>MU159325.1:55980-118637 GCA_015888305.1 Antheraea pernyi | reverse complement strand
ATATATATATATATATTTAAAGATTATTAAAACTATGTGAATTCTCAAATTCCTTCGAATATTATTTAATAGTAGTAAATATATTGTAATAATCAGTCATAGAAATAACACATACATGAAATAACTCAAAAGTATTATAATTATGTAACTCCTTCATTACAAATATTTTGTAACAATTTAGTAAAATTAACCCCCTCATATAATACACATCAGAAAATTTATATTTCTAAAACTTTACATTATTCACGAATACACATATCTCCAAACACTTTCACATTGTATATAATAACTACGTAATGGGTTTTGCGGCACAATGTTTACAAACTCACTTTTTCCACTCACTCACTCACGCAAACATAGACTGACTCATCTTAAAAAACATTATCTCCACCTCGTCACGGTGGGATGTTATTTCTAAATAGTTTGAAGAATAAAAAAAGCTATGAAAAAACATTATTTACAAACTTAAACATCAAGGCGAGATCGCGTGAGTTTGGATAACATTGTGTCAATCCTGAACAACAATCAAAAATGTAAAAAACCAGACTACATTTTTTTACATTTAAAACCAGAACCTAACACTGATCAATAATATTTATTCGACAGGCCATTTACATTGGCGGTCAACTTTTATGTATAGTAAAAGTAGTACATATTTTCTCTATGTAATAGTTTTCATGATATGATTAGAGTAGTCTATTAAATAATATTAAAAAAAACAATACATAACAAGAGGTTTATTTATTAACCTTAGTAGGAAATACTCAAACTGGTCAGAATAACAGTTACAAAATAGTATTTCGGATACAGTGACATATATGTATTCTATGACACCCATAAAAATGGTCACGAAGTAAACTTCAAATTTAACTGGCTCTCGTAAGTACTCGATAAGTAAAATTCGGTACTTACATATATAATAATATATATAAATACGGCTCGCGTTAGCTTTTTCCACTAGTCTAACATAACCTAACGAAAGCGAGACGAAACTGTTTTGTTTTAACTTAAAAATCATCAAGTTGATAATATACAAAATTACCAATGATTGTTCGGAGGTGGCATAACCTCAAAACGGCACTGCAATACGCTCGCCAATCGCTGCCGCGGCCGGCTCGCGCTGTCTTTATTTCACAAGTCGAACCTAATCTAACCGAACCATTATGTGAAAATTGAAAAAAATAAATCGGTAAGGTTAGGTATAGGTTAAAACTTACGAAACAAAGACTGCCCGAGCGCAGTGAATTATATACGTAAGTACCTAAAATTCTTTTCCCTCTGTTATATAGGTATCTCCGCAAACAACAACAAACTACTTATTAATAAATATGAATATATAAAAGTGAATATTGGTATGTCTGATATTGATAAACTTCAAAAACATTTGACCAATAACTATGAGAGTTTGCACACCCAAGCGTTTTTGCATGGATAAAGTTTTCATAATATAAATTTTACTATAATTTAGCAGTAGATGGATCACGCTGGTGGTTTCTAGTCTTCAATATTATCTATTTTAAAAAAACCACGTTATTTATGCTTTACAAAATTAGTTTGTACACCTTTTCTTGTAAATTAATATTTAGAATGATGTAATTAGCGACTCCGCATTTACTGTGGAAACATCTTTCTATATTTATGGCGCTTACTCTGTAATAGAGCGAGTAACATCGTTTAAACTAATCACTGTCTCCACATAATGCCTGTTGAATTTAAAAGAGTTTTTATTTTAAACTACAAGTCTAATAAAATGCATATAGTCACTGTTTGACAAAACAATGTAAATTGCTGCGAAATATATTTATTACGTGTATATACGTGTCTAGTAACTAATTTAGTCTTTATCTTAACGATATAGCATATTTCATGAATTTGCAACTATACTGTACGTAATTCTTATATGATAAAAATAACGTAACACTATTATATCCCGTATAAAATTTAAATACACAGTACCAAGAATTTAGACTCTACTACTATTGTAACGTAATAAAAATCTATAATATAGATAAGTATAAAGCAGTTTCTAGCACAAATACTATTTTTGATATGGAAGACATTTACATTTTTCTTGTATTTTATATATCTAAATTTAGTTTATCGGGGTTGATATGCCAATGGTTTTTAAATATTAATTACTTGGAAGTAGATGTTATAAAATGTAAATACAATATTATAGTATATACTTTATAAAAATATATACAAAAAGTAATAGTGGTACTAAGTTACAAAGATATTTTTGGTTACTTTTAAAATTTGTAATATGTTTGTTTGATATTTTCAAGCATAGTTTATAAACGTCATGGACCACAATGTGATTATGTAAAAATATAATTAGAGGTCCGAATAGAAGCTTCACTCATTGCTTCATTTATAATCAAATTTTGGTTTGGAGAGGTCTCCACATACCTTACTTCTGATTTAAGAGTTACATGTAACAATTATAATATGTTAGCCTTACAATGGAAGCATATTTAACAACATTAAAATTACTTGCAAGTATTTACAAAATACATATTTCACAATTATATTGAATTAAGATATACAATAATATAATTAAAGCGCATTATTTTGTTTTCATACATTATCCGAGTTAAACCCCATCATGAATAGTTTACACCTTAAATTTATAACAAAACAAAATTGCACAATATAATATTCAAATAACATAATTTTGGCACTAAATATCTGTGGCACTAGAGTTACCTCGTGATTCTATATCTTGTTCTTCACTATTTTCAATAGTTTTTACTTCAGTTTCCTTTTCGCCGTTGCCCAGATTATCGCAAAGCGTATTATCTTCATCTTCGGAGAGTTCCCTGCCAGCAGGTAGAGCTTGTGATGTATCGTTCGGCTCTCTATATTCTAGTTTAGAGGGATCTTTCTCGTGCAATTTTCGAGCCAGCGTTTGTAAGCTTGCTAGTGAACTGGCACAATCCGTAGTGTCAATGTCTGTCAAACTTACACCTGCCCGTTCGATCTCAGTAAAGGTCCCAAAAGGAAGTTTAAATAAACACTCAAGGCGCATAACATGCATTTTGCTTCTGAGGTGTTTGGCTAGATGGCCATGTATTCTGAATGCTATATTACAGTCAGAACACCTAAAAGGTCGAGGGTTAAATGATGTTGCCGCTCCAAAAGTGGATGTCATTGAAACTTTGTTATGATGGGAACCTGAACGTTCATGTTTCTGTAAATGCCCTCTGGTGCGAAAACTCACGGCACATACTCCACACCTAAAAGGTCTTTCCATATAATGTATATTAAGGTGCAACCTGAGTTGCGAAGGTTTAGTGAATGTTTTGTTACAAAAATCACATACCCTTCTTCCATCTTCCATAAGCCTACCGGGTGAATAAGATGCACTTTCGAAATCTTTACCTTTTGTTACTTTGAAAGCAACACCACCTACACCAATCACTACTTTTGTAGCAATGGCGTCATGATCCATTGATTGTAGTTTTATTGAATCTGAATCCGAAATGTTTACATCATCAGGATTTACATTTTCCTCTCCGCCTGATTTTAAGTTATTGCTTTCTTCGTTAACATTTTCACTTTGGCCTTGTACGGAATCCTCTTGGGATTTGATAAGATTAATTCTTGCATGTTTCAAATATTCTGATACAACATGTTTCGCATTTTCTGCATTTGTGTTGTTGTGTACATTAGGCCTTTTAGAATCAGGGACTGCATTGCTGCAAGTAATTATCGGGTTCTCTTTTTCTAATATCATATTTTCATCTTTTGATATTGTTGTTTTTATATAATCATTTGTTATTAAATGTTGAGAAGAGGAAGCAGGCGTCATAGCTGTATTTCTATTAAGAACTTCTTCTTTGCTTTCTTCTGAATTATATTTTTCGTTTAAATCAATATTTTTTAATTTACTTGAAGTGCTTGTTAGCTGACTTTGTTTTATTTTCGAATCAAAGAGTGCTCTTTCTGTCAAATATGTATGCAACATAGGTTCTCCGTTTGCCCATTGTGTCGGCGCTTGTGGTAGTTTAGCCGTATTTGAAGCAAGAGAAGCTAAAACGCTCGATTCCCGTGCGGTTGGTATTTCAGGAATGTTAGGTGTTTTTAGATCACCTTTACTGAGATCAATAGGTTCACATTCCACATCCATCCTTGATTCTACAGAAGGTTGTCTTGATAAATTTACTTTATCTGAATTAACTTCCAGTACTGTTGTTTCTAAGCCTGTTGGCGTATATGGATAAGTTGTAGGTCTAGCGCTTGTGATTAATCCAGGTGTTGCCGATGTAGTAGGTCGGGGACCTCCTAAAGATAATAAACAATGAGCAGCTTCATGTTCTGGAAGACGTGACTTACATATCTCTGTATCTGAAAAAAATCATGAAGAATACTATTATCATATAAAAATAATGAATTGAAACCTGACTTGTCTGATGCTATGTAACACCTTGATAGATCCACATGTATTCTTGAAATTCATATTCGATATGTAGTGTTAACGAAATAAGATAATATTTATTAATATTGTCAACGATACGCCACAAATTAAATGACTTGAACAAATATTATTATGATTAACAATGAGTCTAAAGTAGCTGCAATTTAAATTGCATATTTATAATTATGCTTACCACTTGATTCTGTTTCACCTTCATTCCCTTCATCTCCATCAGAATCCGTCTCGTCGTCAGTTTCTCCTGAACATTGGGCTAATTCTCCAGATTCAATGTCATTCCCTTCATTTGGATTTATACCCAACTCACAACATTTTTTATAATGAGCTTTACTTTTCATATGCTTAGTTAAATTGCCCTTTGTTTTAAAACTGGAACATAAAATATAACGTTTTGATAAAAATCCTCAACTACTGCAATATTTGACATACCAAAAATATTCTGATATTTAATTAGGATAATTTTAAATGGTATTTTGACAATTTATTTAAATTTTACCACATATTCAGTTTAAGTTAAAAAGCCAAACTCATCGTTTTTACCTGAAAGCACAATGAATACACGTGTAAGGTCGGACATCGGTATGTGTCCGAATATGTTTCTTCAGCATTGAAGGTTTTTTGCAACGAATTCCACATTCAGAGCATACATATCGACCTCTACCACGGCCGCGAACGTATGTATATTCTTCATTGCTTTCAAAACCACCAGTCAACTCCTTTTTGGGAGTTGTTAGATTATCAGAAAACTGTAATCTATTATCTTCTATCTTCTGCATATCTATAGCTGGTATAGTCTGGAACATAAAAGTTACCATTACACAAACATTAATTAATAACAAAAGCTATTTATTAATTTAAGTCTTAGTATAACGAGCATAAAATCAATAACTTTAATTACTATTTACCTGTTTGTTGTCATATGTGCCTTTATTCCATTGCGACGAATGAGTCAATATGAGGTCCTGTTTCATCACCGTTACTGCTACGTTTTGCGGGCGATGTCGTGAATCATAAAGAGACATGGCCGAAGATGCAGACAAGCCCAAAGGATCTGGCGTCAACTCTGATAATAGCTGTAATAAAATAATATTTTACGTGTTAATATCCACATAGAATTATTTTAAACAATTATTTACAAAAAGAAACCATATACCTGCCAGTTGCTGTACATTGATAGAAAGTGTTGGTTTGGTACGTAAGTTGGTTGAGGACGATTTATAGTACAGTAGAAAACTTTAGTAGAACACTTCAAGCCTAAATATGTATATGCATTTCCATTAAGGTAAAGTTGCCCGTAAGCTTTAGCAGGGCGAGGAGTTTCCGGTGAAACTAGCGGCATTGTATTTGCGTTTGGCGTAATTCCATGATGTCTTTTCGGTGTAAATGTACCAGGCTTCAATGGTAAGGTGGTTGGTCTTAAAAACTTTGGTTTTCTTTCTTCTGAATTAGTTTTCGCCATTAAATTTTTTTGGAAGTAAGAAGTTTCAGATCTTTCATTTTGAACCGATACCAGTGGAATATCTTGAGAGTTTTTATTTTTTTGTACATCTGATGAGCTCGGTATTTGATTATTATAAATTTCGGTTTTTGTTATTAGGTTTTCAAAATTAAAATTGCGTATTTCCTTTTCTGTTTTGGTTTCCACATTTTTATTTAGTATGTTACTAACTGGCCTGTCTCTGTTCTTAGATTTATTTTGGGTATAGTTGTTAATAGTTTCTTTTAAAATTGGTGTTCTTGGCATGCCATCTGAATTTCTTTTGATTGCTATATCTTGTCTTGGAATTTGTTTAAGTATATTTGTTGAATAAAGTTTTGAGTCGTCAACATTTTTAACTTTTATTATAGGAATAGAAGAAGCATACTGTTGTTGTATATCAACATTAAAAGCATCCTTGTTTTGAATCTGTTTTTCACATTCAATATGGGACAATTTTAAATTAGGACTTTTTGAATTACTTACTTGATGGGTTTCATATTTAGGTATTATCTGTGGAGATTGTATAACTAAATTGTTGTGACTTTCGTCACGATTCAATAATATAGAATTTTTACTAATTTCACTGTTTATATTTTTGGATGTCCCATTTGAATTTCCTATAAACATACCAGGTGTATTTGGTCCAGGTATGCCCGGTACATGCGGTATTAATTTGCCACCGTGTAAAATCGTCGTAGCACCACCAGGTGATGTAGAAGGGCTTAATGGCGGTAAAGTTAATGGGTTAAACGCCGTAATAGCACTAAGAGGTGGAAACTGAAAATGTGTGCTTATGTCACGAATGTTTGGTAAATTTGAATTTGGAATGACTGTCGGTGTCGATATTGATATTCTAGGTGTATGTGGTTGAGGTGTACTTAAAATTTCTTTAGGAGTCGGAGGATTATGCATAATTGTTCCACCTGAATGTAGTCCTGACCTAACCACGACGCTACTGGCTTCTGCATCACTTGTCATTTTAGATGGTGAAAGATTTTGCTGTATCAATATAGGTGATAGTTGATTTTTGTTTGGTTCAATTCGTAATGTCGTGGTGCTACCAGAATGATCCATTATCTTCACCTCACCACCAAACATTTGTAAAGATGTAGAATTATTTCTCACATGGGACATCTCATCTATTGATCGAAACGTTCCGGAGTGTGTATCGATGCACCTTATTTTAGGTTGTGAATACATATCGCCTGATCTAGGTGAAATATTGTCCATTAACCTCGGACTATACATATCCGAACCGCAGTCAATTCTTCTTTTGGGACTGGCTGTAGATTTTATCTTTAACCCCTCATTTTTCCTCGTAAAATCAGATGGCAATCTAGTGTCCACTAACCTTGTGTTCCCAAGTAACGGACCTGGCGAAGGAAGCGGAGCAATGATATCGCCAGATTCTGGTTTCATAATTATAAGATTATCGGGTTTTATCCTAGTGATTGTTGATTTTGTCGAAGTGTTTGTTTTTATAAAAGCCGATGACGTTTCTGGAAGTCGAACATGCACGGAGTTACTTCTTAAAAAAACATTTTCAGGCCTTACTAATTTTGTATCTTTACGTTCATTTATCGTATTGTTATTAGTAATACTTCCCTTACAATAGTATAATCTATGTGTCTCTAGATTATCAGCACTACGGTAAACTATTTGACATAAGGGGCATATAAATAACGAACTTTCAAGTAACTCTCCTGAAATAGGAACTAAACCATTCATTTTAGTTTTGAGAAGTAGATCTTTAATAATAGAACCTTCAGGATTGAGAGGGTGTTTTTGATGTTCAGTTTGTGAAAAACTCTCCGAATGAGATCTTTTTCGAAAAGAGTTTTCTATGTCTTGATTACTTTTTGTCAAGTTTAATGGAGACGGCTCAGACTTTATTTCGACAATATCGGTCATAAATTGTTTACTTTCTGCAATTTGTTTAATTTTGTTATATTTTTTTTGTAATGGCGTTTCTATAACATCAACAATGGCTTCATTATCAGATATAATTTTCGAAATATGTTCCGTAAGAAAGTCGGCGTTCGGAGAAATAGATTTTTTCGACATATCTTTGTCATTAGAGTCTCGATAAAACGCCGTCGCTACTCTAAATTTTGGTTTGTAAATTGTTTTAAATTTATAGTTTTCATGCGATGAACTTTGACATGTGTTAAAACTTTCGTTCAGAATTTCTGGAGAATCTGGTGAAAATTTATTAGAATCGAAGTTTTCTAAACGGACGCTGGAAACATCTGATCCCGTTTCAGACACAGATGTAGGGGTATCGCTTTCAGAACTACCTGACAAATCTTCATCATTTAATGCCACAGATACATCTGCTCCTTGTAATCTTAGTGCATGTGTCCGTGATCTTCTATGTTTATATAAGTTTGATTTTGTTTTAAAAGCAAAACCGCAAGGTACACACGGATAAGGTCTCTCGTTAGTATGGGCTCTGATATGTTTTTGAAGAACTGAAGGCTTGGCACAAGATAATTTACAATAAGGGCATATATAACGCCCACCTACAGCTCCATTGTAGGCTTCCCTGATAAAATCGTTTTCATGATTCTCAGTCTTATTTGAAAATTCATCTGTAAAACTGGTCTGACCAGATACTTCAATAATATTATTTAAATTACTTAATCTACTATTTTCATCGTTTTTCCCTACAATTTGAACATCCAAATGGTCCGTATCGTATTTTGCTTTTATCTTTTCGATTTCTGGATGTGCTGCGGCAATACTTCCATTAGGAATTGAAACGTTACAGTCAATTTGTGTACAATTTGTTTCTTTTTGTCGTATGTCCCCTGCCTTTGACAAGTTTCCAGGGAACACAGAAACAGTAGATGCCATTTTTTTAAATTTCTTATGAAGATAGCTGTGGTCATTGTTATTGGAAAAGTTACTATCCAAACGTTTTTCTTGTGTAAGCGGCATCTTACCCGCGTATTTTGTACCTGAAAGGAAAAGATTTTTATTAATAATATTAAATATACATAGACTACATACTATACATGGCTAAGTAGGAGTTGCGTTAAGCAGTTACCGTTGGTTGGCGTTCCCTAAATACTATGAATGCATTATCTATACTAACTAATATTATAAAGAGGTAAAGTATGTGAGTTTGTGACGCTGTAAGGTGTAATCTCAGAAACTACTGGACCGGTTTGAAAAATTCTTTCAGTGCTATATAGCTCATTTGTCGATTAAAGTTATAGGTTATATATCATCACGTTAATAACAATAGGAGCGGAGCACCAATGAAGAATAATTCAAAATCGAGGTTTTTTTCCCTCTTGAGTGCTTCCGCTGCGTGTTAGCGTTAGCCAAAAGTAACTATTCTACGCGAACGAATTCGCGGGCACAGGCTAGTGTTCAATTAAGTAAACCTTCGTTGGAATACCAGATAATCTCTGTTTAAATCTTGAGATCAAACAAAATTACAATCATGAAATAACATTTAATAAAGTTAAAAGTTTTATAAATCAATATGGACTTTGTTAACTTGTTTGTCAAATTTAAACGGAAAATTTTAAGACTAATGTAAGCCGCCATCATGGTATATAAAGGTAGCCAATAGTTCGAGAAGAAAAAATCACATATACAAAAAGGTTTATTATAAGTACATAACGAAAATAATTTAGGATGTCATTATTTATTTCTCTCATTATTTAAAAGACTTATAATAAATACATCGAGAAGGGTTTTTAATACATCAATTTAAGCTGCACGTTAATATATTATAATATTACAAATTGTTGAAAGGCGTCGTCAACTCGATACATCGCTGCGGTGAACGGGTTGACGCAACGCGCATGTGCCACGCTATTTCTATTGGTATGTAGTACGACAGTGACATCACCGTGACGTATAAATTCGAGACGAGGATATCCCCAGCCGCTACTGATTTCTATTGCCTTACCTACTTATTAGAGCATTGTCATATAAATAATATACGTAATATAATTGGTTAATAGAAATTATTGTAAACAAAATCGAAAATAAACCATGTAAATATAGTTTAAAATGGATATCTTGTTGATAAGACGTCAAAAATTGACATAATTAATGTGATCATGTTTACATTACTTATTCAAACATCGAGTTCTACTTAAAATTACATCACATTATTTATAGTGTTAAATAAAATGATATAGATTTAATGATTATAATTCTTCAGTTTATAGTCTAATAATAGTAATTTAAGCAATAACATGCATCTATGTACATTTTTGTTATAACAATCTGTGATCCCGAGTTCAAGAGTTTCTGTTATCTATACAACACGAATACGTATAATAATACGCCGGCAGGCGACCTCGCTTTACACTCATTCGAGAGGTTTGTGGACGAATGTATTGTCGGTGCGTTCCAAGAAGGCGTTACAATTTCTCAGAAACGGAGACAAGCATGCCGCTCCGTTCGTTAAAGAACGAGCAAGCAAATAAGCTCAATACGCATTTGACGCACACATGTATCGAATTGAGTAGATATTAAATACGTATAGACATTCGTGGCGTTATTGCAAGTTTTGTAAGCTAGTTGTTAAATAGTAACTAACTTTTGGTTAGCTGAATGTAGACAGCTGATAAGTTTATTATCAATAGACATTATATATGAAACTAGTTAAAATCTAGTTTAAATCCCCATCATAAATTGTTAATTATGGAATGCAAACTATATAAAATTAAAGCAATATAAATTAGAATGCAAATATTCCACATTTTTCCTTTATCACAAATGTTTTTCTATAACTATTCTAAGCGTCATTTAATATTTATGTAAGCATTTATATCTCTCACTACGTAATTATTTATCCAGATTTAAAAAATGAGATTAAAATCAGTACTCATTTTATGGTCAAAATATAAAACCACCAAAATAGGATGAACGCAAGAGCATCGAACACCAATGAAGTAATAAGACAAAGGAATCCCGGCGAGCGGCCGCCCGCCGGCCTGGCGCCAGGCCAGGCGGCCCTGCCGTCGCCTGTGTCGGCCGCCAGCACGCCGCCACCTTCAACTGCTTCTACTTATCACTTCACTCAACACGGACGAATTAAATTAAGTTTATACATAAAACTTATTGCTTGTATAACTAATATTTATAGGATATCGCAATGTGAGTAATGCAATGCAATATCAGTCTGATTATCTAATGTATCGATTGCAACTATTTGGAAACGTGCTTTAAAAAAATATTTTACATGATAGAATAGCTGACATGCTATTATCGTTAATTTTCAAGGTATTATTACTCTGGTTTAATAATTCATCATTATCAAAATTATTACATTTTCATTTAATAATCCGTGTCAGCTGATTGTACGCCCCATTATCATTGTAGTATGAATTAATTTATTTAAAGTTACCGTCTTGAAATTCAAATAAGAAACATTTTGGTGTGGCTTAAAAATTAATTTTATTTCTAACATATACACCTTATAATTACCACATTTACACATTTTATGTTAGTAGTATTATATATGTCTACATATATTTATTGTGTGTATGTTTTACATTGCCTGGAAGAGATCTCTCTCAGCGATAAGGCCACCTAAATGTATACGAATAATATAAATTGCAGTCTAATTTGTATATGTTGTATAATGAAGTACATTATTATTGTTTTGTTGGTACCTACGTATGATTAAAACATGTCGTAATGGGCAACATTAGTTCATTCATGTTTTAAGAAAATATAATTATGAAAACCCATATCTTTAAACAGTTTACTAGCTTCGTATAACTGACTTGTACTTGGCGAAAGTATGTATGTTATTCCTAAAGTTTTATTTTACACGAAACTCTCTAATTCATATCATGCTGAAGATGAATGGAAATATTTAAATACACGTCACTTGTTCAATTTTCCGTTGTTAAAACAAGTTGGAAATCACAGTCTGAGTACCTATTTTTCTCAACATCAAAAATGACTAATTAAATAATTGTTATAAAAGCAAGAATGTATCACATAAACAAATAAATATCATACATTATACGTGCGTCTCTTTCGATTTAATTAAAGTAATACTTCATCATCATCAATTATGATTATCATAAGGCGATCTAAGGCGGTAATACTGAGCTGCCTGGTGCAAACGTTTCAAATAAAAATAAGAAAGTCCCGAATATCAATACGGGGTAGTTCCTCGTCATATAGTAAATATAAGTGAATTCGTTGTGTTATTAATGAGATCTTACCGCGGTGCAATTAATCAGTCCATCGTAATTATAACGCTGTCTTTATCATTTGTTGACGCTTTCAGCATAAATGTCAACAAGTTCGATAGGCTGCATTTCACCCGCACGCAAGTGAATCATCGTTAATAATTGCGCGACGATCCACGCCACACACACAGACACACCTGTGTTATCGTCACCACCGAACGTCTCACTATAAACGGGCAATTCCGGCTCTCTTTTTCGAAAATAATTATCAAATCACAATGTATTACATACTTTAATGGATTGTAATTGTTAAATGTATACAACAATAGTGGTGTTCACGAGTTGGAGCGAGCAAGAAACAAGTTGCCGCACCTTAGATGACTGTTCAACTGTTTGTAATGTCGTTGGTTTGTTCGTTTCATTCCGTTCAACTCCCCTCGTCGCCCGCGTCGTACCCGCGCGCGGCACTGACTCTGCGCCCGATGTAAGTAGTGATTCATGTCGCGTTTTATCTATCTCCCTCCTTCACCGCAACCGGATCGGTTGTTCTTGGTAATCTATTTATGTGTATCTACATCCATAATATGCACGGACTTTAACCTGCGTTTTAACTACGGTTACACTTTACAGTGCCATTACCTAGCGTACATTCATTAGGCATGTAATTTTCTCTTTACTTAATAGAGAATTTGATAATTCTCTTATTATACTATTTGTAAAATGGAAACAAAACAATTTATAGCGGTCCTGTGACGTGAATATAATTACTTATTAATGTTGCCTCGCTATCTAATTTTAATGTGTATCGCTATGATAAGTAATGCGATGTAATTTTCATGTAGCGCTGATTTCGTAACGGTTGCAATCGACTAGAACAGGTATCGCTTTATGTGTCAGCGTCCACCAACATTCTCATTCTCAAATGTACGTATCTTATACTGATCAATTATTAAGTTGCAATAAGTCCGAAGGATTGCATGTCTCATACGTTCATAGTACTGAACATAAAGTATGTGTATTATATTTAACGATTCAAGCATAATAATTTGCAGCTATATATTTCATATTGTGGCATTTTCCATATAAAACTTATCTTGTGAACCCGTTATCAGTAAGACCCCTTTATCAAAATTCTATATATTCATAATTTTACACACTGATAAATAAGAATGGCCTAACATAATCTAGTTCGTTGTTAAGCTAAGTATTGATAATTTTATAAGAGAAACTCCACAGCTCTAGAGATAAATATGTCATATGCGAATGTATAATATAAACAGTTTATTTGCAATGATAATTGGTAATGTGCTTATCAGTAGTGCGGCGGCGATGACGCACGCATATCACACGAGTCGTATAATTCGTACATTCAGAATAGTAGTGGATACACCAACACACAGTCGGATTCGCTCGTCTGTGTGTGAGCAACTTATAAGGGAAACGAGATACTACGCCAATAATGGGTCAAATGTGACTGCTAGTTACCGTGTACTATGTAATATATAATATACTATATTGTGATATCGATTCTTATGTTTTGACGAAAATCCTTTTATACATAATATTAAGAAAAACATAACTATACGCAGCACTCTATATGAAACGTATATAAACATACTTTATAGAGTTTATATAATAGTAATGATAGTTTCAATGGTGGACGAAATAAGTAAAGAAAAATACTAAAATTTGTAGACTGATACACTATTTCGCCTTTTAAATAATAACTACCTTGTGAGAGGTACATGATTATGAAAACGTCGATAGCAACAATTGTGACGATATGACAGCTGCTGTTTTGCGAATGGTATGTGAAGCGCGAGGCACTTGTTGCGTTGTTTGGTTGGTGTGGCGTAGGTGCCGCCTGTTGCCGACTAAAGACGTCACGGCACGACCTTGAGCGTCGCCGCGCAAGCAGTGTCTGTTTCTGTGTCTCCTAAATTTGACAGAAACACCAAACGGAACCTAAATTGAAGCAAAGTACGGCAGCTATGTATAGTCCAAAACTTTTAAATTAATAATAATTAATAGTAGTTATTCAAAATTGTACTTTTATATTTTTGTTACACTTACTGCTGCTCTCGACTTCATCCATGTGCCTCTTTAAAAACACATAATATTCGTACTCCTTTCTGCCGACTTGAAATTCTGCCTTTTCTTTTATCCTACGTTTAGTAACCAATCCTAATAATTGAAGAATATTACTATCATTATTAAATGGGTAAATATCACAAAATATCATATGAGACTTCATTGTTCTAACAAAATGGTGGTCATCGTGTTGTTGTGGCATTTCTGAATACATGTTCCATTACTTCTAATCCAAGTCACTTGGTCACAATAACCAAATTATATTAGGCAAGATGCCACCGACATTAGATTATATAGAATCAAATAATGCATATTTATGAATCAAAAATAATAGTCATTACATGACAGTCTAAGAAACCCGCCAAAAATTCCTCAAATAACGTCTTTACAAATATTCACGAAAAGAGGTCCGATAACTCCGGAAAAGTAGCTAGTTATTGATAATCCTGTGGCAACTCTATTTTTATCCCGTAAAAAGTATCCTATATGTTTTCTAGGGAGAAAACTATTTACGTATCAAATATAATTCAAATATTTTTCCCGCTATACGTGCACACACAAAATAGTAATCTAGGAATTTCTATTATAAAGTCCGTCATAATAAAAAAAAAACAAGTAAAAAGATAATGTAGAACACCTAAGTATAGAGTGGAATTGTCTTCGAAGTGCAGCTACCGGAACATATCCATGGCTGCATGGCGACAGATTCGTAACTGTAACTAGATGTGTTCTAGAAAATGTCCTACCATGATGGTATAATTAGAATACGATATTTACCTTTACCTAAAGGTAACGCTGGAATCTCCGTCGATCAGTGTGATTTCCGAAAGCGCTACCTCTGAGTCCATATCCCATTAGGCATTTTTACACAATTAGTCGTTAATTAATCATAGCGTGTAACGCTAGAAACAAGAATATAAACAAAATGTAACAATTTTAATTTCTAAAATAAAGTGAGCACATTAATTCTAAGATAATAATATCTAGTTACAGGTGTATTTTAAATACTGTTATTATAACCCAAGTGAAAAAGCGTTATTTCGTATAGCTTATATTAATTACTAACTAGCGGGCCCGGCAGACGATGTCCCGCTCTGATTATAAAACAATCCTTGAAAAATTATATACCAAAATGTTCCTCATGAATCACTTTATGCACTTGTGAAAACCGCATGAAGATCCGTGCAGTAGTTTTTGAGTTTATCGCGAACAGACAGACAGACGCGGTAAAGGACTTTATTTTATACTATTACTAATAGTATTTTATACTAACGTTTAGTATAAGCATCGTCTCGTTTTCATTATTTACCATTGCTATTTATGCCCTAATGTTGTAACATATAAGTATCTTCTATATACCTACATTCCCTAACCACAAGGTTTTGCGTTTGATGAAGGCTTTGCCATAATGTGTTTATTTTATGTTTATCATTACTTACTGCCATTTAAAAATAAAACTAAATCAATGTATCCAAAATACCATTTCCCGAATTAAGACCTACATGATTTGCTAGTATCCAAATGATACGTGGATGAACAAACAGATAAACCATAAAACAAGAAAATATTTTTATTCTATCATTTATCTTTTGTCTCTAATGATTTTATTGTAATATGAACAATGTAGGTACGTACATCCTTGGAAAATTTACGAAGCATCATATGCATAGATATTATGCTACGAGTACTTCGCTCGGGCGCCATACGGTCGCGTAGGAGGGAAACCATGAAACCAGTCCTAGTGTCAAGTATAAAACTGGAACTTAAAACAGATTGGTAATTTGTGTGCAAGTTTTACTTACTTTATGAAAGAAATGAAAACTATATCGTAATGTCGCTAACATATTAGTAGCATATTAAATCTCAGTATCAAACAGCATTTCAAAATCGATTTTAATTCCATAATTATGAACGTGGTCCAAAATTGCGCAATAATAATCTTTTTTTTTCTCAAGAAATCTCTATCATCATAATTATTTAGCGCAAATGCGAAATAATGTATAATAATAATAATGTAAAATTTAATAATAATCATTCAAATTTTTCTACCAAGAAGTTTAGTTTCTTCATTTTTGAAACTTAAGAGTTTGGAAAATGGGCTAATAAATTATGAAGCAAACGATTGGACCTACCAAAATTTTGCAGCAAATTTAAATACGCATTATTGCATATATGTTATTGACATTTTATTATTAGATAGTAGTAAAACAATAACCCCCTTTCTAATATGTATTTCGTATCTCCCTCTTTAAAACTGCTACCACATGATGAATACCAATGAACTTAAACCCTAAACATTATAAATAATTCTCGAAAATATTGGAGATTTTTGGATTATCCCAATCTAAACCTAATTAAAAGACTTCCATTCCAGAACTTAAGCCTAATCCAGAGATTACCACAACGATCGATCCTAAGCTGGTCACATTCAGTTGCCGCCACCTTCGTTAGTCAACAGTTCCACTTTATAGCGAGTTTGCTGACACGGCGTCTTCTTGTGCATTTGAATTTCATTGAATTCTCGAACCTATTTAGAAATTATTAAGTTAAAGGCACATATATAAACCTTGCGTTTACACAAATCTAAACACGATCGTCCATATTTGCAATTAAAAAGTTTTACTCTTATATACCTTTTTGTTACTCCAATGGCGGTGATATTAATAGACACTTCATTAATGGATAAACATTGAAGTATCATAAAATATGTTTATTTCGTCCGAATATTATCATTATAAAACAAATTCCTCTGTCAAGTCTGTCTGTTTGTTGGCGATAAACTCAAAAACTACTGAACGGATTTCATACGGTTTTCACCAATAGATAAAGTGATTCATGAGGAAGGTTTAGGTATATAGTTTGTCCTAATTTTGTGTAAATTGACGGAAATATAACGATAATTGTGGGGAATGTCGGAAAAAGTCAAGCCGTGTTTGTGTGTTCCAGTTAAAGACGGTCTAGATTAACAATTGGAGCGCGATAAAGTCAAAAACTACTGAACGGATTCCATACGGTTTTCACCAATAGATAAAGTGATTTATGGGGAAGGTTTAGGTATATAATTTGTCCTGGTTTTGTTTTGAGTAATTGGATGAAATATAACGATAATTGTGAGGAATGTCGGAAAAAGTCAAGCCGTGTTTGTGTGTTCCAGTTAAAGACGGTCTAGATTAACAATTGGAGCCGATAGGTGGCGCTGCGGTCTGATTCTAGGATTTTTTTTATTATCAGGGCGGGACAACGTCCGCCAGGTCTGCTAGTAATTATTATATTAGTGTTATAGATTTTACATGTAACTTCAAGTTGTTTTGACAAAGGCAAGAAGACACTACAAGCAAAGATTCACTATGCATTTGATAATAAATAAAGAAGTAGTTATGATTATAGAATTTTCCGAAGTTATAAACAATTAATATAATAATCAAAACTATTTAAGGAAAATAAGTAAACATTTATATTTCGATTGTATGTATAATAACAATTCAACGTTTCTTATATCAAACCTCAAAGACTGAAAGAAAAAACATTATCTTACAGGTGAACTACCAATGAAAGTTAAAGTAAAGTAAAAGTAGTTTTTAAAATGAAATCTATACTAATATTATAAAGAGGTAGAGTTTGTGAGTTTGTGACGTTGTAAGGGGTAATCTCAGGAAATACTGATCCGATTTGGAAAATTCTTTCAGTGTTATATAACTCATTTATCAGGGAAGGTTATAGGCTGCAATGAAGAATGTTTCGAAATCAGGGTATTTTGTTCCTTTTTAGAGCTTCCGCTGCGTTTTAGCGTAAAATAACCATTCCACGCTTACGTATTACTGCCCAACGAAGTGGGCACGGGTCGGCTAGTAATTAATAAAATAAACGGTAAAAATATTATATAGATTTAAAATGTATGTGTATGTTACAAGTTCGAAATATAAGAAGATAAAATATGAAAAATTTAATTAAGATGATAAATGCATATTATATTTAGTCACGCAATATGAAATGGCGTCTTCAGTTCCCAATATGATTGTAGAAAGACAGACATCGAGAGAATGGCGTCATTCTTTATGAATTCTGGCGTTCAAATATCAACAAAAATACGCCATATTGTATTATATTATGCGACAATAATATTCGTGAGTCATATAGCGGCGGGCTGAACACGAGCAACACTTGACTAAATAAGCAACTATGCAACACTTACAAGTCTTTCCTCAATGACGCTCACGCATTCCGATTTACATATTTTTCTTTCTAGTTATTCAACATAATAATTGAATTATACTTAAATACGATTATTTACAATATGAGAATAGTGAGTGCCTAACAAGAAAAAAAAGCGGGGCAGTCTTTGGAACTGGTGATAGAAGTGAAAATTAAGTAACTTGTGTATATGTTTTTTTTTTAATATTATTAATATTATTACCACGAACAGGTGGGTCACCTGATGTTAAGTAAATACTACCGCCTAGAGACACCTGTTATACCAGGGGAGTCGCAAGAGCGTTGCCAGCCTGTGTTGGGGGTGGGGGAGAGGGGGAGGAGAGGGAAGTGGGCAAAGCGGATTCCCTGATTTTTGTTCACCCAAAAAATTGCTCAACGCGCCTGAATAATTATTTACTTCAATAATCTGTAAATATCAATGGAGATAGTCTTTAGATAACTAGATACCTAATACTTAACTGGACAACTAATGTCTAGGTACTAAATGCGTTGCTGGACTTGCAACGCAATACCTGTGCCTGAGGAATTCATAATGTGAATGATGTTGAGGTCATTATTACATTTGGATAAAACTTTGCATAGTTGTGAAAAAATTACAGCATTGCTGCTCGTAATTAACAACAGAAGTTCCTTCATTTCAAGTCAATACCTATTTTTGTGACGACTTTCCACAATTTATCGCGCCTGTTTTCATTAAAAGTGAATAATATGGTACTATATAATTGCGTTATAACATGGTATATGTTTAACGGGTAAAAATTTTAAAACATAATGTCGTCAATAAATCGCGTAAAAAGTTAAATCTCCTTACATTAATTACACGAAAGGTCAGAACGGTTGTTCAAAACCGTGTTGTCTTTATTTATTATTCGAAAACGAAAATAACAATGTATTAAAGTCAACCGAAATAGAATTGGCATGCCACTTACATCACGCAAAACCCTCCAGAGTATAGTGGGGATGTGACATATTGCGATTATCTCTTGGATATCGGCCAGAAGTTTGGAGAGGTGTTCCCACTTCCGATGTGCATTCCCTACACCTACACGATTTTAATTTTTAAACGAAAATAAGCGATCTTTTTATATTTATTATTATATTAAGAAAAAATCTTGTCCATTAATAAACGTTAAAAAGATATTACAAGATGATTACAAATAATTTTTATATTAGCTTCACGCTTCACTTTATTCAAAGGGAAGATATGAAGAAGAAAAAAGAATCGTGCCTAAAATTAGTCTTTTCCATTTTTTTTCAATATGAAAGACGCGGAGTGGTATGGCTTTTGCGGGGTGGTAGGGCTTTACAGCCCGACTGGGTCGCAACCACCATGTATATGGCGAAAAAGCCCGTCATAGTGATTCGCTTCTGCGGGTCACGTTTCGGGATCAGCCTGTGCATATCCAGTTGTTCGCAATCCGGCATGACAGTGGCGACCGGCGATGGATATTGTGTCACTCAGTGGTCGCCATTGTCTTTGTATTGTACTGTGCTTACCATCAGGCATCGGGCAGTTATTTTGCCGTGCTACAATAAAAAAAAAACTTTATGTAAACCTATCGAGACGCACCGAAGGGAGTCGTTTAGATTTCTTCTGTGGTGCTTTCACCGTACGTGTGGTAGTCCCGTTGCAGTCAATCATATGTTCCTTATATCTCTCTTCACGTCATTTCTTTTTTTCTACCATTTTATATAATCTATAATTACACATTATCCCTTTGAAAATCTATACAAATAAATAACACTGAAATGTCTGCTGCTTTCAAAGATTAATTTCGAAAACAGTAGAACCAATTTTCATGATCCTTTTACTGGCAGATAGAGGAGAATATATCGTATTATTAATCATTACGCTTCTCCGTAGCTGTATAAGTAGCAATGTTAAAATTAACAGAAATATCTTAAAATCAGTAAAACTGTTAACGTTACGTAGTTATGTGAAAAATAGAATTGAAAAAGAAAAGACAGCCCATTTTTTTTCAGATAAAACACAAGTATTCTCGAACTTTCCAATCATATTAAGCATTTTCAGGACAATCGTAGACACAACACAATAGGAAATGTTTTGGTTTAAATTAAGTTTCATTTAAAATACTTAGTACCAAATAAAACAGTACGACTTCACCAAAGTTTCGACAAGTAAACTACAAGGTTACTCGCATTAAAAAAGAAAAAGCTTTTAAAATATTAAAAAAGATACGCGCATGAATTCGTACTATATTACGTTAATTGAACAGGGTAATTGCTGTGGAAAGCAATTTAGCATTAAAATATTATACTTTCATCGATAATTCTATTGTGACACTAATATATTGAAAATAAACAGCTTTTCAGCTAAGCCCAAGAAGGCTAATTTCAAGAAAGCAGTGCTTTTCATCTTTATGTGTTGGAAATGCCGAATGCAGATCGTCGTGTGGTTCCTAAAATTACCCCTGGAACCTGACGCCCAGAAACACCGAACCCATTGCACTCTAGGTATACTCTCTTAATTAGAATTTATAAGTTTGGCGAATATTTCTTATCATTTCCTTTTTGTATATTTTTAGCAATAAATTGAATTATCCTAAAAAGGTGACAACCCTACAACAAACATTGTTATGACTTGTCCATGAACAGCATAAATACTTTAATAATGAAGATAAATTTAATTCAGGTCAGTACGCTTCCTTACGGTTTATTTACTTCCAAACATAATTCGGATACGAGAAAACAAGATATATACATTGTATAAAACAAAGTTCCCTACCGCGTCTGTCTGTCGCGATAAACTCAAAAACTACTGGACAGATTTTCATGCTATTTGCACCAGTGGATAAAGTGATTCATGAGGAAGGTTTTGGTATATAATTTGTCAAGGATTTTTTTTAAATCAGGGCGGGTCAACGTCTGTCGGTCCATTTAGTAAACTATACTAGAGAGTTGATGATATACGATTATTGTTCCGTGTTATATTATAATATTATTTCTTTGCGATTCAATTATACACTTATTTTGTTCAACCGACCCTTCAATTACATATTTCGCAAGAACAAAACGATAGAAGAAACATTGTGTACAACATGACGAATTCAAATAATGTACCATATACTATAAACTAAATTGTACGCTTTGCTTTTTAGACCTACACGTAAGGAGATTTACGAGGATGTCACTATCGTTGTATTTAATCATCCCTGCTATAGTTTTACATTTGTGTATTAGGTAAATAGGGAGCGGTATATAAAAAGATTATGCATTGCTAAAACAAAATATATTGTCCTGATTCCGGAAATGTAATTTTCTTTAGTTTCTCTGTGTATACATATGTAACTGTATGTAACTCAAAAAAGTATTTACTAATCACAAAAATGTATGTACATTCTGCTTCTGGTTGGCTATAAAAAATATATTCCTACTTTCAGAAATCATAAAAACATTATTTAATATAAAATCGGGAAATTAAATGGTTCTTAAGATAAAGTAAATTTAATTTATATTATTGCCTGTTTGAAAGAACAAAGGATTCCTACCAGCTCTTATTGACAAATCTTAGCGCCGAGAAAATTAGTTTTATAGTTTCTCCGTCGATAAAAGTAAAACGAAACTGTTGAAATGGTTTAAAATGGTTCGCCTTCCTCGCGTTAATTTACTTCAATTTGAATGAATATTAATAATTATTTCCAAGAAGATAATACTAGTCTACACTTTTGGTGAAAAATTAAGCTCGGTCTTAAAAATCGTCCGAATTCATGACGTATTGGGGATTTGAAACAGCGATAACCCTAAATACAATTATATATTTTCCTACTATATGACGACATGATTACTTATCTTAAGCGTTCGGGCTTCTTAATGATATTTTACCTCATATTCAACCTATAGCATAACTAATAAATTTAAAATTAGATAACTTATAGCAATTACGAATATACCAGTTGAAAGGTTAGACACTCGCAATATTCTGGGATATGACACTTCATGCTTACATTTAACACATAAAATTATAATATCAAAACAAATACTAATAGACAACAAAGAGAACCATAAGTAAAGTTTGTTCAAGTTCTAAAAGTATGGATAATAACTTAAATAAACCTAGGTTGCATGACCGGTGATAAAAGCTGCGAGCGGAGACCTGGAGTTAATAACTTTCTATAGTAAAAATCCTTTTGTTTGTTCAAACTTCGAAAAAATAACCTTTTTTAGTTGGTTGGCTTCACTTTCATTTCTCTTTTAATACATCCAACGGTCATTGACACTGTGCTTTAACATAGACGCTTACAGGATTGAGTATAATTTTTGTATGTTTCTAGATAAATAGATAAAATATTAAGAACCTATTTTTTTTTAATTGATTTAGAACGAGAATCGAGTGCGGAGTGTCTTCCATAAATATTGCTACTGTCTAAACATTCACCTGGTATAATAAATTAATATAAATTTGGTACATATGAAAGTATACACTTACTGACATCGTATCTAATCAATCGATCTTAATTATTCAATTGCGACTTCGTCATGACGTAAATACTAATTATGTATTTTAAATTAGAAGAATTCCTCAGACGGAAGAATGATCTAGATTTAGCTTGAGATCGAAATTTCATCGCTGTAACTATTCGATAATTAAAAATTTACAACCAGTTAAAGTAACAAAAGATAATACAGTATAACATCTATAGTATAATTTACATTATTTTTTAAGTTTAGTATTGTATTTTCTAATATCCTTCCTTACATACTTTAACATATAAAACGCGTTTGTTTGTTTAACTCGGGAACCGATATCCAATTTTCCTTATTGTATTTCGTTCAGATTTGTAGCCTGGATATGTATTAGTATACTTTTTAATAGAGTTATTAAGGAATTAGCGTGCCCGGTGCTCGATATCCCGCCCTGATAATAAAAAAAAACTTTGGCAGATTATACACATAAACCTCCCTCATGGATCATCTTATCTACTGGTGAAAACCGCATGAAAATCCGTTCAGTAGTTTTGAATTTATCGTGAACAGACAGACAGACGTGGCAAAGCACTTTTTTATAATATTAGTGCTAACGTGATGTATGACGATAATGATAAATCAAATTGAACAAAATATATTTCTAGCGTATCATTCTGTAACCCGCCACCTAAACCGTTGAATATAACTAAACATATTGAATGAAAAGTTATAAAATCTATTTAACTGGAATCCAGTACGAAGTTATTTGATGCCACAAAGAAAAGAAAGCTCGAGTTATGTTCACGTAAACTTTTGGCCTTACAAATTCTCATCAAATTAAAATTTTATGTCATCATACGTACGTACTTAATGTATATTGAATATCGACGTGACTGACGGCGCAGTCACCTATCGGGCCGTGGACGCTTCAGCGCGGGACATTGTGGATTATAACCTAAAAATGGCCTTAAAGGATCAAAATGCAACCGCCATAAAGATACTAAAAAATCCGTCCTAAAAAGCTAATAGTTAAGTAAAATAATAATTATAAATAGAAATTTTAAAAAATCCAATAGTTACTCGCAGATACAATTTTTAACGTATATATCAAATTAAACGAAAGCAAATAAAAATGGTGAGGACCAAGAGTCTGCATAATAGAAAAAAAATGAGTGTGGACTTACGTACACGCGTTAGAAGTTATACTTCTTTGGCGCAACAACATAAAAATCTTTTCAAAATTTTTATCTTTCGCCTTATTCTAAGAAAAAACGACACTAACAATAGAAAAACTTGACTATAGCTAACTTCAGGGTGTCGGTTTTTCGTGACGGTGTGCGCGCGCATCGTAAAAATTTACTCTCATCATTTTTCCCTAACGCGCCAAAAGAAGTATAACTTCAAAAATTATATTAAATTGATTGTAAAGTGTACAAATAATTATTATGTATTAAATGACTCTAAAGCGGCAGATACAGAAATACAAATTCAGGTAATTATAAAACGCTGACTAGTTACATATATGTATAGAAAGCTATATAGCTAAAAGAGCGATAATTTAATAAATTGTTCTAAGTATTTTTCCAGTTTATCAACTAAACGACGAAGGTAGACAGACACAAGAGTAAGTGAAGAACCTACATAATAACTGTTGTTTTCAACGGGTGTGCAATTCTCAGAATACCCTCTGGAGCACGCGCCACATCGCCTCGCAACCATCGTTGAACGACTGCGTTCGCGCATAGACCAATAATAAGCGCTTACATAGCACTTAACATTTACGATTCCAATATTTCTTAGAATTTTCATCGCTACCCTCACTACAGCAATAGTTTGATATGGAAGTTGTTTTTAACTTCCAACGAAATGGTTGTAAAAAGAAATATATTATATTTTCCGTAACAGAAATTGCCACTAACGATCCACTTATTAGACTTGATTGCGTTTTTTATGCAGCATATTTCATGGAATCTATAGTATAAGAATTCAAACCTATAATACAATGTTAACCGTAAAGTACATTCAATTCCAAAGTAATAATATGAACACGATCTTTGAACCATTTATTAACTCGTTAATTTATTATATTCTATATACAAACAAAATAATATTATTAACTTTTTATAACTGCTTCATATATATAAAACATAATTTTAAAAAAGTACATTTTTATTTAATTAGTTAAACAAGGTCCCGTAATAGTTAAATCGTTGTGGTATTGTTTTACATGACCTATACGACACTTACATAAATTAATTTATTTACTGGTAGCCGATCACGCTTATTATTAAGTTTCCACGAACCTCACGCATGATACAATCCCACAAATCATGAATTAGCCAAATTATACTTTAGACCAAAGCTGATATAGGTGTTTGATAAAATAGGTTGTGATAAAAACCCAACAGTCTCGAATAAAACTAGCGCTCAAAACCGTCCCGCAAAAACTCTCCAATATACATACGTGGTTATAGTTATGCGATAAACTTATGATTTTGGAAATTCGACTTTACCTAAATGATTTAAAGTAGTTTTTACAAGGACGCAAGCGACGCAAGACTATTTGAAATGAGTGCATAATTTGGATTTTTGTGTGCCGGCCGTGAGACGTTAAGTGTGCATATTGGGTTTTTGTATACCAATGATGCGAGTATTAAATATTGTTAATATTATAGTCATTGTTAAACCTTTGATGTGCTACTATTTACAAATAGCCACTGCCTAAGAGACGGTACAATTTATTCTGAAAAAAGGTTGTAATGATTTTATAATTATAATGATTTTTTCAAAAGTATTAGCTAAACAATGCATTGGCTATTTCATTTATGAAATCTGAGATATTTCGAATGTATATTACCCAAGTTTGTACGTATAACTAATTATAATTAAATTAATGTAGTTACTTTGGTTGATTATTATTTGTCGATAGTTCTATAACAATTTACATTGACGTAATAACATATTTAAAATATTGTTTTACATAGGTAGATTCTATATTTATTGGAGTAGGTATAGTACATGCAAATTAATAAATAGTCGTTTCAACTGATTTTTTTATAGAATTAGCCAATTATTTACAGATATACACGTACAACACCAAGAAAATAAATATGTAGTAAAAACCGTAAAAATATTATAATATAGTTATATTGATACTTATTATAGGTAAATAAAGAGTTATTTAATGACCCAAAAAAAATGCAAACAACGGAATTTGCATGGGCAACAATTATATGCTTAATATATCGTTCAACGATTCTTCGTAAAATCATTCCCCTGGGCCTAATTTCATAAATCTCCGCCGGGAGCGCAGCTAACCTATGCTAACTAATCTATGCATTTTTTAAGTAGTTCTGTACAGATTATAATTTATGTACAAACACAATAACTGCTACGATCTCGTTAATTTACTCGTTATTATTTGAGGAATGAAAAAGAGCGTCGATTTTACAGCAGCGAAAAGTTACTAAACCAGTTAGTTAATGGTTCGCCATTGCACCTGTCAAGCGGCGGGCGGCATCTGCCGGTCAGTGCCACAATCGTTCTCAATTAAAATTAACTATAACATTTTTGTCGATAACGTATTATCATTAAAAATGTAATCATAATGAAAACAATATAAAAAAAATAGAACAGTAAAGTAATAAGTATATTAAACAACATTTTTATTAAATGTTATTGCTTATGAAGGATACATGTTACTGGTGGCAAGAAACAATCAGGAAACTATTAGATTAGTTATCTATCTATTTTCGAAATATTAATTTATATATTAACAATATTTTGGCTAACAAAACCAAGAAATTAAATTTGTAGTTTATCTTGTTCCTGGCATGGTCATGCCAAACCTTACCAAATTAAATACTACTATGCTCAAATAGAGGAATAGTGTGTTTACAACGAAACACTGTTGTTGATTATAAAGACGAGAAAATTCGTTACGATAGGTGACTTTATTTAAAGAGCTGACAAATTACTAAGGATTGACCAAAGTCCACTTTATCCATGTCAGCCTTAAACTCCAAGAAAATTTATAGAAGACGTATCCTGGAATAAAGCTTTATTTAATCATGTAAAATTGCTAATATCAATATTTAATTCAGCAATGAGCTTCTTCTTTAACACCATAATTAATTTTACGTAGAAATATTAATATTCTTCATAAGTACACACTCTATGTTCGCATAAATGTTTATTTTATGAACTTTATTCTTAGAAGTTAATCGACTAGCATTAATTTATTTAATGAAAAACTGGGCCGTGTGTAATATATACATATAATAAATAATGTTTAACTAAAACTTAAAATGGGCATGGGAATTTGTCTTCATTGTAACTAAGTACTTACTTGATTAGGTGTATATGTATAGTAAAGATAATGCTCTTCAACAAATCGTTAAATAATATGTCTATATAATATAAAATGTAAATTATATATACCGTAGAGGTTTTTATACAGCTATATTAGCTCGATATAACTTAATATAATAAAATGCTCCTTTATTAGGGTTTGATACCTGCTCGCAAAAAAGGTCTATAGAAGTTTAAAGAATCGAAACAAATAGACCAAGGAAACAAATCTGATTTGCAAACGCAACAACCAGATGTTTTTAATGTTTTGAAGTGACGATGCGGTGATGACATTCGTACAGGTTGCCGGAATATACGGTATGTCGGACACCATGGAATGAGGTGAACGTTAGTATTGTGCGAGATGGACGGAGATCGGCACGCGGCGGGGGCGGGCGGACGTGCCAACTGCCAAGGCAGGCAGGCAACATATTTACTCATACGGCTGAGGCGTAAATCACCGTGCATCTATTTCGAGTTGGCCTGTACTGGTGTGGGTTCTTGTGCGGGGGGCGCGGGCAGACGCCGATGCCGGTCTGGCGCCAGAAGGATTCCCCAGCGCCCCGCTGCCCTGCACTCCCCGCACTGACACCCCCCGCCCCATGCGTCCCGCGTCTTCACTCGAGGTCACCGCGCGCCCGGCTCTTCGCTTTGCGACATCAAATACCTAATATACAGCTTATTCACAAAACTGGTCAACTCATTTGAACTTTAAATATAGAGCTGACTAATTCAAGCAAACAGAGAGAAGTTTCGGTCACATACATATTTTAATTATCGAAATCGATTATAGTGAAGAAGTAACCTTTTGCGAATAACCATATATAACTATTGTTTTTCAATTCATGCAAACAAAATGATGTTATACCAATATACTCCGTAATAAATTTATTTAAGTGATTTTAAATTTGAACGAAACAATATATATTATACTTACAAAAACGCCCACAAATAAATGGTAACAAATAATTTTTTAATTAAATGTTATTAATTACATTTCATTTCTGGTATTTATAAAATCTAAATTTAGACTCGTGTTCTTCCTACGTACCTGTCGATTTCGCGAAAAGCGGGTGAGCTATAATGATAAGGAGTTTTGCATGTGTATGAGCGCGCATACGATGACTCCGCACGGTATCAAGTTAATGTTTCAGATAAACGAAATTAGATTAGATTTAGCCTCTAAAAACGTATCACTACATATCTGAGCCATAGTGTGTTTTTGCGAAAGATAACTTATCAATGGAAATTCAACTCGAACAGTGTTTACGAGAAATATGTAAGATTTCGCATAAAAACGTGTCGTAACGAATAATGTATATACTCACTTGTCATATTAAATTGATCCAGTATAATAGGAGGCAGGAATTCAGTACAGCGTAGTGAGTGATGAGGTCTACCGTTCCTCCCGTCCCGCCCGCCGCAGCGCAGGGATGCCCTGCGGTCATTGGTTACTCATACATCTTGCAAAACCTGAACCCGTGCTATTACACCAATCTATAACGTTTGTTTACATAATTAAACGGCACTACTCTTTCCACTAGTTGTGATTAATATAATTTACATAAATGTCAAAAACCATATATACTATGTTACGTATTTGTATAGATATCAATGTTGCACACGTATGACACGCGCACTCCGCGCTAAACACGGATAGAGAATGAATATTACTACCGAATTGAAAGTAGGTATTCCGTATTACATACAAAACAACTTAGCTGGCAAGATGTTTATATATACATGTTTGCTTCAATGCGTAATACACTTTATATTCACAGTCATAAATGCTATATTGCTATAACAGTACTATTGCAATTAAAGATTGGGACAATTTATAGTACTACTACATATATTTCGAAGTACAATAATGAATAGAACGTATTACATGTACAGTCAGTGTTACAAATGTTATAAGTAATTATATGTAAAAGTAATTCCAAATAAAAGTGCGTGGCACATAGTACCTAATATTGTTTATTTTTGGTGATTACTTGCGTAATAAAAGTATTATTCATTGGAAATGAAAAGTACCTATAGCATTTGTTACTTTTACACTGTATAGATCATATTTAATTAACTACTTTATTTAAAGAAGCACAGGTGCTGTTTCCGATGAAATGTATTCTGAAATTAAAATTGTATAAAAAAAATCGTTTTCTTTAAAAAATATGTTTATGTGGGGATGCAAATTTTATTTTTCTTTAGTAACAAAAACATTAGTTGCTTATATACATGACACACTATTTAAAAAATGGTACCAAGTTATTTAATTGACTTTCATGTGATATAACATTTCATTAAGTACCATTGAGTAAACAAATATATTGACTAATTATAAATACATGTCTTTATTGGAATTACTAGTTTGTTTTCCTGGTAAAATCACTTTATATTGTACAATAAGGACACAAATGACACCTGCGTCATCTCCCAGTGAATCGAGCTCAAAAATGTTAACTAAATAATGCCTATTCTTAATCCCCATAGTACAAGGAATAAACGCTTTACATCATATTGACTACAAGAACCACTACTTCACAGTGAAGATCATTGATGATTCCCTCATATCCTATCAAAACGCTATATAGTAATTTACACTGGGTAGTCCGGTGAAGCTGTTAAGACCTTGCTTGGTCAATAGCGTAGTCAGTTCGAAAAAAAAAAAAAAATAATTTACACGGAAGTAAGTACCGTAAGTGGTATGCGGTGTACCTGACGGTGTAGACAGTCACGTAGGTCCTTCCCCGGCATCATTTTCTTATCTCGACTAGCACTAGCAGCTAATTAAAAAGGATTTACAAAACTTAATTGATTAACGCTCACTTAATTGTATCAGTTAGGATAATAAAATGTTAACTAATCCTAAATTTAAATAATGCCTATTCTTAACAGTACAAGGAATAAACGCTTTTCATCATATTAACTACAAGAATCACTATCCTTGACAGTGAAGATCATTGATGATTCCCTCATATCCTATCAAAATGCTATACAGTAATTTACACGGAAGTAAGTACCTATGGTATACGGTGTACCTGACGGTGTAGACAGCCACGTAGGTCCTTCCCTGGCATATTAATTGTATCAGTTAGGATAATTACCAATGGTACCTATACGTAAGGTTGTAGACAGTAACGTAGGTCCTTTCCTAGCATCATTTTCTTATCTTAAGGTATACCCTGCAGTATGCACTAGCAGCTAATTGAAAAGGATTTACAAAACTTAATTGATTAACGCTTATTTAATGATATCAGTTAGGATAATTACCAATGGTACCTATACGTAAGGTTGTAGACAGTCACGTAGATCCTTCCCTGGCATCATTTTCTTATCTCGACGTATACCGTGCTGTATGCACTAGCAGCTCATTGAAAAGGATTTACAAAACTTAATTGATTAACGCTCACTTAATTGTATCAGTTGGGATAATTATCAACGGTACCTATACGAAAGGGTGTAGACAGTCACGTAGGCCCTTCCCTAGCATCATTTTCTTATCTCGACATATACTCTGCTGTATGCACTAGCCTCTAATTGAAAAGGATTTACAAAACTTGATTGATTAACGCTCACTTAGTTGTATCAGTTGGGCTAATTTCGAAAAGTATTAATTTAAGTTGGGCTACAATGTGTCAAGCGGTGCTCTGTGATTTCAGGCACATGTGAAGTTGGATTATACAGGCCCGACTGGTATGATACTTTGCTGATCTGGAAAATTTGGCGCTTCTCTGTAACGTTACATTTTTATTACGCCACTAAAATTATATAGTTTTTATTCTTGCTCAAGAAACGGGTTATCTAACGAAGATAATATTTTCAACTACGAGTGAAATTAATGATTTCAAACATGCAAATCTTTACGATGTCAATACGCATAGAAGTATAAACCCCCTTCCATGAAGGGAAAACATTCGCAAGGTCAAAAAACAAATGTTCTTAATAAAGTGGGGTTTTAAGTAAAATTAAATAATGATTTCACGAAATTTCATTTTCGTCTGCAAAGTATATATATCTGACAAGTTTCGGCTGTGACCTCTTGTCAGCGTAAACGTTTTTATTGCACATTATCTATACTTACCTACAGATCATACATTGCTCTAAAATAACAAAAATACAGTTTTATTACAATGTATGTAAATATATTTTAATATACTCGTATTTAAATAACTTGAGGAAAATAAAAAACCGACGATTTTTACAGTCAAATTAACTTTGCTGAATAAATTTACGCGCCATAACAATTTACTTTATAATAATTCATTCAATTATTCACAACGGTCTTTCTCATCATTTATTACGTATTAAATTATTTTTCATTTATGATTTTGGAAGAAAAACTCTTAGTTTATTTTAAGTAGACAATCATAAATGGCTTTGATAAGAGACGTGATATTTAAATTTTTACAATATCAATGGTTTACTTTGTGGATTACGTAACTTATTCACAAAAACTACGTAACTATCAAATCAATGTATTAAATCGATACCGCAAAGTGCTGTGGAGAAAACTAACATAAATATATTTTTATGCAAAGTATGATTTAGATTTTCAGTAAAAAATACTTTTCTTTATGAGACATTTTGTGACCAAATACTAACTAGTAGTAGGAGACAAAATTTCCAGGTAAAACCGCAATATAAATACACGATTTTAGCAATCGCTATTGTTGTATATTATTGTGTATGTATTTTGGGTATAGGATTCATAGGTATTCATTTCATTCAGTACACCATTTATTTGTATTAGGCATATATATTTGTATTAGGCATTAGGCATACTTCAGCGTTTTTTTAAATGTACTCATGTTCCTGTTTCTTTTTTAAATATTCACTACCTAGAACTTTTTTTCCACAGTGCCGCTTGTTAGGTGGAAGGAAATATGGCAATAAGATCGTACATTCGCAAGGTCAAAAAACAAATGTTCTTAATAAAGTGGGGTTTTAAGTAAAATTAAATAATGATTTCACGAAATTTCATTTTCGTCTGCAAAGTATATATATCTGACAAGTTTCGGCTGTGACCTCTTGTCAGCGTAAACGTTTTTATTGCACATTATCTATACTTACCTACAGATTATACATTGCTCTAAAATAACAAAAATACAGTTTTATTACAATGTATGTAAATATATTTTAATATACTCGTATTTAAATAACTTGAGGAAAATAAAAAACCGACGATTTTTACAGTCAAATTAACTTTGCTGAATAAATTTACGCGCCATAACAATTTACTTTATAATAATTCATTCAATTATTCACAACGGTCTTTCTCATCATTTATTACGTATTAAATTATTTTTCATTTATGATTTTGGAAGAAAAACTCTTAGTTTATTTTAAGTAGACAATCATAAATGGCTTTGATAAGAGACGTGATATTTAAATTTTTACAATATCAATGGTTTACTTTGTGGATTACGTAACTTATTCACAAAAACTACGTAACTATCAAATCAATGTATTAAATCGATACCGCAAAGTGCTGTGGAGAAAACTAACATAAATATATTTTTATGCAAAGTATGATTTAGATTTTCAGTAAAAAATACTTTTCTTTATGAGACATTTTGTGACCAAATACTAACTAGTAGTAGGAGACAAAATTTCCAGGTAAAACCGCAATACAAATATACTATTATAGCAATCGCTATTGTTGTATATTATTGTGTATGTATTTTGGGTATAGGATTCATAGGTATTCATTTCATTCAGTACACCATTTATATATTTGTATTAGGCATTAGGCATACTTCAGCGTTTTTTTAAATGTACTCATTTTCCTGTTTCTTTTTTAAATATTCACTACCTATAACTTTTATTTTTTCCACAGTGCCGCTTGTTAAGTTGAAGGAAATATGGCATTAAGATCGCCAGTATACAAACTAAAAAGTGCAATAAAATATTTATTAATTCATTTATTAGTATATTTTAGTAACATTACAATGAAAAATAATTCATACCAACATTCAAATAATTAAAATTATTGTAATAAGAATAAAACCAATCCGTTTTTAACTCGTTACGAAATTTATTATTAAAAATTATTACAATTCAATAAAATGTTATCTTACATAGTGTTAATTGATAAAATATGTTGACAATTGATAAAAAGACTAAACTAATCGAGTGACATTTCGGCGTCGTCATCTTTCTTATCGTTCTTTGTGTCTTTCGGTTTGTCATCTTTTTTTTTGTCCTCTTCTTCCTTCGACTTGTTGCTGTCAGACGAGCCGGATGTATTCTCCAGAGCTTTGAAGAACGCTTGCATATCACCAGTGTTAGCAGCCGCCGCCACTTCAGCTGGAAGCTTGAACTGTGACATCACCGGACCCATTTGCCCAGATGATAGTGCAGATGAAAACTGATTCGCTGCCTATAAGATAACAATATATTACAAATCATTTAAACACTCATAATTCTACATACTATTATTATCATTCAATAACGGGAACATGCGAAAGAAAAACATTCCTAATTGATTATGCCTAAATACCAGCCCCGTTTTAATTTATTTTGATAAATTACTTCGCATAATGTTCACTTTCACAATACTGTTTCTATAATTCATTAATAGAACGTTTAACAAAACGTATAGGGATTTTATATCATTATTATAATAATTATTTAAATATTCTCAATTCCTTAACACTAAACCTACCGATAATTCTTGTATATCTATTCCTACCGCGTGCGGTCAATTTGACCGGTAATTAAAAAGTTTCATTTATTTCATTATTCAATGCAGATAATTGGTTGATTTGTTGCTAAATGTGTACCGTTTTTAACTCGTTACGAAATTTATTATTAAAAATTATTACAATTCAATAAAATGTTATCTTACATAGTGTTAATTGATAAAATATGTTGACAATTGATAAAAAGACTAAACTAATCGAGTGACATTTCGGCGTCGTCATCTTTCTTATCGTTCTTTGTGTCTTTCGGTTTGTCATCTTTTTTTTTGTCCTCTTCTTCCTTCGACTTGTTGCTGTCAGACGAGCCGGATGTATTTTCCAGAGCTTTGAAGAACGCTTGCATATCACCAGTGTTAGCAGCCGCCGCCACTTCAGCTGGAAGCTTGAACTGTGACATCACCGGACCCATTTGACCAGATGATAGTGCAGATGAAAACTGATTTGCTGCCTGTAAGATAACAATATATTACAAATCATTTAAACAACTCATAATTCTACATACTATTATTATCATTCAATAACGGGAACATGCGAAAGAAAAACATTCATAATTAATTATGCCTAAATACCATTAAACACCATTTCAATTTCTATAATTCATTAATAGAACGTTTAACAAAACGTATACGGATTTTATATCATTATTATAATTATTATTTAGATATTCTCAATTCCTTAATACAAAAAAAAATAACAGCAATTAAAATAAAAAGGAAAAAAATAAACATCATTCAATTATAGGATTCTATCCTCCATAATATAGAATCGTATGATACTTCTATTGATTCACGCACGTTATAGAGATTTGATTCATACAGTCTGGTTTTTCCTTCAATAAGACTCCCTATTCTGAATGAATAATTATGCGAAAGCAAAATCAAACGAAGCAATAAAATGACAACAATAATTAATTATTTCATTGTTTTTTTTTTAATATAATGTGAATATTAATTTTAATGTATTAAATGCACTGCCGCATTAAATCCAACACCGGGATTTATATCTCATTGACTTTATAAACTATAAGGAGTTACTCTAAACCGCACCAACACGCAACATCAAGTCTTATCGCTAACAATTATATTATAATTAACCCGTTGCACTCGGAGGCTAAAAGGCTGTATTTATATATATGTACGGCTGCCCTGTCAACCCTCCCGTGTCTAAGCAACATATAACTATTTCTTTTTCACCTTCTTTTCATCTAAGACAGTGTGGCGTTACAATATTACTTTACGTATGTGTGCGTTATTGTGCCATTCGTTTTGTTAAAATATCATGTAGGTAAACGTATCTACAGGTTTTTAGTTACAATATCATTGATCGCTAACACGTGATTTCATAAATAATAATTTTATTCTCAGTGAATATACCAAAGGGAATCGATACAATCACAAAAAAAATTCTGTACGCAATACCATAACCAAACAACTCACATACGGTAAACAGGCAAATAATATTCTCTATAAGGTGTTATTATTACTTCCCTGATAAAACGCGTTTAACATTCAGTTAACAACATCCTGTACACTTTATAGATTGCAATAACGTCCATATATCACTAACGAATTACTCTGAAGTGTTATATCACAACAATCGTTGTTATAAACTATTGTCAATTATTTTGCTGTTGGATATTGCAATTTTAACAATGACGCGTTAATGAAACTAATATTCGTAATTAATATCGTGATTTTGTGTGTGAGAAACGTGTAGTTCTTTCTCTTTCACATAAAAACAATAGGCGAACATTGACGTTGTTGAAAATAACGGAAAACGAATAATCATAGAGCATAATAATAATATATTATCTGTTCTGTTAAAACATATATAATATAATTAGTTGTAATAATAACCACCTAATCCTAATCATACTTTAATAGGTAGCTAAGGTAATTTCGGAACACAATTCATAAAGCCACCGTTTTTCTCTATTACAAGTGAAATTTGTAGATAACTTCTATTTCCCATCATAAATAAAATTATTTACCTTATCGTAGCATTGTTTTTCTATACATAGGAATAAACATACTACTAACAAATTACCAATAATTTAACCAGATCACTAATTGATGGGCTGAACAAACAGTTATACACTATTGAATTGTGTGTTTTTCAGCTCACCAATCAACTACTTAATTTTTAGGTTAATAGACTGGGTGAAGTTAATTTTTACTGTCTCACACCACAGTTCTACCCATACGAAATTCATCGGATATATGTTATATGTTTCAACGATACTTTGATTTATTGGGGATTTATGCTCTATACAGGCTAGATTTTAATATTAACAGATAAAAAAATCCACACAATACCTTTGTAGGCAAAGTCTATACTATATAGTAAAGTAAGTAAGCCCTAGTATCTATATAGTATCATTTAATATTTATTAATTAAGAAAACAAGTATATAAAGATGCTTGTAATGTATAGTGCTGAACAATCTGCTCTGTACTAGATTGCATACACAATATGATTAGATAATTCCGACCAAGAACTAGTTGATTCCTAAGTTTTTATTTTAAAACGTGCGTAAAGAAAGGCCACAAAATATTGCCAATTTGTTTTTAATTATTTTTCGCAGTAGATTCTACAAATTTATAGTTTAATAAGGAAACCCTCACAATAGTTGATGGTCTAACTGCAAGTATAACCTCTTTCTATTATATGTTTGAGTCTACTGATCTATACAACGCTTAGCATATTAGTTTGATATTTTGAACGTATATTAACAAAAGACTCCTTTCGTAATAATAAATACGGGTCATAAGGAAAACAGCGTGCATATAAGAGAGTCAAACCGGAGTAATGCGAGATGGAAGATTTTCTTTTTTTTTCTTGAACTGACTACGCTATTGGCCCTATGAAGGGCTAGTCGAACCGGAGGAATGCGAGGGGAAAGATTTTTTTTCCTCGAATTGACTACACTATTGGTCTAGCGTGTGCTTAATAGCTTCACCGATCTACTAGGGCTCGAGAACGTGCAAGAGCGAGCGGACACCGCATTATCTCCCGGCAGCGGTCGCGACGTAACGCAACGCAACGCGGCGCGCGGCCACAAGCGGGTGCGCTATACGTAAGGGTTCACCTGAGCGAACTGCGGTGAGAGCAGGGTGGTCCTTACATCGTCCTGGGTGGCGCCTGCCGGAGCCGTCGGCAGCAGGGGTGTCAGCCGCGACGCGTTCTCCGGCGCCGTCGCGGTCGCCAGCACCTCGCTCGACGACAACGCGCCCGCCAGGTCCACGCGCGCACCCCTAGCGGCTCGCGCGCTCCCGCCCGCACTCGCGTCGCTATCCGGCGGCGCGTTGCCTAAATCCGAGAAGTAGCGTTGCAGGTCCGATAAGAAAATCTGCCCACCTGAAAACATTTACCACTTCAAATCCATGCCAAACTTTTTGACCATTTTAAGAGCCTGTCCAGGTGAGGCGTTTTACGTGCTAGTCGACTCGCGCGTAACCGAGATACTAGGGCTACATATATCCCGTCCAGATGGTGCGACGCGTTTCCTAACTCGCGCGTAAAACGCCTCATCTGGACAGGCTCTAAATATAGATTTGTAGAACACATATTTAGATATAAATACAAACTATATGTACCATTATTGGGAACCAACATAAATTATATATTTTAAAAATGTATTGGCAACACCGCTTCGGATGTGGTTGGAGGGTCGCGGCGTTCCATACATTCTGTTCGCTTCCGATCTTTGTACAGTGCACACGTATTTTCATTTTATTAAACACGAGTTTGAGTCAGTTTTACATTTAATTTTATACATCGTTCTTCATCCAGTCCAAACCAGCGAATAAGGGTGTAAACAACCATCCAGATAAGGATAAATAAATGCCAATTTTAAATTCCTATAAGAATATTTTGACTTTATTTTATATTAAACTCTTTGCAAGCCCGAACTTATATTCAGAGGGCCTAAAACGATTAGTAAGGACTGTACTTTTTTAATAGGGTTTGGTCACGAGGTGACCTCCCGCCGCAACGTAAATCCTTATGTAACCGTAAATGTCAAAGAATATTTATAACCTACTTCAAAAAAGAGAAGGATCTCGCTTTGGTTGTATATTACTTCAGAACTTCATCATTTATTTGGAAAAATATTGTTTTATTGGAAAGGGAATATTTCCACGGAGGTCCCGTTTAAGTTTCATTAGCATTGGATCTTGGGGATACATTAACGAACTCCTTAAAATCGAATAGGAAATGTATAGTAATTGAGATATTTTTAGATTTGTGACAATTCTAGACTAGGTATCTACCTAACTAGGATCCAGAACATTCGGGATTTACTTGGATTGTGAATGCAGAACGAAACTTCATAATGCCCAAACAGCATATAAAATAGCTCGTTTTTTAGAGTATTTTGAAGTCAGTTTTAATTTTTCTAAACATTTTATATTATAACTAGCTGACCCGTGCAACTTCGTCTGCACCAAATCGGTTGTTACCGGTTTCAATTGTATTTTTAAACGCAAATAATCTTAAAAAACACGAGTTTGAGTCAGTTTTACATTTAATTTTATACATCGTTCTTCATCCAGTCCAAACCAGCGAATAAGGGTGTAAACAACCATCCAGATAAGGATAAATAAATGCCAATTTTAAATTCCTATAAGAATATTTTGAGTTTATTTTATATTAAACTCTTTGCAAGCCCGAACTTATGACTATATTCAGTGGGGCTAAAACGATTAGCAAGGACTGTACTTTTATTTAAAGGGTTTGGTCACAAAGTGACCTCCCGCCGCAACGTAAATCCTTATGTAAACGTAAATGTCAAAGAATATTTTTAACCTACTACAAAAAAGAGAAGGATCTCGCTTCGGTTGTATGTTACTTCAGTACTTCATCATTTATTTGGAAAAATATTTTTTTATTGGAAAAGGAATATTTCCACGGAGGTCCCATTTAAGTTTAATTAGCACTGGATCTTGGATCTCGGAGATACATTAAGGAATTACTTAAAATCGAATAGGAAATGTATAGTAATTGAGATATTTGTAGGTTTGTGACAATCCTAGATTAAGTACCTACCTAACTAGGATCGAGAACATTCGGGATTTACTTGGATTGTGAATGCAGAACGAAACTTCATAATGCCCAAACAGCATATAAAATAGCTCGTTTTTTAGAGTATTTTGAAGTCAGTTTTAATTTTTCTAAACATTTTATATTATAACTAGCTGACCCGTGCAACTTCGTCTGCACCAAATCGGTTGTTACCGGTTTCAATTGTATTTTTAAACGCAAATAATCTTAAAAAACCTAAAACCTAAACCTAACCTAAATTGCAGCGACATATAGTACTTCCAATTGTGAATCGAAACTATTTAGAGACTCACTAAAACATATACCCAGTTGGTATGTGAGAAATCTTTTAAATTAGCCTAGCATTTGTTCGCAGCTTTACTTAAAATTCCAATGAGAATAAAAATTAACCTACATATATTGCCGATAAATGTCTTCCCTGTATCCCTTGTAACTTCATCGCTTAACATACTGTAAAAATTAAACTTTATCTACATTAAATTTCCATTTTCTTTTAGTTGTTTGTTATATAAGAATTTTTAAAGTATACGTGAAATCTGCATTCAATCTTAATTTTTTCAAATTCATTTTACTTTTGACATATAAACCACCTTTTTCACTGAGATACTGAACTTGGGATAATATACCTTTCTAACAGTGAAAGATTTTTTTAAATCACATTAGTGGTACCAAGGATTCCTCGAAACAAAACTTTACCTCTCTTTGTAATATTAGTATAAATATAACATAGTATGGTAACTGCAAACACCTCAATTAATTATTTTAATCGTAGATTCACAAACGTGAATCCAACGACTTCAAGACTCAACAATATTTAGAAAATTAATTTTATCAAATATCGAAACAACACACGTACTGACAGAATTCTAATCGAGATTCATCTTCTACAATGGAATGTAACTATTATGTAATGTACTAATAAACCTACAACCCGATTGCAGCCACACCTACCGTTTCCAATTCTAAATCCAAGCTATCGAGGGACTCACTCAAACATATACCCAGATGGTATGTGAAAAATCTTTTAAAATAAACCTGCAACCCGATCGTAGCATCATCTACCGGGTTCAATTAAAATAAAAACTAACCTATATATATTGGCGGTAATGTAAAAAAAGCTTGAGAGGTCTATGGATCCTCAGTTAGAACGGAGTTCCTTTCCCTTTTCTGTAGACGTTTACTATACAGTCAGTATAGTTTACATTATAAAATGTCAAGTTGATAGAGTTAAATTGTAAATTAAATGATAAAATATGTTCATAAAATAATTAATGATAAATTAAACATTGAATGATATCATAACTATTTTCAACTTGTATTAAAACTTTTTCACACTCCATTGTATTGAAGAAAAATATAAATATTAAAAAGATATGAGCACGACGCGTCAACTGTCACTTGTTGTAACTATTCGACTAAGAGCTAGCAACGGTTTCGACAGCGAATTCGAATAAGCCAGTTTTTTATATATCTTTATGTTCTTCCAAACAGCGTGCGGGCTATCTGCCTGCCGTTAAACGTTGTGTTTATTAGTGCATATCGCACCTTTACAGGCAAAAATATTGATTTTTATATAATTTAGAATGTTTTGTTTTTCACTAACTTTGAAACGCAACTAAAACATGAAATTATTATTGCCAGACATTTTTATTATTAACAATAAAGTGCCCGATGCCATTTTTTGTAAATAAAAAAAAGTATGTTCAAACCATGTTAAGATAGCTGTAATTTTAATAATATTTTATTTAGACATAAAAGAGAGTAAATTAAAAATAATATGTATAGAATAACTTAACTATAGTGTAGCGCAACACTGGCTGTATGATAAAGACAGCGATAATTGTGGAAGCGCCTGCTATAGACGCATGTATTCAAGATGCCGTCAGTCCCAAGTCATATGTCTACGTTTATCATTGTTTACGGTGAAATCTCAATACCATAATGGTTAATAAAATAAAATATGTTCTTTGCAATGGAAAAACTAAAATTGTTTGAAATTATTTATTTTATTTATAAAGAATATCATCGGGCACAGTATTGTCAATAACAAAATTGTGTGGCAGTGATAAATTCATGTTTTGAATAGCGTTTAAAAGTTACTGAAAAAAGACGTTCCTAAAATTATTTAGAAATCAAAATTTTAACGTGTAAAGTTGTGATGCGCATTAAAAAACACAACGTAAACCGGCTATCAGGTATCCTCAATCCTGTTTGGAAGAACATAATATATCGTCATATTAAAGAACCAACTTTTCTAAAATTCTCGTTCTTCCAACGTTGCTGGCTCTTGTACTAAAGTGTCGCAAAAAAAGTCTAGTTACATTAACTACAATTTTTTGTTTCTTGTTATCCTGGAGAACTCCCTGCATTTTATGGGACAAAAAGTATCCTAAATGTAACCTTGTAATATTTGGTGTCGCTGTGTCAAGTTTTGTCAAAATTGGTTCAGTGCTTTCAGAGTGATACGTTTTCACAGGAACAGAAAGACTGACAGACAGACAGACAAAAAACAAAGTCTAACCCTATCAAATTTTTCAAAAAATATTTAATGTACAGACTTGGCTTTGTTACAGTTTTATTATAGTATAGATAGAAGAAGATAGATAGATTGAATATATAGATAGAAGATTGATAAAATAGGCTTTTTTGTACAAAAATTTTAGCTTTGCCATAAGCTCAGGGAAATTTTAATCTAAATACATGTGACAAACAGTCACAGAAAAGACGACGACTTAGTTTTAATTAGCTCTTTCTCTGGTATAACTTACCAAGTGATAATTGATCAGTTATTGAGTGGGATGAAAAATGATTCAAAATCAAAATCGAAAAATCCTTTATTCAATTTAGGCCCCGAGAAGGCGCTTATGAACGTCAAAGCTACTACCGGTTCGGAAAACAGCCCAGTCATCGAGAAGGACCGGCAAGAAACTCGATTAATTACTAAAATGACTATTAAAAAATAGGGGTTAGTGTTAGAAGGGTGAAAATTTAGGGTTGTATGTATTATTGAATGCCTCATTATAACAAAATAAAATAAAACATTAAATGTCCAAAAAATTTTTTTTAAAATGTTAGGGTTGGACAACCCTTATTACTTAGGGGTATGAAAAATAGATAGTAGCCGATTCTCAGACCTACTGAATATGCATATAAAATTTCATAAAAATCGGTCAAACCGTTTCAGAGGAGTATGATTACTAACATTGTGACACGAAAATTTTATATATAAGATAATGTAGGTTCAATAAATGTGTACATATGAAAAAACATAGAAGAGTATGTGTTATTTGTACAGTCATTTCTGAAATGGATGAACCTATTTTAACATCTTTACTGGCAGTTTGATGAGAATATATCAGAGTATTTATTATTCAGACAATAACAGTGAAGTTTCAATGGTTATGGGAATTAAATAAACAGCCCCCTAATAATCTAGATAAATCTTTTTTTTATGTCATAGGTGGCAAACGAACAGGTGGGTCACCTGATGTTAAGTAATCACCACCATCCATGGACACTAACAACTCCAGAGGAATCGCAAATGCGTTGCCACTCTTCGGGGGGAAGGGTTAGGGGAGGGAGAGGAGGGAGGAGAGAGGAAAGGGGAGGGGAGGTGGGTCTGAAATATTAAACTACTTTCATGAAAATTAAGTCACATACACAAGCTAGTTAATACATTACTCGACCAATATTATCCAGCCTCTTCTATTTTTCTTGATGTGAACTGAATCTGCTAAGAATTTATTATTAATTTTTGTGATAATAATTAATTAGGATGATCACGTGATAATAATAACAGTCCAATCAAAAGAAATATACTTATGACAGCACATTGAATGAATGACAAAGCCAATACTAACAAGATCTATAGAATAAACAATGATATTATCTGACCTTTAAACTTAAGTTATCTGAATATAATATAGAGAGCTCAAAACATATACATAGATAAAGTCTCTCGTCAATGATAAATATGTACTTGTATAATATGTATCATATATTACAATAAATATATTTGTTTTAGAATCTTATAGAAGCTATATAACTTAAAATAATGCAAAAAAAAAATATGTGAAAAATGAACACTACTGTCCTATATTCAAGAAAATGTTCATATTCATATGTTTAGATTTAACATTAACTGATCTTTCAGGCTTTTAAAAGGTTATAGATTTTTCACTAGCCACTGATGATTTTATAAATGTTGCATATAATAGAAAGCATAATACCATTATTAAAGTTAATTTTGTTTATTTTTTAAAAAATAAGCCTTACAACCTAATTTAAACAATGAATACTTGTAACTTTTCAAATCTAATGAAAATGATAAATTTCATTAGTAAAATTTAGCTATTCAATAGAGAAAATATTTATGCATTTTGGGATTTTGGGCCCTTCAAGTATTATGTAAGATAGGGGGGTTGCAGGTTATCGTTTTGTTCATTTTTGATAACATGAAGGACGGGGAGTTGTACATGGTAATTTAGTCAACAATATTTACTCATTTAAATTTTTATTTTATTTCGAATAACTCATAAACGTTGTGATAAATTTGTATAAAAATTATGCATTATATGCAATTATGCAAAAATTATGCATAAATGCATATAAGGGTATACTTTTGATAACAAGGTGGAGGCGCTGTCCAGAACTTAAAGAAATACTTAAACATATCTTTTGAACTGAAAATTAAGCTTAACATGTACCATCGATGATACACTTGTCTCGGAACATGATAACAGATGTATGGTGGTTTTAAATGGACATTACCTTATTTTGAAAACCTCGAAGACATGTGTGATAGATTGTTTTTTAATTTTCTCATTACTTACACAAGCACAGGAGGGGTGTAAGAGCTATGGTTACTTTTGCGGTCAAGAAGAAGGGACTGGTCAGAAACTAAAATTAATAACTGTATTGTATGTAAGTAATTACATAAACAGAGTGAAGTTTCTGACCAGTCTTCTTCTTGACAGCAAAAACAAGCATAGCTCTTACTCCCCTCCAATGCTTATATAAGTTTTGGTATAATTTTAACAAAAACTATCACAAGTTTTTTTGAAGTTTCGTAAGGTAAGGAGTGATGTGCATTTAAAACCACCATATGTTTGTTTGTTCTTTTTGTTTCGTTTTGTCTACACCAAGTGTACTATTAACACATTCCGTGCCAAGCGGAGGGGTGTAAGAGCTATGGTTACTTTTGCGGTCAAGAAGAAGGGACTGGTCAGAAACTAAAATTAGTAATTGTATTGTATGTAAGTAATTACATAAACAGAGTTGTAGTTTCTGACCAGTCTCTTCTTCTCGACAGCAAAAATAAGCATAGCTCTTACTCCCCTCCAATGCTTATGTAAGTATTGTTATAATTTTAACGAAAACTATCACAAGTTTTTTTGAAGTTTCATAAGGTATAAAGTAATATGCATTTAAAACCACCATAGGTTTGTTTGTTTACACCAAGTGTACTATTAACACATTCCATGCCATGAGCAGCGCAATCAAGAGGTAAGTCGCATTTACAGCCACCACTTTTTTACGTGTAGTAAAAGTTGATTTTCAGGCTCATGGCATGGAATGTGTTAATAGTACACTTGGTGTAAACAAACAAACCTATGGTGGTTTTTTTTAATCAACATGTGTATTGTATTTGTGATTCAATCGGGTGCAGATATCTTTCGACCTGCTTGTGCTTGTCTTACCTTAAATTGGTCGATTAATTTGACTATACATTATGTAATATAGCTGTAGCTATAGACAGGTTTCTACGTAATACAAGTACTTTAGTTATTGACTATAAATAATAACATGAACCGTGAATAACATGAAAGTATTATAGGGGTGAGGAGCAAGTCCTTGCCTTACATACGTTCATGGGTTAACAAAGGAATAAAGTTTCTTGTTAGGACACAATTGTGAATTAGTTTGTTTAATCTGTTACAATGGTGTTGTTGTGCAACCTAACTGAGTGTTTAAACGCGATTAACAATTAAAGTATTTAATAAATATAATTTTACTTCAACTGTGCTGATGCGCACATAATATGTATGTAGGGCAACATACAATGTACGTAACCATACAAGTATCATAACAGGGAATAGTCGATAGTTTGTACACGACCATAGATACGGTGACATCGTGTCTATACACCGCCTTTGAGATTGGTGAACTTCGTTTTCCCAAAACAATTTAGAACAGCGAATGTTCGTAGATACTTCTGCTTTGGTGAACTGCGTTTTCAGTAATTTACCAACAGCATGAAAATATTGCATGTCTTTCTTAAATCACTGTAATATTGCAGCAATGACATTGTTCTATACAATAAACACGGAATTCAATTGAATATAGCGTGAATGCGTGTGTTAAAATGTCATATTTCATAATGATGGATGACACGAAATAGACATAAAATGTAATAATAAAATTTATACTTCCTATAATGCTATGTAATTATGAAGTATGTATATAATAATATCTATTTAGACTAGCAGCCGCCCACGACTTAATCTGCGCCCGTATCTTAAACGATGACAACATATGCACATATTATCTTCGTGCAGTTCTAACGGTTTTTACAACTCTGTTTTGGCAAAACTTTATCAAACTTATTTATGTTTTATGTTTAACCAATCTAAGTAATCATTTACAAGTTTTTTGCAATCACTTCAATGTTGATTCAAGATGGCCACCATCTTGTTAGAACTTTCCAGGTAGTTTTTGTGGCATGTCAGAATTCATGATCCGTGGTATTATTTCCCTTCCACTTCACTTGTGCACAATAGTCAAAATATACTACGTAAAACACCACCAATATTACAAAATATGGAGCCATTTGGCTAGATTATGAACAATAATTGTCTAAAAATAATTACAATCACAAATTAGACTACATTTGTAACATATTTAATATATTTTAACAGTAGATAGGCTAACTATAACTAATGAGCCATTAACAACTTTACATGTTAGTAGTTAATTAGCCTGTTCACTGTTCAACAGTTTAAGAAACAGAATTGCATTTAAATTTCAAATTTTAAGAAAATTAGTGCTTTTACAGTCGAAATTTTAATTGGGTAATATGCAAAATGTGTATTAGTAGTATTGCTATATTAAACAATTTTTAACTATCACAATTTCTTTTTTATGTTCATATAAGCAAGATAAACTTAAACAGACTCATCCACCAACTAACATAATATGTATGTAAGATATATTCGTAACGTAACTAAATTTTGTAAGGGGTAGAGCCACGCTAAAGCTATTACTGGTTTCAGCATGAATGGGTCAACTCGCTCGAGGTAGTACCACCCTCTCACAAAAAACCGTCGTAAAGTAACAGTGCTTGCATTGTTGTGTTTCTTCGGTCAGTGAGAGCTGAAGGCCCACATCCTTAAAAAGGCCGGCAACGCACTTGTGACTCCCCTGGTGTTGCTACTGTCTATGGACGGTGGTGATCACTTAACATCATGTGACCCACCTGTACATTTTCCTCCTATAGTATAAAAAAAAATTGATACCCCATAGTTCCCAAAAGAGAAGACAGTCCTCCAATTTGACCAACTCCTCCGAACAATTGCATTAGTTGTTGCTGGGACATGTTGTTAAGCAAGTTCTGTAGTTCTCCGTCTTGTGCTCCACTGCTTCCACCCCCTCGAGCTCCAGATGTTGGAGGGTTGTTTAGAGCCTCGTTAATGCGACGACAGTAATCATCATCTTTCTCAGACTTGGGCTCCTAAAAATGTTAATATATGTTACAAAAGTATGAAGGTCAGATTATTTATCACCAGCCAATCTACTGGTTAAATGGTATAACCTTATTGTATCAGTTATTTCTCCACCTATAGACTGTTATTGTATATAAACAAGTAACAAGTAAGTTGTCATCAGAACCATCACTGCAACTTTGTTTTTGGTCAATTAGAAGAGTACAAATGAAGTAAAAGTCAACATTTTGAATTAATTGCATATATTTGACTGAACAGCTAATTGGTTTGTATGTGGATATTATATGTAAATTAGTCATGTCAGTAAAGATTAACAGTCTTATGAAATATATCATAAATCTAATAACAGAAAGTAGTAGTAACATCCAGAAATCCAAATGAATATACATAATTGGGAATTGGTATAGCCAAATGAGGTATCTAAACAAAACATGTATGAACTATCATTATAAATCGAACAAACTTTAGATATATATGTTGATTTTTGTGGCGGAAAAGAGAGAGGCAGAGAAAGAAGAGGGAGGGTAATCATTTGTGAAGAAAAATAGCAGCCACTATCACATCCAGACTGCTTTGCTCGCTTGGCTTAGATATTATAATCACAGTTCCGACCTGACCTAACTAATCCAAACATAATCAAGACTAATTACATGAGTAATTTAATACACCTTAGGTTTTACCATACAAATATTGTTCAAAAACTAACCATACCACACTTAAAATAAGACCATTATATTATGTAATTAATTTCAAGATTATAATTTTTTTTACATAATAACTGGTTAAACATCAGTAACAATAGGAAATACTGTAGGAAAAAAATTAAAACAAAAGTTAAAAAATTATTATATAATATATAAATTATACCAGTACTTTCAAATTAAATGCCGACCAATGTTATCTTTTTAGGCGTCTAACTTAACCAAACCAAGACGAAAGTGTTTTATTCTATCCTATAAATCATCAAGTAATAACTATTACAAAATGGTACTTATGAATTAACTGCCTTTGTTTCACAAGTCTAACATAAGGGGTTAGTTTTATTTTGCAACTGCTTTTTTATCTTGCTTTGATTAGGTAACTAGGGTTGGCATTAGAAATTCCCATCACGAATTTGGGGATGTTAAGGGTTGTTGTTTATAGGGATTGCTTACCCCTTTCAAAAGACACCTCCCTCACCCCGAGGAGACTCATAGTTTTGTTATGTTTTTTTTCGAACTGACTACACTATTGCAAGACCTAGCAAGCGACCTAAGCACCTAGCAAGGTCTTAATAGCTTCACCGGACTACTAAGGAGAGCGCTTAAGGCACTCAACCGATTTTATTTGACAACTAGCTCAAGGGTGCACCGCACCTCAGCTTGGGCTGTTGCCTGACTCATGCAATTCGCAACCTATCTGAGCTAAGCTAAGTTATATATTCATACTTATATGAGTTATTGAAACATATATGTGTACCAAGCATACATACCTCAACAACTCTTATATGTATTTTGTGTCAGACAACTTTTTTCTAAACTATTTCAGATTGATATGGGAAAAAATAAAACCTTTCCACTTCCATGTGTTAGCATATGTGCGTGCATGTGTGTGGAGGTGATATGTGTAATGTTGTTGCAGTGATGTAAGATTTTGTGTCACTGTATCGCGCGGGCAGCGTACTCAAGGAGTCCACGCCAAGGGAATGGACCTAGGCTTGAGCCGCTGCTGAGGAGGGCCTAGTCTGGTGTGCGGGAGCGAAATTTATCCCCAGACCACAGCGGCGTGATCAGTGGTTACGCGGGCGTGAACATGCTCTGTTTGGAGAGACAGGCTGGTATTGATTTTTCGCTGTCGTTATATCATCGGGAGGATTGGTAAGAGTATGTCGCGGACGTCTTTTGTGGCGAGCAGTGTTAGGTGTGGTTTCGTAATTCGCAGCGGATACCACTAACGGACTGATTTGTTTTTATGTGTTTGAAGTTATATGTAAGGGAATGTGACTTTTCCTTCAGATGCGCATTTTTTTGGCTTATAATACTATAATTTTGTTGTTTTATCCCTATTTATTGTTGTTTTATAATTGTTCACTATTATTTCAAAGGAAAAAAAAAACAAAAATCAAATATTAATTATTTGTATGATGTAAAACGGAACAATGGAATGTTTTCCAAATCTTGTATTTTTTGTTTTATTTATACTATGTTTCATCCAAAACTCAACAGTCTCAATAAATCATCAAAAAAATATAATGTAGATTATTTGTATGATCATAAAGTCTCTCGACACACAGACGAGCGAGTATAGAGAGCAAGCGAACTGGTCAGAGCAAATCTGACTAAGTCACATTAATACGTCACATAAATCACGTTAATAAAGGAATAAGGCTGGAGGAAAGCTAGTTCTCTATATAGGTTAGTATTGCGAACACATATCAAATTCCTTGTTGTTTTATATTAAATATTTTTTAACCACTATGAGCTTAAATATGAAATATTTGAGTTTGAGTGAAAAATGAGGACAGAAGTTTATTGAATTTTTTTTTTCTCAAGATTTATGCTGTTCCATTAATAATTTAAACGGCCTTCTCAAAACCTAATTTCTAATGCAGCCCCCACAACTATATTCAGAGCAGTCAAAAAGTTTGGTGCGAACTGCAGACAGATTGACTTGGTTATAGTGCAGAGATATATGGATTAAACTTTGAGAAAAATATACCAACTACACAGATACTCAGAAAGCAAGTTTGTTTTTAATCCTAAATATTTACTCACTAAAATAATTAAATACCTGCATCCAAAAGAAGTATTTCTTAGAGAATGACTTGAATTTAAGGACGTAGACACGGCCTGTAGTGCACTCATTCACACGAACAAATTCACAGTCGTCAGGAAATATCAGCAAATCATCCTCTACTTCACCGGTTGTTCGATCTTTCCAACAGAAATGCATTAAGGAATCTTCGCCTTGATATACGTACAGAAGACCCTTTCTCTTGTCAGGGTGTACCATGCGACCTTTAAGAGTCATGCGACCAGCGCGAAATTCCACTAAATGTTTGTTTCCCCCCGAGCTGCCACCAAGGCCCGAGGTGTTCCCAAACAATGCTGTCGCCGACATGTTTCTGTAAATGTGAAAATCATCATTAGAATTTTGTTCATTTATGATATGTGTATAATTATAGTTTTACAAACATACACTACGCCTAGATTGCTCGCAAAAACTTGGTATACCGTTTATCGACAAGAATTAGGTACGTACTTTGCAAGAATTATATCACAGAATTACATACACTCACATCAGAATGACTCTACAGGCGTAACGTTTGTAATGTCTTTGACAGACACAGACAATGCTTTAAGCACAGATTTTTAATGAATAACAGACTATGAATGAATGTATAAAAAGCAAAATATCTATGATAAGCAAGGAATTTATAAGTTTGTTTACTTATAAATAAAACTTACGTATTCCTTCTGTGATAAAACGTATAGAAACAACTTAGATACGTTGCTAAGTTTATCGTTATATTCAAAGAAGAAGGATCTCTTTGTGCCGTGACTTGGATTAGACCTTTTTTTTTTATTGTAGCTCGGCAAAGTGACTGTACTGTGCCTGATGGTAAGCACAGTACAATCCAAAAACAATGGCGACCACCGAGAGACATACTATCCATCGCCGGTCGCCGCTGTCATGCCGGCCTGCGTAAGTATCTCTTCACGTTGCGCTTGAAGGACCCCAAGTCATAGGAAGAAGGAAACACACTGGCCGGGAGATTGTTCCACAGCTTCACGGCACGGCAAAGATAAGATGTTGCGAACTTTTTAGTTCGTACCCAAATAGGATTTACCGTAAAACCTTATAATTATATGATTTTTTTCTCGAATTGACTACGCTATTGGCCTAGCAAGGCCTTTACAGCTTCAACAGTCTACTAAAATTATATGTATTTCATGATATATTTTATTATATTCTATCGGTGAGGCGTGTACACTACATTACTATGTATTCTATAACAGAATTTGTTATATATATATCGGCGGAACTACAATAATTAGCCGATTACCAGAATAATTTGATGATTTTATAATGAGTTCATAAGCAATTACTTCACAATAATTGCATGATTACATTTCAATACTTAGTATAAAACTTATATACGCGCGCACATACGTCGCACCCTATAAATACGGCCGCACAGTGCGCACAGGGGACATTCACTATCGAGCCGCCGGACAGTACGGATCTCTGTGTGACGTCATTACACTGTAAAAAATGAGTAATCACCATGATTATAACACTAGTGACGTCGGCCCAGCTGACGTCACGCTTTTTAAAAATACTATTGAGGGTCCTCCTCCGTCATATATAATATTGCCAGACTTCTTCAAATTTTACCATCTACTTATAGTAACATAATTTTATGTTGTCTTTGAGAATACTCATCAGTTGTTCGATATCTATACTAATATTATAAAGAGGTAAATTTTGTGAGGTTGTGGGAGGTAATATCTGGGTAGTCGGAGAAAAAATGGTCGAACGAAAACGTTTCTTACGAACGCTGCCTTAACGATGAGAGATATATGATTGGGTTCTAGAGAAAAGTTGTAGCTTGATAATGCCTATTACCGCCCAACGAAGTGGGCACGGGTCAGCTAGTAATATTATAAAGAGGTAAAGTTTGTGAATTTGTGAGTTTGTGACGTTGTAGGGGGTAATCTCAAGAACTACTGGTCCGATTTGAAAAATTATTTCAGTGTTATATAGCTAATTTATCGAGGAAGGTAATAGTTTATCTATCACGCTAAGACTAATAGGAGCGGAGCAACGATTTCATCTTTTTTGCTCTTGAGAGCTTCCGCTACGTGTTAGCGTTAGCACAAAGAAAATATTCCACTCGGACGAAGTCGCGGGCAAAGGCTAGTATTATATATATGTAATTATATACTTCTTTATACCTGCACTCTGTGTGTATAAGTCATTTTATATTCCACAGATTGACAAGTGTAATATGTGTAGAGAGAAACTTTTTTGTGTCCATAATGTTATGCCTGGGTAAAAGAGTATTTGTTAAATAATCGAGTAATTTCGGTTTTTAGAGATTCAGAGTTTCTAATTAAGTCGCTTACCCAGAGGAATATACTTTTATGTTTGTTCCGGCAACATTCTTTTTTTTTACTTATTTCAAGCCAGTGGACACAAGTTACTTGAGTCAACTGTAACGCAGGCTTCCGTGGCTGCATATTGTGATACCAGGTTTATTTACATCAGTAGACATATCTCAATTTGAATATTTTACTGATCTACTAACGTATAAAACTCTTCCCGAGTTGCGTCTTTATCCTGTATTAATTACAGGAGTAAGCTCCTCCAATTATGAAAACAATAAAGCTTACCATTTTGCTGTGGAAGTACACTTGGACCTCTACATTATCAGGTGTTCTTATTGGCGAATTTTGCTATGGAATCTATGATGCCATGAATCTTTAATCTCCATCTTCAGAAATTATTCTTTAGCCAGAGTTTTCGTGAGCTAAATAAACAGTTGGAACCTCTGTTTCGCAGCTTGGTAAGCCTCATATAGGTTTCCAGGATATAAACATATGGTATTACTTGCATCTCAATAATGTTCTAGGATATCGCTTTAAATGCAAACAACGTGCAAATGTGCTCTTTTAGCGTTTCACCAGAACATTTTAGGACTGGATGGATGACTCTTTAGCCAGGGCATCGTCTTATAGCAAATAAGCAATACACTTGTCTGCGTTTGGTGTCACTCTAACTTATTAACAGCATCAGTAGGCCTTTCGGGTGTACCACCTAATGTCTAAGCCTGCACGTTGTTATCATCTCGAAATGCTTGACTGTCTAACCTCAATTTTAGAACCTCAACCAGACCCCAAACATATACTTTGCAATTTAAGAATTATTGGAACTGGTCCAAGGTTTAGGCGGAGATATCGGTCTATATGTAATGATGCTCGAAAAGCGTCTTCACTACCTCAAAAATTCTCCAGTCTCAAGAAAGTTTTTCAAGGACTACCGAACGACTCATGCATGCATACGTTTTTGGGATTTTTATTAAGGAATAGTCGATCTAATGTTATGATTCACTCTTCCACCTTGCGCGTGCAGTCTAAGAACTCCGGGCTGTGGACTTTGAGTTGAAGATTGCGATGTGGACTGGGTACTTATCCCCACATAAATTTCTGGTTACGCCTATAATTATTTCGTATAGTGTATTTAATTCTGTTGCATATTTAATTTAATTTAATGGATTCATTTTTCAAATATCACCTGGTCACACTGGCTGGCTACTCGAAAACTAATGTGACGTGTTTTGTACTTTTGTCGTATTAGGGGAATTTTCTCCACAAATTTTCTTTCATCATATCGGGTTTTGTTACTGTCAAGAATATCTATTTAGTTTGCAAGTACATTAGTTATTTCTGATAACTAAGTTAGCTGTTGCATTTTCTTCAACAAAGATGAGCGGTGTTCAAACAGGTACGCAAAACCATTATTGTTGCATTGTTGTTTCTATGCATTATATTCCTATTTTTTTTTACTTTTTCAATATCGCATACATATTATTTTATAGACTCAAAGTTTATACTAATTATATGAGTTACTTATTTTGAAATATTTGTAAGTCGCCATATTTTTGTAATTCTATTAGATTGCATTATCGGCAACTGTTAGAGCCAATTAGGTTTTGCAAACAAATTATATCTCAAAGAAATATTTATGTATACACAGTGACTAATACTTATGACATAACATTAAAAGTTTGTATATACAATTGCAATGTGTATTTACTAAATTATAAAGTTCACGAATATTACGTCTTTTCAATTATGTGAAAAGATGATCTTGGTATCCCAGCCGCTTACATTATCCCTAACATGCAATTTTATTTTACATTGAATACTGTTGTGTAAAACCAATTTTCAGAATATGTAAATTAAAAAAATGTATAATTCCATATTAGTATAAATGAATAAAAGTCCTTCATTTGTTATCTAGATACTATAAGAATCATATTATAAAATCTTTATTTGTATGTTCATATTATAAAATTACTGTTCAGTAATTTGCCTTAATCTGTTAACCGAGCTGGATGTATATATACATCGAACATAAACAGCGTGTACAGGTAGGACATATGAATACATCCATGAAATATATATTGTGCGTGTATTGTATGTATGCCTGTGATGTATAGTTTCGTAAAACAAAGGTATTAGTCATCAATACATGTTGAAACATGATTTTAAGACATGGAGAAAATCAGTATGTATCATTTACATTCTCGGGGCGTGACATACAGACACATCCTAGTGAAAAAGTTTGTACCTGTTATATGCTACATAATTAAGAAAACAATTCCCCGGTTAACAGGTTAATTATTACATTATTATTTTATTATTACCACAATGTAAAGCTTATGATAACAATCTACATTATTGTACATTTTGATAGTAAAATTTTCATCACTAAAAAATGTATGCTTACAGTGAACAACATTAGTTAACAAACACCTATTATATAAAAACATTTTGCATACACACAGAATAATATAACTGTGATGTAAATATATACTGTACATTTTTTAACACTACTTTTAATTCTACTGTATTGGTTACTTTGATAAATCTAATATCTCATAATGAATGTGATCATACTTTTTCTACTGAATGTAGTCTAAACTTCAATACAAATCCTAATGAGATTAAATGAAATTATTATCTAGTAAAAATATAACAGGAGTGAAGAGATTCTTTTAAAAGTCATTATATACATTTTTGTGCTCAAATGGAGTTGAGTTTTAAAGTATATTGTGTATTGGTGGATTACATTGATTCATTTCTCAATTATAGATGTTATTAAACGGACAAAAATGTAGAGACAATGTACAATTCAAATAGAGCTATAATATGTTTAACTTGTTTTTTTTTTTCATTTGTGTACTTGTGTGTTATATTCTTTGCTAGTAGTTATGTAGAGAAAGTATGTGCAATAAGAATATCTATAACTAATCGCTTATGACATGGTATTAGCATTTTTATGGCCACAATTCTTCTTTGACTGTACTTACCATAAGGTGTTTTATAATTTTATAGGTCAATATAAATCATGATTCATTCATGTTCATGTTTCATTCTATATATGATAACGGCAATATTGGATCATTATCGAACTCATAGCCTTATCTATAACCAGATTAGGAGCCTACAAATGACTTAAAAGAGATGTGTATCTTATCAACGGTCCAAATGAAATTGATATTTATAACTATTTTTTAGTGTGTTGGTAATGGGTAATAAAGGATAGGCATTGGTTAGTAGTTAAATGAACATTATCTTTATTACAGACAACTTCTGAGATTGTATTGTTATTAAATAAATTAAAAAAAATAGCCCTATAAATGTTTTATTGCCAGACAAAACGATATTCCCGAGAAAAATTATGAATTTATTAAACATGTCAATAAAATAATGCTATTATAGACTCCGAGAAACTGATTGCTTTGTATTTGCGCTATACATTGGATATATACCATATTTCTAGACCTGACCTACATATAAAAAATTCTTGAATTCGTTGGAGGAAGACATAAAAGCATGATTATTACTAAATACATACTACAATACACACAATAGGATGAAGTTTCATGTACTCAAAAATATGTCTGACTATCAAGTTACCTTGTAATGCAGTATAAAAATAGTTTAAAAAACAAACTACTCTTGTCATTGTTAGAAGTGCTAGAATTAAATTATTATTTTCCAAGGTTAACCAATATCACAAATCAATATACTCTCCCTAGTCAACAATATTTGACGCCACTTTTACTTGAACCTAGGTTAAGTTGGCCTTGAGTCAAAAAATGTTCTGTAATATATTAAATTTTGTTTTATTTATGTAAATACACAATTGTAGGTTATCGTTTCTTTATTAATTTAAACTTGTATATCAAAACGGATGTCCGTTTAGATGTAGGTATATTATGTCGCTGTTGAATGTATTTTCAATTTAATTCTATTGTAAAAAATACTTTGTAATAATCACAAATAAATTCAATTAAGATGTTCCGTTTTAATAATAAAAAAATATATACAAAGACCAAAAATCATATTTACGGGATCAGTTACATATTTAAGTATAATTAAAAATTTTTTGGTAGCCAAGTATATATTTCGTAAAGATAAATAGATGAAATCGAACAAACGTTCAAGTGTTGAGGAAATTTTAAAACGTTTGTGAGGGCAGCAAACTTTGAAACTACGTGAGATAACCGATGAGTCATACTAAACTGAACTTGTGTCGTGCAATCTGAACATTTTTTGTTTTATTTCAACAAGTAACGAAATGGCGCAACGTTTCTTCTGATCGAACCAAGACTCGCACCATTCGCTCGGTCGCCTCGGGCCCTGTCAATAAACTTTAGTTGTACAAGGTGAGCCCGATCTGTAGTTTTGTTGTTTAGCCTGCCGTTTAAAACTTGTCGCGTAGACAAAAACTTGCGTAGTTCACTTAGCATGAGCTATAATATAAAATATTCGATATTATATTTTTTTTGAAAAGGCAATTGCATTAGTTTTATTTATTAAACGGCAATCCGCGTAAACGGAGGTCAGTACAAGTATTTAAATTCACAAACACCGCAGTCAGTGGCTCACTGTCAGTGGTGAAAGTGAGTAACACGAGCTCGGGCAACGGCGCGCGACGGCCGAGGGCTGGCTTGCTGATCAGCTCGACGCGACGTGGCGGAAGACACTGACATCATTTCGCGCCGGCTGTGCACGCATTCGTGTATCCAGCTGAAAGTAGTCAAAGCGGAAAATGTAAATGTAAAATTATAGTAACCTACAACTAATTTACAATGCATAGTTATGTGTTTATATGAAATGTTTTGTTTTCGTCAAAGTCTCGGATGTGAATGTAGTTGTTCTGTGATATAAAGACAATTCGCTTGGTGACCGTGATTCTAAATATGTTAGATTGCCGCGCAAGTCTAGGCAGATAGTGTGCGGGGAATGGCGAATGATGAAACAGCGAATCATGGCGTGGAGCCGACAAGCCTGGAGTATATGGAAGATCCATACTTCATACCTCCGGATGACGACTCGACTCCAAGTTTCGACGTGGCCATAGACGAGTTAGATGAATTGGAGGATTTGCAAAATTGGACTCAAGAAGACCCCGATGCTGATTGGCGCGCTTTACCTGATCTTACCGAGTCTGCCTTATGTATAGAAACAGAGTTTTACATGGACAACAAACGACGTCGTTTGCGAATATTTAAGAAAAAAATACGAGAAGTTCGAGTCACGTTTCAGGATTTATCGAAGCCATATCTTGCCAAAATGTCAAGTCATACGAACTATAAAAAGTTTTTAGGTATTACGGTTGGAGGTAATTTTGAACAACATTACAAACATATTATTAACAACTTTATTATTAATTTTATATTATACATTATTATCAATTTTTTAGATAAGTCTATGTATATTGTAAATCAGAATGTATCCGTTTAAACACACATTTGCTCAACTTATGAATATTAAAATTAATCTGTTATCGTTGATTTAATATTACATTCAAAGTCATCAACAGCGTTTTTAAAATCCACGTATAATTATTATTTTTACCAGGAAATCGATGTAAAGATTATGCGGAAATAAGTAATATATTCAAAAAATCATAAAATTTGCAGTCTATATTCGGAACGGCTGTTATATTTGTGTTAATTTATTTCAGCTGAAGAAGCAATGGCCGGCACTGGTGCTGGTGGTGATATGAACACTCCCGATGAACTGGCAGGTTTGACGCCAGAACAAGTCGAACAGCTCCGTGCTGAGTGGAGTCAGGAACTTGCTCGCGTCGAGGACGAGATAGCTACATTGCGCACAGTTTTGCAAAGCAAGGTAAATTGTATTATAAATTAGTTTCATAAAATTCATTATCGATTAATGAACATGAATCAGATTTACGCAGACAATTCATCCAGCGACATTCGAGACACTAGAACGACTTGGTGTGGTGTTATACAACGTTATGCTTTGTCATACTTTTTCTTCTTACCCTTATCCCACATAAGTAGGGTCGGTACATTATGTTTGTCATGTTGTGGTATATGATTTGGCTTAATTTTTACGATCTGCCGCCGCCTGCCTGACATCAACCCTTCTTGGGATTATTTTGTTGTACCATTGTACTTATGATTATTATTATATAGTTACGAAGTCTGATGGGATCTTTTAGCCTTACAATTTTTCTGTACGCTTTATCTTTGGCTATTTATAGTATCTACTTGAGCGGCACAACCGTTCCGTTTTGTTTTGTTATGTTTTGTCATACTATATACAGGAAAGTTTTTAATAAAAGGGAATAGGTAAACAAACAATAACATCAGCATATTTTATAAATTAAAACTATTATTTACGATTACTAAAGTAAACATCAATACATTGTTACCTTCTATAGTATATACGGGTCTAAGAAGCAGACCAGACATTTAAAAAAGTTTTAAATGCATGTTTTGTGTATTAGTTTATCTATTGTATTTATTTACCGCTTATATTTTGTATCGAGAGTTTCACAAGCATTCGACAGACACAACAGTGGGCTATTCGGTTGCATGATTTTATTGGAGCAAATAAAGTGCTTCTTTAAGTTAGGTACGCGGGAAAAGAGACATCAGTGCAGACAGAAAAAGTGAGTTGGTCTTGTCTTTGTTGTGTTTTCATTTATAACGCACATAAATGAATAACAAACTCGATTTCATTAGATTCTTTTTAAATTTAATTATACTTTCAGATTGCAATTTATAGTGGAGTGACTCAGCCTAATAGTTGTTATTCGTAGTTTGTAAAACTACAATTAATTTTTTTGATCTTTTAACGATTTACTTAACGTGAATCATACAAAAAAAATGCCGTTTTATGCCACTGTTTGTGTATTTTTTAGTTCTTCTAAAGAACACATTGGATTTTTTACGGTTTTTACTGTCAATTAGAGAATATCTTCGGATCGTTTATGGAAGTTATATTATACCTATTTTGTGTGCATGTGGATATTATATCTATAGAAAGTGGACAAATGCCTACATTTTCAGGGTGAGTGCCTTAAGCGCTCGCCTTAGTAGTCCGGTGAAGCTGTTAAGACATTGCTTGGTCAATAGCGTAGTCAGTTCGAAAAAAAAACCTACATTTTTAAAAATAAATACATTAAAATAATGCATTACAGGTATATCTTACACAGGTTTACAGAAAATTCCGGCGTGGTTTATATCAATCTCTAAGGTTACCATTATTGTCTTTTACATGTTATTCAAAATATTAGCTTATCTACGAATCTGTTTTGAATGAATATAGTATGAATAATTATACAATTAAACCTTTGTGTATGAAGAGATTTACAAAGCGTCTTTACCTTTGAGGAATTGTAAATGTCAAAGCGCTAAATACATACATAATGGGATGATATATATATATATATATATACACATATATATACACATATATATATACACATTTCTCAGCCGATTTTCTTAATTCTTTTTATGTTTAGTAGCTATTGATGACCTTTAGTGTTATCAATAAAATAATTGGAAAGTTTATTCTCTATGGTTGAAATTCGATCACTGGAAGAGCACTCATATGTCACTTCAAATCACTTACGAATTACATTAAGTACAGTACACTTACGAAGTTATATTAAAAAGTTAATTGCACCCGTGCGAAACCAGGCCGAGATGCTAGTAAAGTATGAAATACATGTGGTAACGCTATTCGTCGGATATATTTCGTTGCCAGCTATTATAGAACATTATAAGTAAAAGCTATTTCAAATTTTAACGGACGTCCTTGATGCGTAGCGAGAATTGGGATATATAAGATAATATTTTACAATATCCCGTGGTTTTAATAGCCACACAAATATTTTTTAGGGGGTATGTTCAAGTCTTTATCATTAAACTCTCATTGTTCTCTATTAACTATATTATAAACTAGCTGACCCGTGTCCACTTCGTTGGGTGGTAAACATTTATTATACTTTTTGTGACTCAAATATAAAAGTTAGACATATACTAACGGTGACTTTTTTGTAGTCATTATGAAGCTCTATAACTTTTATCTGGAACTCAATTATATCTCTCTCATCATTCATAAGAAACGTTTTCGTTCGACCGTTTTTTTATCTTACTTTGCAAATCCGACTATCACAAAAAGGTCTTTTCATTTTTCGGGTTAATATTATTAGGTCTTTAGCTATGAAATTCCCGTTTTGTATGAAAAAATTTAAACGATTTTTTTAAATGTAATTTTTGTTTGTATTAATCGAAGTAATCACCCATGCAATCATTGCATCTTTGCCAACGCAGTGGCGGTTGATGAATGCCCTTCTTAAAGATATCGGCTGGACCGGAGGCAACAAATTCTTCAAAGGCATTTTGTACTTGAATTTTTGAATTTATTTCCCGGGTATTGAATTTTTTTCCCGCCGAGGAGTTATCCAAATTCTGGAAAAAGTAGTAGTCTGTAGACGCAAGGTCTGGTGAGTAGGGCGGATGACGTTGACCTTCCAACCCCAGTTCTTGCAACTTGGAGACCGTCTGCTGTGCAGTATGAGGTCGCGCGTTGTCGTGCAGGAGCAGCGGAGACGAGCGATTGACCAATGCTGGTTGGAGATGTGCCAGCTTCTCCATCATTGTGTTCAGTTCTTCACAGTACACATCTGCAGTAATGCTCACCCCGTTTGGTAAGAAGCTGTGATGAATCACACCGGCGCTAGACCACCAAACAGTGACCATCACTTTTCTAGGGGTAAGTTTTCGTTTAGGGCATTGTTTAGGTGCTGAACCAGGATCCAACCAACTTGCTGAGCGCTTGCGGTTATCAAACAGAATCCATTTTTCATCGCAGGTAACAATGCGGTTCAAAATTCCTTCATTTGTGTGTCTGTTGAGCAGTGCAAGGCACGTCTCGACGCGTACTTCGCGCTGGCGATCATTGAGTTCGTGGGGCACCCATTTGTCAAGCTTTTTTACCTTGCCAATTTGACGCAAATGGACCAATATTGTTTTGACGCTAACGTCGAAAGCTGCTGCTAATTCAGCCGTAGATTGTGTATCATCAGCTTCCACAATCGCCTTTAATTCGTCATTGTCGATCAAAGTCTTCGGACGACCGCGAGGTTTATTTTTCAGGTCGAAATTCCCAGAACGGAAGCGAGCAAACCAATAACAGGTGGTGCGTTGGTTTGTAGTGTTAGCTCCGTAAACGTCGTTGATGTTGCGTGCCGCTTGTGCCGCGTTGCTGCCACGACGGTACTGATATTCCATAATTACTCGAATTTTTAACGTATCCATGATGACAAAAAAGATTGAAATGCGATGAAAATGTAACACTAATCAATAAACAAATGACTACTTTTGGAAAAAGAATTCCATGTTTTTAAAATAACATTAATTTGAAGTTAGAAATCATAGCCAAACAAAAAATATTTTGATTTGAAATGGCCAGTACTGCAGACCGGCAATTTCATAGGTAAAGACCTATTATATAGCCTATGCCATTCACAAAACATGGTTGTCTATTGATAAAAGTATTTTCAAAATCGGTTTAGTACATCCAGATATTACCCCCTACGACGTCACAAACTTTACCTCTTTACAAAAATTATTTTGATTTGAAATGGCCAATCGGTTCAAAATCGGTTTAGTACATCCAGATAAACGAGATATACGACGTCACAAACTGTACCTCTTTATAATATTAGTATAGACTAGCGGGCACGGCGGACGTTGTCCCGCCCTGATTATAGAAAAAGAAACCCTTATATACTTAAACCTTCCTCGTGAATCACTCTATCTACTGGTGAAAACTGTATGAAAATCCGTTCCGTAGTTTTTGAGTATATCGCTAACAGACAGATAGACGTAGCAGAGGTCTTTATTTTATAATATGCAGTGATAACAAACACTTAAAATGTATAGTAAATTTCCAAGGTAATCGTCGTGTCGTGAATTGTAAGAAACACCTATTTATATATTGCAGATTCGTCAAAGTTCCGAGTTAAAACGAAAACTTGGCATTACAGTGTGGAAAGAAATCACCGAAGACGTTAATCAGGGTTTGAAAAATGTGAAAGAAAGCCAAGTGTAAGTAATAATAATAATATAGTTACTATGCATATCATAAATTCAAAATAATTTCTCGAGGGTTAGAACAAGTTATTCATATATATATTTTTTTTAATGTAGTAGTGGTGGCCGATGCGTATACGCTTTTACACATAGAGGTTGGTTGGTCGCGTTAAATAAAGCAATAAATGGTGGCGTGTTTCCTTAAATAGTTTTTGATTTCACTTTTGGTTTCTTACACAACAGCTATCAGTCGATAGAAACTCGCGTGGCTGCGCTTACACAGGCCGTCACTGAAGCACCGATGTAAGTACTGTTGAGGAATTTGCACTTATATTCCCATAACTAAAGCTTTCTAGTTACATTGTTTTTGAAATTGTAATAATTAACAATCTCATTATGCTTTTATGACACGCTGTTTTATTTACTTATTTTATATGCTTGTTTTAAAATACCTATCTATTACTTTCAAATTTTATTTTTCAAACCGTTCTAACCCGACAGAAAGTGTATCGTCGGTACATGATGCTCTCATTTTGTATCCACTAATAAATAATTCTAGCTATATATATTTTCAATATATTTATTTCGGAATCTAGACATGGTAATTATTAGTATAACTGTATAAATACAGTATACAGTATGGTTGAAATATATCGGTGATCTTCATGTAGGTACGTATTATGGAGTTGTAGCTCTATGACTCTAGAATAGAATATAGAATCTTAACGCAGACTGGTCCAAATGTGTTAATTTATATTACATTAATCATGGCAATCGAACTAATGAAGAATCTTTTGCGGCTATGAAAGATGTATATTTATATTCAAATAAAATTCAGTCTTATTAACCCAATCAGAGTTTTAATTATGACGCTCT
>MU159325.1:12983-55803 GCA_015888305.1 Antheraea pernyi | reverse complement strand
AAACTGTTTTAAGTTCAACCTAATTACAACCATAACACCTTGTAATAAAGTCACAAATGTTCAAAATATTATCTAATACTTACGATAAAACGAGCTAAGTAATAAATTACTCCCCTCACAAATGAAAAGATAACATAAACAATATTTAGTATGAATTCAACCTTAACACGTAATGAATAAAGTACGTTTTCCCGTTATTGTGCGTGTTTGTGCATGACGAGGCCAAACATTTGTAACACACGTTTAAAATCCGTAATTTTGTTCAAAATATGATATTATTTGTTAGTTTCAAACTTAAAATATAACTTATTCAACATGTATTTAGCGAAAGTAAGATACTCCGGCCGTTAAATTGCTTTTTCGGGTATCATTTTTGCATCATTTGAATACATGTATTTTTTATACCGTATATACATGCATTTTAAATACACTGCGGCATGTGAAACGGGCTTATATTGGCTGTGTTTCAAACAAACTAAACAAAATAAGGGCACACATTTCAAGTGAGCTCTTATTTACCGAGACGTATTTTTCGCGCCGACCCTTTATCTAGTTATTGTTGATCGAAGACCAAAGTATATGAAATAAAAGTTCCATAATTTGTCAGAATGGCACTACCATTACGCTATCGCCTACCTGTGGGTTGCTAGCTGTAATTAACACTGTGTGTAATTAAAAATTGCCCAAGTAGTTCCAACAAAAACTATCATAGAAACGAATCTAATGTCTTTTCGACCAGCGCTAGGTATAGCTTCTTCTATATTAATAACAATCAATTGCCGTATTTACGTAAACGCATCACTGGCACATTCGTTTTCTTGTCGTGCATGTAATTGTCAAGACGAGATTTTTATGAAATAAAATGTATGAAAATTCGTAGAGAGAAGTGAAAAATTGGAGTTAAAATAATCTCTATCTTTATATGTAAATTTCTTCTGTATGTGTGTATGTCTCAGTGTCTGTCTCCTCCTAAACGGCTAGACCGATTTTGATGAAATTTTGTGTGCGTGTTCCAGTGGATCCGAGAATGGTTTAGATTCACAATTGCACCGGTACGTGGCGCTGCGGTTGAATTTTAGTTTTTTTCTTTATTATCAAGGCAGAACATCGTCCGCCCGGCTCGCTAGTATACATATAAATAAAATGAATGATGAAATGGAATGATGTAAGATTCTCTGTGTCATTTCTGTATACTATGTAAACAAAGATTTATACCGATCGGTTGAGTAGTTAAAGCGTAAGAATAAACTATATTCCATTTTGGTCGTCGTAGAAACTATCACATAATTTGTAACAGAAAGACATTTACATAAGCATCTTAAAAAAAGATCGAACTTAATTCAGTTTTTTTTTTTCATAAAATATGTTATAAAATAATTTCAATGAAGACTGAGTAACAACATAATGCACTATGATAATTAGCATAAAACTGAAGTAACTCGCAATGTTAGAAAAAAAACTACGTACATTTTTAAAAATAAAATTACATTGAAGATAATGCATTTTTAAGCAGATTGAAAAAAAAAATACGTCGACTTAGTTTTACTTCATTTTATATATTTATTTATATATTATTATTTTATATTAACTATCTTCGGAGACTAGTTTTTCACACGTTTAAATAAAAAAGAGAACAACAGACGTATATTTTCGTAGTTTTGATCGTATTGAAGATGCTGCTGAATTGGACGTATTCATCTCACAACGTTAATTTTCTTTCTGGTTACAACTCGAAAAGCGTACATTTTGAGTTATATTGTTTTTTGATCAAAGAAGCGGTATGGTACATTCCAGAGAAAAAGAGTACTATATCCTACGGATGGTTTAAATCTAAAGTGACATGAGTCGAGATGCGGGCAAAAGTTAGTATTTCCGAGTTTAAAAAAGCGACGTTAGTCTTATATTCACCCTATCTCTACCATTTTTACAAAACGTATCTCCTTCTCTTAGAGCTCACGTAATTAATCTAAGCTACTGGTTTCCAAACTTTTATTCTCATAGACCATTTGTAAAATTTAGCTGGTTCCGGTAGACACCCTGGAGCACCATTTCTACCATATTTCCAAAACTCGACAAAAAATGTGAAAATAAGATGTAACTATACAAATTTGCAAGTCTCGACACGTTGTACTGAATATGGAATATGCAAGTTTTTACAAGTAACAGTAACTGGGCTTCTTAAAATATTACCAGGCTACATTGATTGATGATAGGTGAAGTCAAGCCAATATTTTAGTTCTTCACTATCGAAAGCAGATACATTTTCGTGGACTCCCGCTTACGAATTGTGAACCCCCATTCTTTGTCACGTCAACGTAGACCCCCGTGGGTCTCCCTGGGCCACTGTGGGAATTACTGAAAGTGTTGGCATCTGTATTCAGAACATCTAGATGTTTCAGCCGTACTGTATTTTAACTAATCATTGTTATATATACATTTTAACGATTTTCTAACTGCTGTGTGATCTCCTATTTTTTATTAAATTGACAGATACCAAAAAACTGAATCTGTGATAAAATCAACGGCCGAGAAGACGACATCTATCTTGGGCGGCATCACTGCGGGCGTCTCGCATAAACTTGGTCAGATGCGTAACTCGGACTCCTTCCGATCCATCGAAGAACGTGTCGGCACTGCATACGAAAATGTTAAGGTAAAATATTTTTAGTACTTAGTATTATAAATGACAAAAACGGTTATATATCAATAATGAATTCCGTTGTTGTGTAATTTTACAACAATTGTTGGAGTTTTTATCAGGGCGGGACAACGTCTGCCGGGCCCGCTAGTAAAATATAAAGTCCAGTACATGACATTCCAAGATCGCGCTAAAAACTCCAACAATTGTTGTAAAATTACACAACAACGGAATTCATTATTGATATAACTCAAAAACTACTGAACGGATTTACATGCGGTTATCAACAGTGGATAAAGTGATTCATGAGGTAGGTTTTGGTATGTAATTTGTTAAGGATTTTTGAAGTGACACTTCTTTAGGCGCATAAGGGTAAAATTTTTACAGATGTAACGTCACGCAGGTATGCAATGGAAGTGACGTCATTTGCAGTAAACGCAGATTAAATAAATAAAAATACTGAAGTAAAACTTCTTTGGCGAACTAATTTATAAGTTTTGTTTATATTTATACAAACAAGAAAAAAGAATAAAAAGTATTTTTATTTATTTAATCTGCGTTTACTGCAAATGACGTCACTTCCATTGCATACCTGCGTGACGTTACATCTGTAAAAATTTTACCCTTATGCGCCTAAAGAAGTGTCACTTCAAAAATCCTTAACAAATTACATACCAAAACCTACCTCATGAATCACTTTATCCACTGTTGATAACCGCATGTAAATCCGTTCAGTAGTTTTTGAGTTTATCGCGAACAGACAGACAGACAGACACGGTAGGGGACTTTGTTTTATACTATGTAATAATGATTCATAATCTTGTGTTATTTGGCTCTAGTATATTATATTATATTGGTGGTATCTTGCGTAATATAGTTGGTTATTGTGTACAAGTGACATGGATCGGAAATAATACCACGGAGCATGGATCTTGACTTTGCCACAAAACTCCCTGGAAAGTTCTAACAAGATGGCCGCCATCTTGTTAGTTCATTGAAATGATCGCAGGAAACTTGTAACATCAGTACTTACTCGACAATGGCAGTAATAATCTACTAGGAGATTGGTTGGCAAAAAAAAATTGTTATTATAACCCTTTACAACCGGACACATCCAATCTTTCTTAGACCGATAAAATGTTATGTTTTGCATTCCTTAGTGTATAAAGACCTTCAGAAAAATAGCGAAAAAAATATCCCTGTAGCTGGTCTCCAGAAACCATACCCTCACAAACGTGAGGCACAGAAATAGTTTGTATGTCGTACGTTTGTGAGTTTGTATAAATAGTAGTATTAAATAAGAACAAAATAAAATGTTATTAAGGAATATTATTTCTATTATCAATGTCTGATAAGTTTTAACTACAATAGAAAAGTAAGAATACAAAATTATATAAAAAATGCTGTTTTTTTGTGATAAAGTGTGAAACAGTTTATGACGAGAAAGGCACAAATATATATTACATTTTTGGCATTTTATTTTTAAGCGACTACCACAATTTTCCATCCGACACGTTCTTGGAGCTTCGATGTTATCACTGATGGGATACTGTTCATAACCATTATATCGCTTAGATTCAGATGGTGCAATAGCAAGCCTATATATCTTGTAGTCGCGGGATGAAGGTAATGAAAGATCTTCCGAAAGGTATAGTTGTGAAATATCGATCGTACATGCATGTACTGCAAGGAGCTTTGAAATTTCAACATGTGTAGTCTTTAGCTCTCGAGAGTACATCTACACGTTGTGTGTAGATGATATAAGTTAGAGCAATGGTCTATTCTTTCTAAAAACTCATTGTTAAAATAATCTTTAAAATATTTTGGAGGTAGAACAGAGTACTAATGTTTCTTGTCCTCAAAAGATGCTTGCTTCCAAATTCTCTTACGACGTCGAATATTCTTCGGGGAGGATATTTGCATCGAAAGAGGAAACGTTGGTAATAAGACAGGCTTATTTATGTTCACTTCATTACCAGAATGATCATCTGACAAACTTTCCTAGACTGTTTGACTAGATATATCTTTTGGCTCAATTTCTGTGTCATCACAATCCAAGTCTTCGATTTCTGAAAGGTTTCTATCTTCTAATAATTTTAGCACTTCATCATCCGTAAGAGCATCCCCCGAAAATCAATAAATAATATTAGTAGTATTCAATATAACACTAAACAACATACGAACAAAGATGCAATAGTTTGTCATATTACAACCGATACCACATGATCGTGATAGTTTAAATTTCCAAGACAATAACTACTAAATTATTTATGAAATATAAAAGTACTGTGTTTGTATATCTCAGATCATTAGTAACGTATAATTAAACATAGCAAATTTTATTAGATTACGTTATTTTAATCAAAATGCGAACTACTTACGTGAGCGGTAGCCGCGGTCAAAATAAGTAGCCATCCCTAACGACGGTTCTGGCCGACTGACAAGTTCCAATATGTTTATCCACTAAGGAGTATTTTTTCGTGTTATTTACAGATAGACTCACGAACGATCGACGGCGATCGCGTTCCCGAAAGTTGAATCGTTTTATGCACATAATTTTTGAAAGTCAAAACTCACAATTACTACAACTCGGTTGTAAAGGGATAAGCAATTGTCAGTTGTTTTGCTGTTTGGTAATTAGCTATTTTGTATTGTGTTACACTTTGTATTAATGACAAGAAAATGAAATGTGAAAATTCGTTGTTCGTATCGAGAGTGTGTGTGAGCTATGCAAGTGCTCTCTCTTTCACACCTATGGGTTGTTGCATAGCACTTGTTTGCACGTTACGACAACAGCGACTGACCATTGTCATTCATATAAACAACGGTCATTCAACAGCAAAATGATATGATATTAAATAATTTGTTACCCAATACTGGTCATTACGTACAAACAATACATTACTAGATAATCTCATAATACTCACTTCTAGTTGTTATATACTGAATCATTATATCGAATAAAATGGCGATGTACCGGAGGCTAAAATACCCTAAATTTAAAAGGATTGGCTCCCAAATACAACTGGTAAAATATACCTCTATGTGCTTCACGGCAGATCTGAGTTAGATAAATTCAAGGCTAGGGTGGATCAATATGTAAACGATGGTGGCTTCTCGAAATAACACCCTTCTCTGTGCATCATTCAAAAATGAATTTAAAAAAATACATAATGTTTTTTTTTTAGGTTATTTTCATCAACTTCAAACTGTTTCTAATGTTTAAAAAATAATAATAAAACACTAAACAATTTTACTATAAGTAAGAAGGTGTAGATACGTTACCTACATGATATTTTAACAAAACAAATGGCACGATAACGCACACATACGTAAAGTAATATCGTAACGCCGCTATCTTAGAAAAAATGTGGAAGTAAGATGGCATATTCTCAATATTGGTGGTGAAAAGGAAATAGTTATATGTTGCTTAGATACGGGCGGATTGACGGGGCATTGTCATGCTTCCATTAACGCCGTCGCGATGCTGATATCACGTTTGCTAGCTAGCCAAGATTTTACAAGGCGCTATAGAAGCGCTTATGGCGTATCTACAACTTTTTTTTGTTATCATTGGCACCAAAAATGATTACAGGGTAAGGTGGCATCCAGGTCGAATTCGACACAGAGTTTCGATGAAGCATTGCGTGACGCGAGCCGCGCGGCCAGCGGAGCCGCCTCCCCCACTATCCCCGAGAACAAGCCTTTGCCTTAAACCAACAGTATTGTAGCACTGCGCCCGCTACGCCTTCATTATTATATAGGTATTCACGTTTATTCTCTATGGATGTTATTTAACATTAAGACCTAGGGTACTTACGTATTAACGCCACCTCAATACACTCGCCGACCGCTGCCGTCTCGCGCTGTCTTTCTTTCGCAAGTCTCACCTAATCGATACGAGACGGGAAAATTGAGAATAATAAATAGTCCACCTATTAATATACGCAGCAAGATATCTATCACATGGCACCGAATGAATTAGGTGTAGATAGTCTGCACTTGATCAGTTGCGGTGGCGTTGATATTTAAGTACCAGACCAAGTTTACAGGGCCATCGTTTATCGGCATATTTTCACTATATTGCTAGTTAGTATAACCGATGATGACCGTATGAAGCTTACTCATAATTATGCCTTTAATACAAGTATTTTTAATTAAAAAAAAAAGAAGAAAATCATTAAAAAATTAGTAATAGTACATGTTTTAATGTGTTTTTGGTATATATTTCTGATTAAAAAATCGTCTAACTCCTAACAGACAATATTCGAAGACTTGTAAACCCCATTTTAATGATGTTAAAATGGGGATTTTTCAATAATATATGCTTATTTGTTAGACATATGGCTTTTTTTGTCTGTATCAGATTCAATCGAAAAGACTGCTGTTACTAGTAACCGTGTTCTTTTGTTTGAACTTGGAAAAAAATAATTGTGTAACCTTACCGCGTGGTTGAAGTGGAACTTCTTTGAGTTTTTCGTTTTAAAACCTGTGTTTATCGTTTGTGACGTCACAAAACTTTTTTGCATTTGTAATCGTGTCTAAAGAAGTTTAACTTCAAAAAATTTTACCAATATTTTAAAGCATTTTGGAACTGGAGCAGTAGATACTTGAAATAAAGTCGAATTAAAACAAAACGTGTGAGTTTATGAATTTATGTTTAAGTAATTTAGAATGAAGACCCTTGGTATTGCAATATCGAGCAAAATATTTAAGATTGTCATGATTGTTATAATTCAGTTGTTAGAGAGATAATTATAATAATGCTCTCGCAATAAATTCCTAATAAATATAATTTTGTATGTTTAATTAACGTAAGCGTTCGCATATTGTTTCTATAACAAGTTCAGTCCGTCCGGTGCAGATAAGCGAACATTGAATAATCCATACAAAGACTGCTACGTTTGCATTGTGGATATACAAATGCTTATATTTATAAGCCAAATTTCATTCATTATCCTTAATATTATTATGTGCCCTGGTTTAAAAAGGGCCAAAGTATAATTGTAATGAAGAAGGATTTTATACATATATTTATTTTCATTTAAATCGTAATTTTAATATTTAAAAAGTTACTATATAATAAATTTAATATGTACATTTTCATACAGGTAAATAAAATGCTGTTATTCTTAAAAACAATGCAGTTTACGAAGTTTTTTTTCACTGGTAACAAATAATATGTATTTTCATTAAAGTGGTGTAATAGTAACCTTCGAAATATACTATATAAAAATTCTAATGTGTGCAGTTACTTACTGATAAATGAAATGTTGCTAGTATTAAAAAGACTGCAGTTTACAAAGATTTTTTTCACTAATAATAAATAATGTTAATGTAATTCAAAAAAAAAAATGCTGGTTCATTTAGTGTAAATTCTAATCAAAGAAGGATTTCTAAATTTGATCCTTTTAATACCAGGTCACAGAATATTATAAGTAATGAGTAGACAATAGCTGAACAATGAGTGTAAAGTTTTCACAGATAATCTACTGGTTTATGGTAACACCGAAACTTCTCATCCGAAAATGATTTGTTTCTGTTTACCGAGTCATAATATTTTTAATTGAATATTAACCAGACTTACGGCTATTGTTGTGTATAAAAACGAAATGTCCGTTCGGTATGCAAGTATTTTTGAATAGACTGCCAAAAAAAAAAACGCTTGCTGTAATCAATTTTCTATAATTCGTTTCTTAGAGTTAATGCATTCCAAATAACACAATTCACTAGTTATGTGTATCATGGTAATTTTTTTTTTCCAAAAGAAAATAATTGTTAAGGCATTGAGGGTTATTAAAATTATTATAAAAATGTTATTGAATATAAATGAAACTCAGTAATTTTTTATAAACTTGAAACACTGTATAGACACTATTGACATTTATTTATGTACATGGATCGCGCGAGACAACTTGCGGACGCTGGTTTGGTCCGTTGTATCAAAAATATTTTTATAAGATGCTTAGCTTTCCTTTTACTTATAGGATATTTTCACTATTTACAATGTAGTAAATAAAGTTTATGTATTAATAAGTTTGTTTTATTTCAATATAGCATAGATTATAAAGCAATTATCCTTCATATATACGTAAATTAAAAATTGTATACTTTTCAATGTTAATATTATAGAGAAGTTCTACACTTGTTTCAAAAATATTCCAAGATTTTATTAATATTATACATTGATTTATTTTATTATACTATCGAGAGTTATTAGGTAATTCCTATATACGTTTAAGATCAATTTGAAAGTATTGTATATTTTTCTAAAGAATTTAACATACATAATTTTAATCTATTTAACGTATGATTAAAAAGAAACAAACATAAAGGACAGAACGTTTAATTACATAATAGTATATCCAATAGGCTGATTGAGCACTACTATACAACAACATTGCGGCCTATATCATTATGTTTCAGTGAATTACCCTGCACGAAGAAATTTGGAATATATTATTATCTATTATACACATTAAAACCGTACTTAGTGTGAAGTCTACACGATTAAAGCAATTCATGTGCAATAAAGAAGAATTAACAAAACATTTTACATACACACTCACACAAAGCTTTGTATGGTCCGAATTAAAATAATAAAAATAATTATTAATGCAAATTCATTAGTTACATAAAGGGTTCGTTCATAAAATACGTTTGCATTATGGGAACGGGGTGTTGTTTACTATGGCAAGGGATCCGGGGGTCTAAGGTAACGTGACCTTCACAACTTATCCAATTTTCCAGACACTTCTCCATTTTTAAATTTTAGTTTCTGTTATGGTAATAAATCATTCGTTTCATATCTGTAAATATTGAAAGGGGGTGGGGTTATTAAACGTAAGGTTATTTAAGGGGGTAAAGAAGGTAAAATTTTGCGTGACCTATTTTATGAACAGTCCCAAAAATACAAAAATAATATTAACGGAAGATTGGACAAAGTAACATATTTTTTATATCTAAATAATATTCTTATCATACGATGTATTATCAGTATTTTATATTTATTTACTTACAGTAGTAAATAGATATAACTATACTTATTTACTCTACAAAAAATATTTACTTCGGCTAAACCTCCTCTACATTTATGAACTGATATTACATATCAGAAAACGAGAAAATAGTCAATAGAATTAAAGGAAAAATAACTTAGTACTAAAGGCGGTATAACAACCTAATATTTTTGGTCTCAGGGGGACTGCCGCTCATCATTGAAATGATAAATACTAAAAGACCAATATGTTGCTAGTTATTGCATTAAGAACTTATTTCTACGAAAACTATTTCTTTTAAGGCGATTAAAATTAAAACGTATGGAATCCCTCCCTCGAAAATGTAGCATTGACTTTTTCTCGTTATTAACATATTTTTTTAAGTATGTAGTTAATTTCATTTATATTTGTGCTAAAATAATACTAATATAACAAACAATGGTCGTGAAATAAGCGTCAGCATAATAAAAATATATGCAACTTTAAAACAAGTTTGGGTGACTGACACAATAAAGGAAGACTTACAAGAAAAAATAGAAATTATAGTAATATGAATTGTTACGTGTGTAATGACTCTTTAAATATATGGAATCAAAAAAGATAAAGTGAAATCACTATTAGTAAACTGAATAGGACCTATTTTGACATATAGCAAACTAGCGTTTAAGTAACTTTCCAACTAACCATGATATTTACCTAGAGAGTACTATCGAGTCTAAGAACACTTGTTTGTGGATCTCCAAGAAAAAACCATATTCCATTTAACTATTCATGGCAACGTTTCATATATATTTTTAAATGAAGAAAGTAACATCAATATCGAATTAATGAAACGAAATTAATATTCGAACAAGAAACCGAGACGCACTATAAGAATAAATCACAAATATCTTTATTTATATCGTGGGTATGTGCTTAAAATGACCTATTAAAAATATAAATTTCTTATTTATTAAACATTGTCTTAAAATATTGTATAATATTTTACACATATATCGTGACATGTAAAATTCAATCATTTGTTGTTTTACAAAACACACTTAATGAAATACAAAAAGTACTCACAATATCATGTTTTATAACAGAAAACCATAATTCTTTGTATTGAATTTGGATTGGGTTTTATCTCTCAGAAAATGAAATAAATCATCTAAATTTTTAATCGAAAAAGATTTCATATCAAAGATATATTTATACTCCAAAGGCTTCCAATAAGTAATATTGTGATATTTATATAAAAAAGAAACTTCATAAAAAATAATTCATTACGGATAACAATGAAGTATTTCCACAATTCTTATATATCCAACAAAACACAAAATTAGTAATATTATCAAACCCAAATATAAATTATACAAAGAAAACTACCATTAAATCCCAAAAACATGTGAACTAAGTCAGTATTAAAAAAAAAAACAAGAATATTTTCATTCAACATTATTTCCTTGACACCGTCTGATAAAGAAGCAAGTTAATTTAGAGTTTCTTGAAAATTTCAGCTTTTTATAGGTTATAATATTATCAGGCACAGCAGCCATAATTACTCAATTATAGGTAGACATAATTTAGCTGGAAGTTTTGCCTGCTACTTGATAACATGTTAGTATTTTTTTAAATCTCAAAACTGCTACCTCGTCTTTATAATGTCAGTATTAATTACAATTAAAGGTCTTCCATATACTACGGCGTATTGAAACAACAAATCAAAATAAAACGTATAAATTAATACAGTAGTGGACCGCGATATTTAATCGAATTTGTTGATTAGTACTTGTTTACGTTATTAATATATTAATTTTGTAACTGCCGTCACGACTCAGCTATTTTGCACATGTGTTTTTTGCTCACGGTTCGTGATGGAAATTACAACCTATACAAATTACAAAATATCTTTCAACTTATTTAGAATTGGCCCACATACATTTTTATTTTAATAAAAACATACTGTTGTCGAAAACCACGTGAATCGAGAATCAAAATAACTAATTAGGTACCTAAGACAACTGTCATGTAATAACCAATATAACATCATTGCCATTTTGATATGTGAAATATTTTACAAGAAATATGGTATTTTTGTATAACCACTCTAGCAACACTGAAAACAACAGCTGGTATTATTGCGTTTTGATATGGAGGGTAGAGGTAAGAAGAAGTATATATTGTGGCTTTTTAACTGAAAAAGTGACTGCTTAAATGTATGAAGTAAGAGTTCAATAAAGGACCAGGATGGTGTTAATGTAGCAAAAGAGTAAGGCTTGAAATTATCGGTAATATAAAAAGCAAAGTATATGCAAGTTGCTGAAATTAAGATTTATATTGAGTAGAGTAGTCATTCTATATTGTTGTAACAATTTTTGGTGTTCTATATTATGCTATAATTACACATAACGAGTACAGTGGCGAGACAATAAGACGATAGCTACTTGACCGAGAGAGTCGCGTGAACGAGTAGGTGTTTATATGTATTTTGCTAGTGGCGAGTCAGTTTATATTACAAACTGTAACCGACGGACGGACAAGTCCAAAGTGGTTCATGTTCATTTTATTTACGATTCCAATATATGCTGCATCACGCTTTTGCTTGTTTTCGTCATTGGAATATGAAAAATTCCACAGGCAGATATAGTTTCGAGGCATTGTATAATTGTGTCAAAATTTCATTTACACGTATTAGCCACTTTTAAAACAAAAGTTAGTTTTTAAGATAATAAAACAACATCAAAATAAATTACGCACAGAATTGGTGAGTAACAGCCGAGTGCATGTTCATACGTGTCGAGCAGGATAGCGCGGCACTGTCGGGGCGGAGAAATGAAGCGGGGAGGTGGGTATTCGGCCTAACACACAAACCGTGTTTCTATTGACTCTCTCGCGACTCTGTTCGGCCGAACACTCGTCATAATGTTCATATGTACCGAGCACTCGGCCGAGTGCACTGTACTCGTTACGTACAATTAAGGCGTGTATTCTATTTTATGAAAACGTTATCAAAATACTACTCCTTACTTCTACACTCCATACGTTTTATCTATAACACTTATATTTTAATGGGAAACGTTTTGCTTATTTTTCCTTAGTATAAAATTACACATTATAAAGATCGTACGGATTAAAATGCCCTTATAAACTAAGAATGAAATATCCCTTGTTTAGATCTATAATTACATTAAAATAACTTATTACAAAATATATCTTATATTTAATTATATTGATGTTTTGTGTCTAAAACTTCACATATATTGCTATTTGGCAGAAAATAAAGTTTATTATACGACACTTAAACCGAAAGCAACCAATATTCCAAATAACTGACAAATAGCCAAATATTATACGTCATAATATATATTTACCGCAAACTCTCAATATAAATATTAATATTATTGAAAAATTTGCTGAGGCACTAATTCATCATGAAGATGTTAACTTGAAGGCAACATATCTATATCTTAAATTGAAGATGCCATTACCACAACAAAATAGTTAACTACTTATGCTAACACAATCCGTAGATGTACGGAACAAAGCAAATGTTTATTATATCTGTACATAAAATATAAAGATAGCTTTGATTGCAGATAGGAAAATAAGACCAGTACCCTGTTTATCAAGCGTTAGAAGTTTACAATCTAACAAGTTATATATTACAAGAATTTTTACAAGTTCTTGTAAATTACATTTATCAAAAGTATGAGCCTAGAAAATCACAAGATACACATTTCATACAAGTTTATATGAACTTGTATTTATAATTTACAAGACTTTATTTTTACTAAACTGCAAAATGATTTTCTACCATTTTACATGTCGGTAAAATTGAAATTACGGTACAATAACTAGTCAAATTAATATTAAAAATAAAAATGTTTTCAAATGATTTGATTTTGTATGTTAACCTTATTTTAGACTCAAGGGTAGCTCTCTAACTTTTTAGTAACAAACTACAAAGGCATTGATGGTAAGAAGAAATTCAAATAAAAATGTGGATAAGCACTCGTGTTACCAGTGATTTCACTTGTAGCTTGTAATTTACATATGTTGTTTTGATAAACGCATTTTTGTAAAAAATTCTTAATTCAGAAGAGACAACGCTTTAACGTTTGATAAACTGGGTACAGATATAATTTTTTTAGACCTTTTTGCATCTCCCACTGAGCATGGACCCCCTCCCATATTGAAAAAATATGGGTATCTTCAGTAGACATTTTGGGTCCAACCTGCATACCGGAGACAACAAACCCCAAATATGTAGGCCAAAATGATGATAAATTTAGTTGGGACAAACATGAGACATACGTGATATTTAGTCTAAAATTGAACGTAAGTTTGAAAATGTAAAAAACATTTTATTTTTGTTTTTTTTTTCTAAATTTTTCTTTCCATGTATTGACAAAACTTCGAGAATGTTTTATTTTATTATAGCTTTCTAGTATGGTACAGGCCCAGTGATTGCTTAATCCGCCTCTGCTATATCTATGTTATGCTATGTAATATTGTTTCTATGGTGAAAAAAGAGCAACTGTTATATACACTGGCAAAAGTTAGTTAAACCAAATAACAGTGTAAAAAAACAAAATATAAGAATCATTGATCACATAAAGCTAAAAATATATATGCTCAGGCCCAGTTTATATAATATGTTTCATTGACGATTCACATCTCTTTGAAAAATTAGTATCTGGAAATGAGGTTTTTTGGTAAAAATCGAAAGATCATTAAAGGTATAATAAAGGAACTGGGTATTTGTAGTAAAAAACACGTATTATGTATCTAAATTTAGTACTACGTAATTTTAATAAAGTTAATGATTGTTTCAAGTAAAGAACGCATAGTTTTTTTTTTATTTCACTTTAATGTGCGTATTGCGTAAAACATTTCAAAAGAGATAGAATCGTTCGCCGCAAATTGCGATAGAAAATTATTTACTTAAATTATTATAAATGAAAAGAGCTTGGGAGTTTAGGCGATAAGCTGCATTAGCAACGCTGCCACTAACTGCCTGCAACAAAGGTTCTTAAGTAAACTCGTAAGCAGAAGAATTTGGATCACTATAAATATTCCCTAATGATAATCGTGTCTCATTGAGGTACCGTACATGACTGCGGCCCTTTTCTTGAATAAACGTCAAAAACACCACAACTAAACATACTCGTACGAGAAATCAACCGAGTCGAGTTCAATTAAAAGGAACATACTTGATTATTTTAATATTGACATATTTCACCATCGGGTTCATTAATGGTAATTTTGTGTAGGTTGATAAAACGACACACTCGCATTGGATGCTTAGGTTCATGCGAATAAATCGAATGAGGCAGAGCCATTGTGGGACGGCATGTGAATTTGGACCCAACTCCCCGTCTCATAAGTTCTGCTGATGAGGGGAGGCAGCTGGTGTGTACTTAGCTGTCTTCCTATTAGCCGTCTAGTCTAGCTGTTTCCCAGCCGCCGTGGCGACAGCATTTGCAAGAGCCACCCATACACAGTCCTACCAATACAGTGAATGTACAAAAAAGGGTGGCATGCGAGTGTACCCTCTTAGGCAATGAGGAGCAGCTCTTTCTCGTTAATCATTTAAAGATTTAAAATTCGGCCCTAAACATTTTTGTACCTATGTAAGACGTATTAAAAAAAATTACCCGACAAGCCAAAGGGAGGCTAATATTTATCGAACTATTTCTTTAGTACACTTCTTAATAAATATGAATATAACGCGTGCCCAATGCAAAAGGGTCTACCACAGCCGTTAGAGTAGGGGTTTATGCCAAAAGGGGAAATTAATTCATATACGCCCACATTTGCATTTCGAACACAATATTATTCATTATTGTTGTACGTAATTGCGAAGTGGCATATACTATATAATATTTAAACTTCACGACTATGAATCCACAAAGAGAAGAGAAATAAAAATAAGTTAATTAAAAATAGTTTCAAAATTTTTGCTATCATATTTTTAATTTTATTAATAACTCTTCTCGGTCGAAATTATTTGTATTATCATACGTTCTTATATGTGGTGCACATACGTTTAAATTTGTATGTCCATTTTGTGTGTAATCAAAACTCCTTAATTTACATTTGCTGCACATATTTAAAAAAATCTGTTATTATTTGTCAATATATAAAAATTTGTTATAGTAGTGGCAAATAATTAGTTATAGTAATGTCAATGCTTATAAAAAAAAATTAAATCATTGATAAGAAGCGTAACTTTTCTACCTAGTTATACATACTACCTTTATTATATATTTATGCTCATTTAAAATTATTAACTAGTTAAAACAGATCGACATCATCGTTCATCTTCTTTAACCATCACCAATATTGCTTTGTATACACTCAGGGCTAAATCGTAAATTTTTATTAAAGTACCCTAAAAATTTTTTGTTCAACATAGTGTAGAATGACCAAATGGCAGCTCTTAACTTTTATATTAAGAGATGCCTCATAACGATAGTCCATTCTTCATTGAATTAACATGGGAATATTTTTCCAACCTTTGGAATTTTGCAAAAGGGTTGTCCAACTCTGCTGAAAGGGTTATCCAACTCGCCAGAGAATTTTCTTGTGGGAAATAAAATGCTCTAACTACTCTAACATTTGAACTATCTACTCCTTCAGAAGTTATTCATAAAGTTGAATTTACCAAAAATGTTAATGCTATCTTAATTTTTTGGCAAATTTATCAGACTTACAAAATTTTGATCTTAATAATCTCTTTTGAATGCAGAGGTAATCTTAAGGTCATTTTAATGGTATATCCATTTTTTTTTAAACTTAGTTTTAGACTCTTTACTTTGATACCTTGAATAACTTCGGAAGAAGTATATATAAAATAAAAATTATATCATAGAAGACAAAGGAGCAGGTTGGTCACCTGTGTTAAGTAATCACCACCGTCCAAAGACACTTGCAACACCAGAAGAGTCCCAAGTGTGTTGTCACCCTGTGTTTGGAGGAGAGGGAGTGGGGCAGAGGAGAGGGTTATCCGGCGCTCTCACTGACCGAACGAAATGCAACAATGCAAGCATTGTTACTTCACGTCGGTGTTCTGTGAGAGGGTGGTTCTACCCCGGACGAGCTGATCCATTCATGCTGAAACCAGTAATAGCTTCAGCGTGGCTCTACCACATCTAAAATGTTATATTAGACCTTTTGTGTGGAGTGTTTTATTTCCTACATAAATATGCTCTGGCCTTACGGGTCGGATAAAAGTTGTAAAATTCAAAAGATTAAAAAAAAACCCCATGTTAATCCAATGAAAAATGGAAAACCGCGTGACACATCCTTTGATATTAAACTAAAGAACTGTCATTTTAACTTCCGCATCGTAAACAATATTTTCAGGATACATTAAAATAAAATTGACGATATTTATTATAAAGTCTAATACACACGAAAGAGTTTTTGTTTTGTTTTAATGCACACAATCTATTGCTTCGACCGTATGATTATTTTATTAATTTCACGATCTTATATCAAGCATTACAAAACTTTACACATAAAACTTTAAGTCCTCCTTACATAACTTGTAAAATATACCTATCAAAGCAAATTTTAGGCGGACACGAGAGTATTAATTATATTATATTGTATTATGGAACTTATTTGTAAGTGTTAGAATGGGGACGCACAAAGCCGAATGAGCTACGTTTAGAGTCAATATTGAATAACATTAACCTATTCATCAAATTCTATTCAGTAAGGGACCATTGATCAATTACCTAAGGATTCCAAAGGGAAGTAAAAAATCTCTACATGCCCTTAACTTGAGGGAAAAGGGATAAAACCCATTCTTACAAAAATTTTCTAAGTTGAAATGTAGTATTATAAATACACCGAATTATTTTCTTCATTGTATAATGTACATTTATATACATTCCATTTACATTTATATATTTATTATCAGATTTTTAAATTTTTATCCATTTAATGTTATAAGCAGGGCTTTTGTTGTCACTTCTTTTTTGCGGGCACGGTAATTTTGGAAAGTTGTATGTCCATAATTTTTTGTATCTTAAAAAGTGCAAAAATGTACATCTTGTTATTTTCGATACTTGTGGCAAGATACTGTTGTAAAATTTTCAGAAAACTAACGAATATCACGAGATCTTCATAGTTTTAGTTTATTTTTTTTGTAAAATTACGGCTTTAATATTTTATTGCCATACGAACGACCTTCTACTAAAGAGACAAACCACCGTGCGAAGCGGTAACTGTTCACGAAACATAAATTACATTTTATAATTTATATAACTGAGACCTATTTAAAAAAATCCATTTTTTTTGTAAATGCTACCCCAGATTGATTCTTTTAAAAAAAAATTTATACTCTTTAATTTTTTTTTTAGTTTTTACGACAATTTTTCGATATCTTAGAAATTTCCTTTAAGAGCACTGAGTGCCACCGCGTGCCCCCACAAAAAAAGCCCTGGTTATAAGTAATAATTATAACACACTCTTCCCGCGTAAACACATATTTATAAAACTAGTCGATCATTATTTAAAAAGTATTGTTCGTTTGCAAATTGTCAATTGATTTATGTTTCCTCACTTAAAGATTATTTAAAAACTTACTTTTAATTATAGATAATGTTATTTCAAAGACTAGATAGTTGTCTAATATAGTAGTAATCTATATTTGATAGCAATAAAAGAGTATTACCTTAATTATCTGTTTAAAATAAAAATCTTTAATTAACCTCAAACTGTGACCCTTTACAAACACTATTTAAAAAAACGAGATAAAATCTTACGTAAGAATCGAGAGATAGGTTGGAGAAATCTATGTACCTCTAAATGGGGGGTAGAAGGGTAAAAAATAGCCAAAATCATCCTTATGTAATTAATAAATAGCCCCAAAGTGCTTAAGATATTTAAGATTTATGTGTACTCGTTTAAAGCTTGCGACACAATAACTTCTTAAAAAATATTTAACTACTTTATTTCGGGCAACACTTACCAATATAAATTACTATGATTCAAGATATGAAAAATACTAGGTTTAATAAAAATACCTACGTATTATCTTTGATTAGCAACACAATGAAATCAGAATACCATTGTATTCTGATGTTCTGTTGGACATAATACCTCTATAACATTTCAATGTGTTTTTATATATTAACTAGCTTGTGCCCGCTACTTTATTCTCGTAAAAATAATTTTGCTGTTTCACGGAAACTACTTGTTTCACCTATCTGGATTAATCTTCGACTACATTTTATTTTTTCACCTGTAATTTTATGATTACTACTTAACTCCTACATATTTACTGATTATAAGAGACCTTTATTATTAAATTTATCTTTACTGCTTAATCCGCATGAAAAGCGTAATGACGTGTAAATTAAATAATATTCTAAAAAGTCCTATATATGTTAGTAAAAGTCTTGATAAAATCGGTTCAGCTTTTTCGGAGATTAGGTCGAACAAATAACAAGATATTTCAATTTCATTTATATGTATAGTATTATAAATTGTAAGAAAAACCCTTGACAGTTATGAATAGAAGGTGAGAAACAAAACGTAATTTTTCTAATAGCAGAGTTACGTTGCTCACTTCAGAATATTTTAAGTTTAAAAGTACTTATAAACTAATATTTATTTGCTGACATGGTTGCAGAATTCCTTTCACTAACTAATGTAACACTAACGAACCCCTATTTTTATGTTTATTTTTTTATATTTTTATTTACCCCTAGTCGGCGAAGAAGCTGCTCCGGCTCTCAACATATGCCCACTAGACCTTTCAGAAATGTTCCTTCCATTTTAGTTCAGTAAAGCTGTAAGAGCCCATCAGGCCAATAGTGGTAGTCAGAAAAAAAAAACTTTCAGAATCATTTAGATTTAAGAAGAAATGTGTACTACTCCAAGAGAGTAATTAACAGTAAAGTATTTTATGTTTTATGACACAAATAGTGTCTGATTTTTAATTTAAAGAAAAATGCATCTTTGGAGTTTTTCTTTATAAACACTTTTCTCCATATGGCCAGTTATTGAGGCGGATCGATTCATATGATTTGATGGAGTATTCCAGCGTCATTTTTTATACTATGTCAAAATATTTTTTAAAGAACCCTACATCATAACATTTCGATTCCTTGTTTTCATCATCGCCTAAATCACTCAGGTTTATGTTCGTTCGTTTACTTGTAAGAAACAAAACCGATATCTTACTTTGATATTTCAACAATCCACGCATTATTAACGAAAATCAGTGTGCAAACTAAATAGTCAGGTGGAATAGATACCCGTAGGTAAGTAAATGGACACGATAACGGCAGGTGACGATTAAACAGACGCATTACCTATAAAATGTAACAAATAACATTCGTTTTATACACTCACCTTCGTCGATACAAAACATTTAAAGATTAACAACAGGTTGCATTGGCTATTTCGTATAAAATATTCAACGTGATCCGTGCACTAGCACACTTACGCGCACCGTTACACTAATATCGTGTACACACACTGCTCTTCGAACGAATTCATTTGACGCACTCTCACTGATAACGTAACGCACTGTCATTGATCAGTGATAACGTAGCGAACTCTCACTGATCAGTGACAACGTAGCGCACTCTTACTGATCAGTAATAACGTAGCGAACTCTCACTGATCAGTGGCAACGTAGAACACTCTTACTGATCAGTGACAACGTAGAACACTCTTACTGATCAGTGACAACGTAGAACTCACTGATCAGTGACAACGTAGCACACTCTCACTGATCAGTGACAACGTAGAACACTCTTACTGATCAGTGACAACGTAGCACACTATCACTGATCAGAGGTAACATAGCGCATTCTCACTGATAACGCAGCGCTGAAGTATTATGCGAAGTACATGACTTTCTTGGTGACGGCGTGTACTGTGATAGCCCTCGCCATGGCGCCGGGCGTGCGGTCCTCGCTGCAGGCGGACTGGTGGCTGCCCTCGCCCGAGTCGTGCTCCTTTTCTACTAGGTGGTACCGGGCACGGAACGCGACGAGGTGCGCGTAGTACGCGGGCGCCGGTATCGACACGCTGCGTGTGCACCGCACGTACGTGTGGCACAGCTGGTACGTCAGACACTGCAGCTCGTCCGAACCGAAGTGGTTGTCGTCCCACAGCACGTGGTAGTGCGACGGCCTCGAAGTACCCTGTTAACAAATATCAATAATAAACATTTCACATACTGATACGACAAAAAATAATTAGTGCGTGAAACCGTCACACGCTATCGAAGTAAAACTTGTTATTTAAGTTCCGAATTAGCTGATAGATGGCATTACAGATAATTAAGCTTTGATTTAATTTGTAACTTACTTACATTGAAACCTGATGACAGCACGGTCGGGCGTCCATATATACGTAATTAATTCTATTATATGAATTTTTATTATTATTCAAATATATACGAATATACATCACATGTTTTTTATCAGTGGAGATGATAAAATAAATTCATACATAATTATACATATGTATCTGTGTGTGATTTTTAATCATACAGGGTGGTGAATGATAATGTATTGGTATTCTTGATAAAAGTGTTTTTTTTTTTACATTATAAACTCTTTTAAGTTGGTTTATAGATTTGAGGTTAACTGTCGGTATGTATTCTTTTTATTTGTGTACGTCATAAATTATTATTCTTTGATAAATGATTATTATATATTATATAACTTGATTGTGTATGCAGATATATGGAAAAATAATTTTAAAGTCTATAATTTGTATTATTTTAATTGAAACGTTATCAATTGCATGTCATGGCTTTTTTAAACTAAAGAAGTATAACTTAGTTTTATAACTTAATCCGTACTAAAGTTAACAACGCTTCAACTACAGGTGTAACTATAACTGTATGAAGAATGAACAATAATGTTTGTTAAACCCACAAATGACTCATTTTACTTAAATTTAGTAAACACTAAAGTAGGTTATACTAACTTGGATTCCTTGATGACTGCATAGATAAAAGTCAAACTCGGTGGGATGTGTTATGCCAAGGTCCACGGTGGTGCCGGCTGGAATATTGCCCGATTTACCGGACTGTTCTTTCTTATCGGCACAGAAAAGACGCGTGTGGTGTCGTTTCTGAACGACGATGAACGTAATACCGGGCTTGTATTCAGCTTCCAACTAAATCAAATACATACTATTAGAATGCTTAAACATAATTACTGTTTAAACTTTAAGGTGACAAGGTCTTTTCCCACGTTTGGACAACGGGATTTGTCTTCGGTTTAAAATAAAAATTAGTTTACTTAATTGTAATATTAATTACAAAATCATACAATGTAACATGAATCTATCAAAAATAAGAAAAATTGTCTATGATATATAACAACCATTACACCATTGTCAGCATTCTGTTTTAATTCCTGATGCAAGTAACTAGCGCAAACTGGTACTGGGAACTAGTTCAGTCTGAGGTAGGTCCAGTCGTAAATTACGTCACATGAGGTAGGACCACATCATAATAATATCATAATTTTGGAACCCGTGTTGTTGTCACAGATGGTCACACTTATGTGACCCTCCGGGTATTACATGTACCGGATGTTAGTTTTATACAAAAACTTATTTCTTTCCATACAGAATATAACTAAACCTACATTCACAACAAACATGTCCTGTAGTACCCTAAAAGAACTTATCGCACTTCAATTCTTTTACCTTATAAATCCCCTATTAATTTAGGGAGTAAAACCCTAGATTAGAATCTAGCCAAAGTGAATGAACTAACCTTAATACAAGCTTCCCTGACAGCTGTCAGTTCATGCTGGAGAACATGTATAAACTGCCCCTCTGAGATACCGTCCCGATACATAATGATGCGATGTGGTTTGAACCCACCAGTGCTCTTATAGAACATTATCAACAGTTCTTGGACCATACTGCTCATTTCGTGTACTATTTCCTGCCTGTTAATATATATTAAAAGATAATTAATAATAGTTTTATAATATGTTAAAATATAGTAGCCATTTTAAAATTAATTTCAAGTTCAAGATTGGCATTATTAACGTAGTGGTTAGAAGCATATTCAGAGAGAGAAATCAAGTTCACATGCATGTATTACAATTACAATACAATCACATTTATATTATTTAATTATTGGTTTGGTCTGCATTCACTGTTAATTAGTTCATAACAGTATTTTGGTTCTACTTATGGATATCACACATTACACTATCTATGATAATCCATCGTTGTTTTGAGTTAATGTACGTTTTATAAACTATATCGTAAATAGTATGTTATAAGGAGACGGGAGACAGGGAATAATATATTGTGTACATAGTATTATTACATTTTATCTGACCTGTGTTGCTGCACGCGTACTGTGGCCGCGTACCGGGAGGGGTGCGCGTCCATGGACCCGACGACGGCCGCTATCGAAGGTTTCTTGTTATCCCCCGCGGGCGGATGCGTCACGTCCACGCCCAGGAATATTACGGGCTCATTGAACACCTTCACGTACGTCATATACAGTCAGTACATATCGCCATTAGTTAATAGGCCATCGGTTATTCAATTGCGGCATATCGAAATCACAGTGTATGTAATTTCGATTAAGATTTGTGTGTAAGTTAGAATAAGATTAATATGTAAGTTAGAATAAGATTAATATGTAAGTTAGAATAAGATTAGTATGTAAGTTAGAATAAGATTAGTATGTAAGTTAGAATAGGATTAGTATATAAGTGAGAATAAGATTACTATATAAGTTAGATTAAGATCAGTATGTAAGTTAGTATAAGATTAGTATGTAGGTTGGAATAAGATTAGTGTGTAAGTTAGTATAAGATTAGTATGTAAGTTATTATAAAATTAGTATGTAAGCTAAAATTTGTTTAGTCTATAAGCTTGCCTTTTGTGAAAATAATGTAAACCACGAACAATGATGTGTAACAGCGTAGAATTAAGATAGTCAGTATCAAATTGCTCACTGTACTTATGTAACTAGAGTGTGTAATTTGTAAGAATTAAAAATATCGCTATCAGATCATTACATGACTTCGTAAAGCATGTAGCAACCATGTAAGGTGTACACAGGTTCACTTTACAAAATAAACGCTCGTCAATTAAATTAAATTAAAGTATATTAATTAAAAACGGTGCTATTTTTCTATGTTTCCGCGTCGTTAATGTCTAAGGGGTATCACAATAATAACATTTTCTTAAGTAAACCATTTAAACTAATTGTAACCATAACTTAAACAAAAACACTTTAAAACCTTAATAACGTAACTGTATAACGAGTTACTGCCAAAACAAATGTTTTGTTATGAATTTCCGTAAGCAATGTTTTATATGTTTGATATACATATTTTTTCTTATCTATTTATAAAAAAGACATAGACACGAGTTAAGAACATCTTCTTTCTCTATTTTTCAACCGATTTTCTTTATTTTTATTTGTTCAATAATTATTATTGATGAGCTTTAACGTTTCCAAAAAAAATGTACTTTTTTTCCTTACTATAGACAAGTCGAAGCCTTTCATTATAAACCTCTATTCATTATAAAATCCTTACGTATATTAATTTATAATATTTCCACGCTGTTTGGAATAAACGTCAATAATGGACGATAAAAAAATGTGTGAACTACACACGGTACAAGTAAAGCGAGTACCAAAAAAGCGAGACACTGATCCCTTTCTATTCGACACAGTGTTTATCCCCAGCACTCCGTTGTCATACAAAATTGGTGCGGATCAAAATTTGATAGCCTTCCCATAAGAAGTCCCACTTGAAAAATGAAGTATGGCTGAGTTTCGACCATATGTAGTAATAAAAACACAATTTACCTTTGGACGAAGGGACGGAACGAGTATGGAGTTGATGCCTCCGAGTTTGACGTTAATTTTGAGACAGAGATTGCTCAGCGTCTGCGGAGAGGTTTTGTTAACGTTTTTCGCTTGTACGCACTGCGTCGCCATACCCAGTACTGTATCGCCCACTCTTTTCACTTCAGCTGTCAAGTTATCATATAAATGCCCATATAGTAGTCACCCATTAGAAAAAAATATTAAACAAATTGTAATAATATTTTAGTTTAGATGCTATTACACTTTTATCCTCCAGACATTCAATCAACATATCTGAATTCACTACAAAAATACGACTAGAAATAATTATTTTTTCTAATTATGAAACAAAAAACCTGAAAAAAAGTTTCGACTTAAAAAAAAAAATACTTACCATAAACAGGCGTTTTTCCTGGCAACACAACAACCACTAATTGCAGCTGCACGAATGTAGATTTGAGGTATTTAAACATTGGCTCGACTTGGTCCGGTCCGGTCGCGTACTTGCAGAAACACGGTTGCCCGATAATCGGCATGCCGGCATCGTTTGATATCTTTTGCAGTTGTTGCGTGAAATTTCTAGATTTTCAATGATAGTATAAGAATTACTTATACATTCATTCGGAATGTATGAAACTTTTGCTAAACTCTACAATACACCAATACATTTCTTTTGATCCCAATATCCAACAAAGAGTCTCTTATGTAGATTCGTATTTAATTATTTACATTCTATTCCACTATATATTTTAAACGAGGGAATTGCATACTTCATTGAACTTTTCGGTTCATACACTAAGAAGTTTAATGCAATAAGGTATTTTCTTTCAGCTTACCAGAAGTAGCGTTGAAACAAAAGTTAAAGCTTTTAGAAGTTCTAAAGATTGTTATATATATTTCGATTTTTATTTTATTTTAAATTACGGGGAGACGGTCACATGCTAATAATGTACTTAATATTAGACTATATCTTACTTGAGTGCATCTTCGCGAACTGTACGTTGAGGTGCGAAACAGGCGATTGCCCAAACGCGGATTTCAACTCCCATAAAAAACTGTTTGCCGCGCATATCCCAAACACCTTGATTCGGTAACGCCTGCTAAAGGACATAATCCCAAATTAACTGAAGATCAAAAATATCAAAAATAAAGTTAAATAATCGGACTATTAATATACTCATTTGTTGATCAAATATTTTAAGTTGTATATAAATTACTAGGGGCACGGCGGCCGTTGTCCCGCCCTGATAATAAAAAAACATTGAAGTTAGACATATGCTGTCGGCGACTTTTTTGTAGGCATTATCAAACTCTACAAATTTTCTCTAGAACTCAATCATATATCTCTCATCGTTAAGGCAACATTCGTAAGAAACGTTTTCGTTCGACCGTTTTTTCTCCACCTTTACAGAGTCTTTTCAAGACGAAAAGTCTTTTCATTTTTCGGGTTGATAAATCGGCTACAGCGATGACACTCACAGATAACGTGGCTTTATATTGGTAATAGAATTTTCAAAATCGGTTTAGTAGTTCCACAGATTACCCCCTATAACGTCACAAACTCACAAACTTTAACTCTTTATAATATTTTTATTTATATATATACAAAGGTGGTCATATAATTAGAAACACTTATTATGAATAAAGAAAGTATAACATCAACGTACAAATGTTCGTAAAAAATAAACACATTCAATAATTAATAATCAGGCAATAACATAGCCACTCAAATAAAAAACTCATTAAATGCATAAAATATAAAACATATCTTACTTTTAATCACAAAATGAGTCTTACACATGTAGGAGTTTATTGTCTATTACAGGCCGCTTGGACGCCTAATTAGATACATTTTAAAAAAGCATCCATAGCTCGTTCTTTTTTGAAATTGGAGAATAATATTTCTTTCTTGGCTTTTTCTATTCTTTTGGCGGCAATTCAAAATTTAATCTGAATAATAATTTGTTCAAAATGGGCAAAAATTAAAGTTGTGACGCGTCAACTAGGCAAATAAAGTTGTTTATTTACATATAGATCATAAGTGGGCGTACAGAAGAATAGCTGAGCATTTAAATTGTTCTGTTAAGAAAGTTTTTAATACAATTGATCGTTATAAAACACATGGATCTGTTAAAAATGTTCTTAGAAAGGCTCGGCCAAGAAAAACCTCTCCCAGAGAAGATACGCTGCTAAAAAGACTCAATTAAAGGATCCAAACAGATTAAAAATTTAGTTTTTTCGCCTGATGACCCGAGAAACATCTCGTCAAGACTGATACGCCGAAGATTAGTGGAAGCTAAATTGTTTCGAAGAATCTTTCGAAAAGTACCGCTTTTTACTAAGCCACACCGAGACAAGCGATTATTATTCGCTAAAAAAATATGTTAATTAGATGGTACGAGAATGGACAAAAATGTTATTTTCAGATAAAACAAAAATAAATATGGGAAATTCCGATGGAAAGCGCTATGTTAGGCGTCATGTAAACAATGCTTTTAATTATAAATACACAAGGAGTATAATCAGGCACAGTAACATTTGAGGGTGTTTTTCCGGATGTGGAGTTGGATCCGTTCGAAATAATGAAGGTACAATGGATCAATGGCAATACAAAAATATCTTAGAGCACACAATGATTCCCTACTCGGACGATCATTTGCCTGTATTTAACCTTGATCTTTCAGCATGACAATGACCAACACACGGCCAATAGCGTCAAATATTTCCTAAGCGAACAGTACAGTTTTAGACTGGCCAGAAAATAGTCCGGATTTAAAGCCGATAGAAAATCTCTGGTATATTGTTAAAAAGAAAGTCTCAAACAAACGTAACACCAGTCAAAACGAACTATATGAAGCATTTGTTGAAGCATGGAATTCAATCCCCCTAGAAAAATGTATGAAATTGATTGTATCAATGCCACGTCGATGCAGTACTGTTATTGAAAGAAAGGGATATGCCCACTAAATATTAATTATAACTATTAGCGGGCTGTGGATTGTAGCTATTTCGTAAATAACAACACTAATTATTAACTAAATTTCAATTATTATTAAAATTATTAACTTAATATAACTAAATATTGTTTTTATACTTTTATGTTGTTTTTTCTAATTATTTGACCATTATTGTTCATACCTTAAAACTGGTTTAAATGTTTGTGCGTAATGTAATATTGAAACTGCACTTGTATAGTGGGATTTTTATTGTTTTTCTAATAAATGATAAATCGTTGAATATATTGGTGCCCTATTTATTGTTTAATTTCAAAATAAAACCAATTGCGGTGAAGTATCTTACATAATGTCAAGGACTGTTGGTAGTGTTTCTAATTATACGACCACCACTGTGTATGGTTATAGTTAGGATCAAAAGCTATTTAGATTTCAGGAAATCATGCTCAAATAAGTGATATATTATAAAATGCGATCCATTTAGAGCTTCACTACATCATATGGTACAAATAAATCATCATCGCGATAACATATACAGAGTTTAAAGTTAGGCGCGGTTAATGTATTAATGTATGTGAATAGTAATATCACAATTATTGCGTTTTTACAATACCATAATTTTTTTATGATTTTTTATTCACATGACGCATAAAGCGTGCACCCCTGAGCTAGTTGTCAAATAAAATCGGTTGAGTGCCTTAAGCGGTCGCCTTAGTAATCCGGTGAAACTGTTAAGACCTTGCTAGGTCAATATCATAGTCAGTTCGAAAAAAAAATCACATGACAATAAAATTTTCTTAGTGTAGTCAATTGATCTTCTGTAAGAAAACAATTTCTCAAGTCATAAAGAGAGCAAACCCTCTAAAAATAATACTTAAAGAATCTGCAAATCTTATGTTTATTTATATATCTATGCCTCGACGAATATGAAATACAAACTGCTTGTGTTTGGTTTTTTTTATCAATTTATAGTTGAAGATCTTAATATCTGAAATAGAAAGTTTTGATGCAACTTACAACAATTCGGAATTATTATTATTTTCGATTTTAAAATTAATAAAAATGAAATTATAATAAAAGTACAATAAGATGTAAATAGAACTGTAAAGGTATATCCAGGTATCGAGAAAATATACGTCACAAATGACTGTACTCATGACCCATGCGAGTTCCGTGAGATGAAGAAGCCTTTGTTCAATATGATGAGCTAAACACTCCGGTTTATAAAGTTATTATGTTTTTTTATTCGATCTTGCATATTCAATCATCACAAATATGAATATCATTTATCTACAATACTTAGCTTTATTAATTAAGCCTATTATTTAGCTAGAATATTATAAAATTAAGCAATTCACCACACAATCCAAGTAATCGCATTTGCTTTTTATCTGACTTCAGAAATAAGAAGGTTTTCAATTTAGTTGTACTCTTTTCAATGTTTGTTATCTGAGAACTTTGTAATTTATAACCAGATCTGGATATTTTTTAAATTGGAAAGCAAATATTTTCAATGGGTCCACATTTTAATTTCGTTAGTATTTAACTTTGAATTTCGAAAATACTCTACAGTAGTCCTCAATATATAATAGAAAATATATAGTTATTTGAGACATTAGAAGCTTAAAACAATGTAAGACTAGATACGAAGCTATTTTTAAAAACATTTAGGTGATTTTTTTTAAAGTCGCTTGTGAAAATTTTCTTGTCCTAACAACTATTACTTCACAATGTCTGGATACACTTTGACATAAAATATATAACAACGAAATTCCAAACGATAGTAAATCACGTCAAGTCAATAAAAAGGAACTTATTACTTGTCCGCCCAGAGAAGATACCCGTCCGCCATATTGGAGTTTCGGTGGTGGCAAAACTCTCCCTCTTACTTCCATCATGTTATTCGATATTGTCAATCCAAATTCTTTCACGTATAAATCGGTGTTGAAGTTTGCTCGTCGCACTAAATTATTGATTTCCCTTTCCCTGTAAAGCAAAATTCGAGAAGAGAAAGTTAATTTTAAAATATAAATACTTTTTGAATCCCTGTCAAACAAGATACAAATAGAGAATGTAAATATAAAACTATAAAAACTTTAGGTTTTTTGTTTGTCTTTCTCCCCCTGTCGAACAAAATAAGAGTACAGAAATGCAGTGGAATATCCGAAATGCTTGAACTAATTTTCACAGGACTTTCACTGGCAGATAACTCACAATATAATAAGTAACCTAGACCATTTTATTTTGTTAACCAAAACTGCGTCTGCAGTTCTATATCTAATCGGTTGGACCGATTTTCACATTTTCACAGGCAGATGACTAACTAATGAGCTATTTTATTTTAAACTAGCGGGCTCGGCAGATGCTGTCCCGCGCTGATAATAAAAAGAAACCCTTGAAATATTATAAATAAATTATCTCATGAATCATTCTATCTACTGGTGAAAACGGCATGAAAATTAGTTCCGTAGTTTTTGAGTTTATCGCGAACAGATAAACAGACAGACTTTGTTTTACACTAGGTAGTGATATGTTACTGTTACCTGTGCATTCGTCCGTGTGAAATTGATCAAAAATAATTTGTTTACTGTAAACAAGGGCGTGAGACGCTGTACTGGACTCCAAGAATGAATATACATATATAATTTAAGACACTCAGCCGATTTTATTTGACAACTACCTCAAGCATGCACGAACACCTCGGCTTGGCTGTTGCCTAGTTCATGCAAATCGCGACCTAACTGAGCTAACCAAGCTAAGCGGTATATTAATACGTATATGAGTTAGTGAAATATATATCTGTACCGAGCATGTATATCTCCTTAACTCTTATATCGGGTAATTTTCTGAACTAATTCAGTTTGATAAGAACAAAAAACCCTTCCACTTTCATGGGTAAGCATGTGTGCGTGCACGTGTGTGAAGGTGATATGTGTAATGTTGTTGCATGGATGAAAGAAGTTGTGTCACTGTATTCGCGCGAGCAGCATACCTAGTCTGGTATTTTCAAATGTGTTTTATGCGGAAACGTTCATGAAATTTCCTTATCTTATAAGAAATGGTTGGATAATTTTAGTGCACTAGGATGAATAAAATACACTAGTTTTTACACTTTATTTTGCATCTCATAAAAAAATATTTAGGCAGTTCAATTGGTTCAAATTTCTGGATTTTCGGTAAACATTTGTACGTATTAATTAAGAATTTGCTCGCATTCATTGTGGTGCGGTGGGACGTGTTGGAGTGATTGTTTTTATTCCCCAAAGATGGCACGCGCACTGCGATAGAATTTCTGCAAGTTTGTGTCGCATCCTTCGTAAAAAAGCACCATTATTCACTACGAAATTAAAGCCTGAATTTTTTTTTTTATATTATGTACAAAAGTAATTACTGCGATAATTTGCGGTATTTTTTCGGAGAGCCCGCAGCGGGCAATTAGAGAGCAGGGGGCGGGACCTGGCGGACCAACGTTACGGAAGATATACCATAGACGCCGTCCGTCCGGTCCTACCGGGGTGGGTGAATAGGGACTGGGGCTCCCTGACGTACCGTCTGGTGCAGGTGCTGACCGGGCACGGATGCTTCGGCTGGTTCCTGCACCGGATAGCGCGCAGGGAGCCCACCGACGCATGTCACGAGTGCGGCGCTGAGACGGACACCGCGCAGCACACTCTATCTGAGTGTGCCGCGTGGTACGATCAGCGCCGCGCCCTGGCTGCGGCGGTAGGGGACGATCTGTCGCTGCCTGGCGTGGTTACGGCCATCAGGAAGTCATCTCGCAGAAGGAGGCGGTGGAGAGGGCCCGCGAGGAAATTCCGCGAAGTGACCCTCTCCGCCAAAGTAGAGCAGGAAGGAGGGGGAGGCGGAACGCTCGCCCCCTCCCATAACCGAGTTGAACCTGAGGAGATGGGTCGGGGGACCCACCTCCTCATTGCACAGGTGAGGCTGACGAGGGGAGCCTACTGGTTGTGTACCCAGTAGTCTCTCTATAGTAGGACAAATCCTGGCGTTCACTCGCCTGGCTACCGCAGGGGCGGTTTCTCAGGTAGACAGCAGGTTCGATCCCTGGACGCCCCATATCATGCGGCGGACGGTACACCGTGGGGTAGGTGAGAAAACTTTCAAAAATAATTATGGGAAGTATTTAATATTCAAAGGAATCTATATTTCTCTCTAAGCATCGCGCATTACTAACATCAAGAGATTAAAACTTTCCATTTTTATGGAGCGATTTCACATCCGAATTATTATTATTAATCTAGCACAATATTATATAGCTAAATATAATAGGTATATAATAGGTTATATAATATATAACTTACGATTGCATCTGCGCAGGTCTTCGTGTAACATTACACACTCTGTATTTTCGTTTCATACTTCCACAATGGGTGATTTCAATTTTTAGTCCCTTTATCTCTTTAGTGAACTTCACTCTCTGTGAATCTGTCAGTGGCTTCCTTTGGTCATTAATATCTCTTATATCAAGTACTTCACACATAAATTCAATTACAGGCTGAGCTTTGTAAAAAGCTGTTGCAGATACTAAAATAGGATATTTTATGCATTAGATTTTCTATAATTTTATATATATCCTTACATATTATAAAACAAAGTCCTCTACCGCGTCTGTCTGTTCGCGATAAACTCAAAAACTATTAAACAGATTTTCATGCAGATTTCACCAATAGATAAAGTGATTCATGGAGGAAGGTTTAGGTATATAATTTGACCAGATTTTTTTATTATCAGGGTGGGATAAACTTTGGCCGGGCCTGCTAGTAATTATATATCTAGATACTCCAAGTATGTTATATGGATAAACGTACAAATGAGCTAGCTGTAGCAGCGGCTTTGCTTTTGTAAACTAAACTATTATTTTTAAGATGTTTCAATACAACATTTTGTACACATTACTTAGTGCCTAAATAATAACAATTGAGAATGTACAGACTCTAATTTTGTGTTGACTTAATTTACTTTTAAACTGACAAGTGATTCCAAATATTACTGAATGTGGAGGCATACTAAAAACTGGTCACACCTATAATGAAAAAAATGTATCATGTAAATCGTTATTATTGTTTTCAAGTTACAACCATACTACAGGAAAGACAGAGACAAACAGAGAGATGTGGACATTTATATTACATAAGAAAGGATAAGAAAAATAACTTTAATAGAATAAGTGCTATTACAATAATTATTTAAATGCCAACAGCTGTAATCACAATGTAATGAATCCAATGAAAAGTGAGCTGAATCAATTATATTTGTTTAGGTTTGGTCTCTCGGTATGAAGTAGTGGTACCACCATAAATAAAAATTTACGAATACGTGAGAATCTATCAAGATGCAACCGTACTTTTGCGTGTTGTGAATTAGTGTAAATAACATATCTGATGCGTTTGTAGTGACCATGACTGGCATCTCCTCATTGCACAGGTGAGGCTGACGAGGGGAGACGACTGGTTGTGTACCCAGTAGCCTCTCTATAGTAGAACGAATCCTGGCGTTCACTCGCCAGGCTGCCGCAGGGGCGGTGTCTCAGGTAGACAGCAGGTTCGATCCCTGGACGGGGGTATCATGCGGCGGACGGTACACCGTGGAGTAGGTGAGAAAACTTTCAAAAATAATTATGGAAAGTATTTAATATTCAAAGGAATTTATATTTCTCTCTAAACATCGCGCATTACTACATCAAGAGATTAAAAGTTTCCATTTTTATGGAGTGATTTCACATCCGAATTATTATTATTAATCTAGCACAATACTATATAGTTAAATTTTCATATTGTTAACTATAGGTTATATAATATATAACTTACGATTGCATCTGCGCAGGTCTTCGTGTAACATTACACACTCTGTATTTTCGTTTCATACTTCCACAATGGGTGATTTCAATTTTTAGTCCCTTTATCTCTTTAGTGAACTTCACTCTCTGTGAATCTGTCAGTGGCTTCCTTTGGTCATTAATATCTCTTATATCAAGTACTTCACACATAAATTCAATTACAGGCTGAGCTTTGTAAAAAGCTGTTGCAGATACTAAAATTGGAAATTTTATGCTTTAGTTTTTCTATAATTTTATATATATCCTTACATATTATAAAACAAAGTCCTCTACCGCGTCTGTCTGTTCGCGATAAACTCAAAAACTATTAAACAGATTTTCATGCAGATTTCACCAATAGATAAAGTGATTCATGGAGGAAGGTTTAGGTATATAATTTGACCAGATTTTTTTATTATCAGGGTGGGATAAACTTTGGCCGGGCCTGCTAGTAATTATATATCTAGATACTCCAAGTATGTTATATGGATAAACGTACAAATGAGCTAGCTGTAGCGGCGGCTTTGCTTTTGTAAACTAAACTATTATTTTTAAAATGTTTCAATGCAACATTTTGTACACATTACTTAGTGCCTAAATAATAACAATTAAGGTAATGGTTTTGGTAGAATTTTGTGATAGAATGTACAGACTCTAATTTTGTGTTGACTTAATTTACTTTTAAACTGGTAAGTGATTCCAAATATTACTGAATGTGGAGGCATACTGAAAACTGGTCACACCTATAATGAAAAAAATGTATCATGTAAATTGTTATCATTGTTTTCAAGTTACAACCATATAATACAGGAAAGACAGAGACAAACAGAGAGATGTGGACATTTATATTACATAAGAAAGGATAAGAGAAATAACTTTAAGACAATAAGTCCTATTACAATAATTATTTAAATGCCAACAGCTGTAATCACAATGTAATGAATCCAATGAAAAGTGAGCTGAATCAATTATATTTGTTTAGGTTTGGTATCGTACGCAATGCATATTTTTTTCGTCGTCGACCTTGTGTAGCTGCCGCCGTATTATTGGTCTCTCGGTTTGAAATAGTGGTACCACCATAAATAAAAATTTACGCATACGTGAGAATCTATCAAGATGCAACAGTACTCTCGTGTGTTGTGAATTACTGTAAATAACTTATCTAATACGTTTGTTGTGACGACGACGGCCTTTTCACTTCCATGATATATATTTCAAAGTAACTTATTAAGCTTTTATTATGGCATATATCACTAGATGGCGCTGTTTCGTAATATTAGATCCTTTGTTATTTTTCTCTATCTCTATTTTGAGCGAATAGACATAAAAGATGTACTGTAGTATTATTTCATTAAAATCAATATGTATCTTGCTCTAAAGATTAAATAGTTTTTATTGTTTTTATACAGCTCTTTGCAGTACCTCTGTATACATACATATATGTGTATATAGGTAATATATAGGTATTAGTTCTGGCCAGGGCCGTAGCTAGGGGGGGCATTGTGGGGCAATGCCCTACCTTGAAATCACAATGCCCTACCTTAAAAATACCAAAAACTAAGATAAATTATTATAATTAAATTGTTTGTCCATAGTTTGAGAATTAAAATTTTTTTGTGTAGGCACTTTTCCGAACATACCACAGTTTGTGACATATGGGGGCAGATCAATTATGATAAACTTTTTACTTCCGCTCTACCTATAACTAATGCTACCCTGCCTCAAATTCGACTCTAGCTACAGCCTTGGTCCTGGCTTGTAACGCTAGAAGCCTTGATTGTAAAATCGAGCGATACCTTTATTTATATAACATACTCTATGGTACCGGTACCATAGAACGAAGATGATTCTGCATTTAGCAAAAGTGCAACAAGTATAAAGATTTGAACATCCATAAAGACACTTCACACACTTAAACTTGTGGGTTATTGGTTTCACATGATATTTTGGGGATATGTTATTGATGAGATAATAACTAAATTGTTACACTCAATTGTTTCTATTTTACATATTTTATATTCTCTGTGTAATACTAGTTTATATGGAATGTAACATTACTTGATTGTAGAACAGATTGTAAGTACTGTATGCTGAACAATTACAAGGAGCTCATAGAGTAAGATTAAGGCTAGATCAACTACATTACAACTACTTAATCTATAGAAATGTATTCACACAAATAATTTAATACTATTGCACCAGAATGCTTCAATGACATCATATAAGTCAAAATAATCTAATTTGATAAATATTAATTTAATTTTAATACTATATTGAAACAATGTATATAAGAATAAATATTTGAAGTACATACCATCAATATTCAACATCATTTTCCATTGACTAGGTCTCACCGACTGATGGAAACCAAACCATACTTCTCGACCACCCCCGAGTGGGTGATAATATCCTTCTGGAGAGGAGAAAAATGACCGACCTACTGGAGTGTACATCATCGATGGTAGGTGTCTCATAACTACATCTAAGGCGAGTATAGCATCATACGGGATCTGTCTTGTACGGCCTTCAAGAGCCTCTTCCAATGCAAATAGTGATACCTAAAAGTTTAATCTACTCTATGTATTTTCTAATTTGATAATAAAAGTTTGTAGTTGTCTCTTGATTGCTGTCTTATACACATCCAAACATATATAATGCAATGTTTGTCCTTTCAATTCTATGTTCAGAAATTCCTATTGAACATATTTATTACTTTAAAATATACCTTTAACTTTTGTCAATTAATACTTTTAGGTAATTTTAGAGCACAAAAAATACAATAAACATAATATATAATATGAAGTAATGTAATACATGTATATGTAAAACATATTGATACTCATAAAAACTTACGTTACTTTTACATTGTTTGCTTGACGTTTCGACCTGGTTATACAGGCCGTTGTCACAATCAGGTACTGTTCTTGTCTGCACATATTATAATATGTGCTCATTAGAGACTTATTTCAATAAATTATACAGTATTATATGATGCCCTACATGAAGCTTTAAACATAAATTATGCATAAATATTAGGACAATGAAAAATTTATCACTGTGTTGCTTCAACTACAATATTTTACACAAAACATAAACAAAATAGACATACTGTAACCATCAATTTGGATTAATGGACTCCTACTCCAAGATAGTAAAAGTTGAGTAAATTGAAGTAATACTACTTGGAAAGTGGAAACTCATGCAATCCTGAATTATGCATAAGAATATTTTTAAATTTCAAAGACTGTGCTTTAAATAAATTATAATATTTCCTACCTGTGCTACCCATTTAATAGTCACTCGGAATACTCTGTCTTTTCCTTCACCAGGTAATATAACTTCCAGTTCAACTCTGTCATTGCCAATCGGTAATGGATCTCTTGTGTACAAATTATTTCTGCCATCAAATACAGGTTTCAGAGCACCAAATATTTTATTGTAACAATGTACCATAGTTTCAACAATTTCTCTATTTACCTAAAACAAATACAATAAGTTTCAAGAAACATTCATAATTTTATACAAGATTATATTTGTATTTAGAATATTAATTTATAATATTTTAGTAAAATAAAAATTGTACTAAAGAATATTATTAAAAACTGATAAAACAATGAAAAATCAATGTTAAAATAATTATCACTAGTTTATATCAATTCCTTTATATAAAATGTATATTTAACAAGAGGAAGGAAGACTTGAGGTTAAAAACACAAGGAACAGGTTACAGGAAAAATATATTATGTGTTTACTATATGATAAAATTAATGTTTATAGTGTGGTACTATGTAGTATGATGTCAAATGTTGATTATACTGCATATACAAGGATATGTCAACTTACAGTAAGCATTTTCCGAAAATGTATAAGTATGTTACATACACATATTTTGATAACTAACTTTAATTTCGATTTTTTTACTTTTAAAGGTTTAGGATCTGACCACTATATTATGTGTTTACTATATGATAAAATTAATGTTTATAGTGTGGTACTATGTAGTATGAGGTCAAATATTGATTGTACTGCATATACAAGGATATGTCAACTTACAGTAAGCTTTTTACGAAAATTTATAAGTATATTACATACACATATTTTCAGGGATAGTGTAATCCCATTTAACTAACATTAATTTAGATTTTTTTACTTCTAAAGGTTTAGGATTTGACCACAGTCATACCTCATTTACAATGACTAAGTTTTTGATGATAATAACAAAGAAAGTCTGCAGGAATCGGATCTCAATTACACCTGTTGGAGCACATACATTTATCCTTAATGAACGATATTGAACATGAGGGTGATAAAAGCCAAACAGGCATTCGAAATATGTTGTTTGCAATATATTATTATTGCATCCAACAGAGAAAGTAATTCACATATGAATGAGGCTTTAACTATATAATGTAATAATATGAGATTGATGTATAAAATGTTGTAATTACTATTTTTGAATCTATTAAATAGGGATGGTGGAACAAATACGCTGTGGTAATGGGCTCAAAAAATCCAGTGATCGATTTAGGTAAGAATACAGCCGAAATATGTTGTTTGCAATATATTATTATTGCATCCAACAGAGAAAGTAATTCACATATGAATGAGGCTTTAACTATATAATGTAATAATATGAGATTGATGTATAAAATGTTGTAATTACTATTTTTGAATCTATTAAATAGGGATGGTGGAACAAATACGCTGTGCTAATGGGCTCAAAAAATCCAGTGATCGACTTAGGTAAGAATACAGCAAGGAGTCAGAACCTCCAAATGAAAGAAAATAAACCTCATGTTATTAAACAATAGCTGGTGGGATTGCACTATACCTGACAATTCATTATTATATTACATTAAGATAAACAAAAATATAACATAATTCAATTACCTTTCTTGGACATTTATCCGGTTGTATATTGACGTCATAATGATGAACAAATCCTCTGGGCATAGATATTTGAAAATGGTTTGCACGAAGCATTATAGGTCTCCCTTCATGACCAAGGTTGGGCCGACGAGGGCAGGTGAGCACAGGCAAGTCTGGTGGTGGAGGTGCAGCAGGAGATACAAGCGAGACTGTAATAGGGGTCTGGCGACAGATTTTCAACTTTAATGTGATATGGTGGGTTTAGAAAAAGCCTTACCACCATTGTATGTTTCAACCAAGATATTTCACTTCACTCAAAACTCTGGCTTGTTATCAAAGATTAGAAACCTACATCAATCGATCCCTTGTTTGAACACGGAACAAAGTACAATCATAATCACTTAAAAGCATGTTACCAGTCACACTTTTTGTTGTGCAACTCAATAGTTTGTGTTATCCTGCCAGTGTCCAGGTTCTTTCAAAGAAAAACAGCAGGAGAGCTTTCAGTGGACTGCATAATTTCTAATTTACAATATCGAATTTACATATAAGTCGATAATTATTTATAAATATATCATATCAGACATAGAAAGAACATTTATATATATAGAAAACGTACTATAAATTATGATAGCTCATTTGTCCTTAAGTTTGCATATTCTTGCATAGCATTAGAAATAGGTGTGAAAGTGGTGTTCTAACAGTTGATAATGCACGGCCTCTCCCACTCTTTTAAAATTAAATTTTCCTCATTGGAAGTTTAATATTTACAAACTATAGATTGCCAGTACTATCAAATAACGAATACAGTTTCTTATGTATTTATTACAAATCAGTTGAGTGTAGAAATAGTATAATTATCAATAAATACTGGTTTATCAATAAATGCTATATTTACACTGAGAGTCAGAACAATAATGTCATGCAGCAATAATAATGTTCTTGTAGTTATAAATTGAGGAATTATTATTTAATTTTAATATTTTAGGAATTTCCTTCATTACATAAGTTCTCAAAAAATAAGTCTTACAAATCCTAACTGTTCTTTGAAGACTGAAGTTGTCTGTGACCGCAGTGAACCTACAGTTGAAATTACACTAGTGCCTTCTATAGCAGGTAAGAGAGCAGACCCAATCATTTATGTATACTAAGAAAGTGGTGGGCATTTCAGAGGAATGGTTTTTATTAGGGGTGTGCAAATACTTCGAACTTACGAATTATTTGTTCCGAATCGAATGTTAATATCCGATTCGAAACTCTAATAGAATAATTTGAAAGTTCCCTAATAATTTCGAATAATTCGAAAATTTTCGAATAATAAACTATTAAATTATTAGTGAATTTTTGAGTATTTTCAATTCAGGGTTTCTTATATTCAATATTCAAATATAAATTTAACAGTGTATAGACATTTTATTTAAACCATGAAATATAATAGAAGAAAATAACTCCCTGGTGAAATTTTTTTCGGAATCTCTTGCCAATATTACCATCTAGATTTTTTATGATACTGAGAGATGAACATATATTGAAAATGAGCAATTTTATTCTCTGGGTAATTGATTTTTAAATGAAAAGTATATTATTCGTAAGTAGAACATTTCAATACAAGATTAAGGGAATGTAAATAGAAACAATTGAAAATCCAGACATATTTCATTAATTTGCGAAGTATTCGAAATTTTTTCGAATATTGATATTCCATTAGATTCGAACGATATTCGCACATCCCTAGTTTTTATATAACAAGATTTTTTTGGAAGCCCACTTATCTCAAAATTATTGTCCTACCCTGTCTATGCATTTTTGCGAAACTGTTCTTGCATATATAATTGAAGAAGGCGTTATATTGCGAAAATCCATCATTAAAGATTATAGTGGGTGTTACTTTGCACTTCCGCCTGGAATTGATTGATCACTACATGATTCATTTTATATTCACAGATACATACTAACAGTGTTAACTGCCGTCAGGTTCAACTATAGAATGTTGTTTTAAATATTTTTATTGTTTTAGTAAAAACACTTATTTGCAATGAGATATAGTAGTGCTCAATCAATTCCTGGTGGAACTGCAAAGTAACATCCACTATAATATGTACTGTTCTTGCAAACTGCTAGTCTTCTAAATAAAGTGTAAGAAAAAATAATGTGGTCCTAAAAAATGCCATAATTATAGAAATACACCAGCTGCAAGTTAAAATATATCATATGAATATAATTTCAGAGTCATCTAATGTTAAGAAAGTCACAGTCAAAAGTGGAAATCTCACTTGTTTAGAAATTTTACAACTATTGAACAAACACATATCATCATTAGCTCCTGTTGAAGAACCAGTATCTTTAATACAAACAAAATCCGAGAAAAAGAAAACTAAAAAGAGATAAATCGAAAATGGTCAAATCTAAAGGAAACCTGCATGTTGTGGAAGAGATATACAATCAAATACCAGCTTTCAATGATGTGTTCTCCGAAGATACATTTTATGTTTTTGTTGGTTTCTTCATTTTGTCCACCATAATGGTTGCCTTTTTACTGTCTCGATTTGTCACAATAAAGCCCATAGAATAGATCATTGTTAGTTATTATGAATTAAATTTGGAAGGATATTATGAAGTTTTCATTCAAAAAAGTCATGTGGTTTAAATATATTTATTAAAAACGGTTTCATCACAATGAAGTTAAAAACGTTTTAAAATTTATTTTAATTCTATAGCTTATGGAATTATCTCCAAAAACAATCTTCACTTTAGAATTCTTGAGCACCCCAGCGAATCTAAAACAAATAGATTAGTAGATTATATTGTGTTTCTAAACAAAAACCAATTTTATCTGTGCTTTAAGTTTTTTTTTGGCAAACGAACAGGTGGGTCACCTGCTGTTAAGTGATCACCACCATCCATGGACACTAACAACCCCAGAGGAGTCGCAAGTGCGTTGCCATCTTTCGGAGGGAAGGGAAAGTGAGAGGAGAGGGGAGGGGAGATGGGTCTCCGGCGCTCTCACTGACCGACGATTTTTTACACGAAACTCGAAAAAGTACAAACACGTTTGATTGAGTTTGGCACATATGTATAGATATAATTGTTTGTAGGAGGTTATTGTCCACCAATGCGATATTACAATAGAAAAACATCCTGTATATCAATAATAGAAACAAAAATAAACAAGGTTATAAAAAGCGTAAAAACAAATAAATCGCGTCATTAACTTTATGTATAGATACGTGAGTCGGCCCACAGAAAGCTAATATCGTCGCCGGCGTACCCCATTACGCTAGTGGCGTAATTTGACGCCGCCGGGAAAATAGGATGGCGTAACCGTGTCACAGTGAATGAGGGTTCAATGAGCCAACAGATAATGTATAATTGTAATCATTGACAATGACGACTCAAGGGGAAGGTGTATATAACTACTATAACTAATAAAGACTAAGTTTCAGGAGTTCAACTCTGCCCTTCCAATATATTCTTGGGAATTTAATGTATGTCCGCAAAAACTTAGCTGATCTGGATTTATTATAGTAAAATTACCGACATAATGTAAATACTTAGAAACAAAGAGGTGTGTGTGCGATTCACACACGATAGAAGTGATACTTCAGTAAATGAGAAACGATTACTTGTTTCAGCATGAATGGGTCGGCTCGCTCGGGGTAGTACCACCCTCTCATAGAAAACCGACGTGAAGTAACAGTGCTTGCATTGTTGCGTTTCGTTCGGTCAGTGAGAGCGCCGGAGGCCCACCTCCCCTCCCCTTTCCTCTCTCCTCTCCCTCTCCCTCCCCCTCCCCTAACCCTTACTCCAAACGGTGGCAACGCACTCGCGACCCCTATGGTGTTGTTAGTGTCCATGGACAGTGGTGATCACTTAACATCAGGTGACACACCTGTTCGTTTGCAACCTATGACACAAAAAAAAATCTTCAAGAAAGTCATAAAGCATATCCTCGAGTGACATTTAGTCTTGCTTTCATTAAAATCGGTTTCTTTCAGTGGACTGCATAATTTCTAATTTACAATATCGAATTTACATATAAGTCGATAGTTATTTATAAATATATCATATCAGACATAGAAAGAACATTTATATATATAGAAAACATACTATAAATTATGATAGCTCATTTGTCCTTAAGTTTGCATATTCTTGCATAGCATTAGAAATAGGTGTAAAAGTGGTGTTCTAACAGTTGATAATGCATGGCCTCTCCCACTCTTTTAAAATTAAATTTTCCTCATTGGAAGTTTAATATTTACAAACTATAGATTGCCAGTACTATCAAATAACGAATACAGTTTCTTATGTATTTATTACATATCAGTTGAGTGTAGAAATAGTATAATTATCAATAAATACTGGTTTATCAATAAATGCTATATTTACACTGAGAGTCAGAACAATAATGTCATGCAGCAATAATAATGTTCTTGTAGTTATAAATTGAGGAATTATTATTTAATTTTAATATTTTAGGAATTTCCTTCATTACATAAGTTCTCAAAAAATAAGTCTTACAAATCCTAACTGTTCTTTGAAGACTGAAGTTGTCTGTGACCGCAGTGAACCTACAGTTGAAATTACACTAGTGCCTTCTATAGCAGGTAAGAGAGCAGACTCAATCATTTATGTATACTAAGAAAGTGGTGGGCATTTCAGAGGAATGGTTTTTATTAGGGGTGTGCGAATAATTCGAACTTACGAATTATT
>MU159324.1:223848-243417 GCA_015888305.1 Antheraea pernyi | reverse complement strand
ATTATTTCATATAATTATTTATGTAATACCTATTAAGAACTTGACAACTATAACTAAATAGAATTAGATTTGATATTTTGAGAGTTTGTTTGTTTGTTACGCTTTCACGTCTTAACTACTCGACTGATCATCACCAAATTTTGTACACATGACATCAAGGGTACAAGAAACGTTATAAATAAATAAATTAATTAAATCTATATTGACACGAGTGAAGCCGCGTGCCAAAAGTAGTTTCCAATAATTTGAATTTTATGTTTGTACCTTTTCATTTTGCCGTTTAAGTTTTTTGATATCAATTATAAATAAAACAAACTCTGCCTTTATATTTCCTGTATACATTTCGTTGTATTAATGAACTAGCGGGCCCGAGAGACGTTATGCCGTCCTAACAATAAAGAAAAATCTTGACAAATTATATATTTAAACCTTCCTCACGAATCACTTTATCCGCTGGTGAAACTGCATGAAAATCCGTTCAGTAGTTTTCGAGCTTATCGCGAACAGACAGACAGACGTGACAGAGACCTTTGGTTTATAGTATGTAGTGATATTGTATGCACAAATTTATACACAATCAAATTAAATGCAATAGTTAATTCATTATTGACGAACAGGGAATGTATCATACAAATATATATAAATTCCGTACGCATAAATCTATTTAACCAGTTTAAATAGATACTATGGTAACGAATCTATCAGTAAGTTTCTATAAAGTTTGTGAAGCTTAATTATGTCAGTAAGTCTGTTGACAGCGCTCCGTTTCAACTTAGCTTTATAATATAAACCTAACACGCTCATTTATGCTGAGCAACTCAAATAAAACAAAGTTTCATTGACGTTCCAACATGTGAAATTAACTGCCTAGGTATTTCGGAGTTGCGACGTGCATGCCCAAGTTTTAGGGAAACTTATACAAGAAGACATACTATTTCCATATACATATACCTTTCAACCGGCGTAGAGATGGATAAAATGAAAACTCTGCGAACCCACGTAGCGAAACTAGTCAGAACTTAACTGAGTAAACATTTGAAACGGTTTTATATTTTCAGTCTGTATTATGTCTGTAATAGAATTTATAGCATGCACTTCAGGTACACTTAATCTAATTGAAAACGTTGCAAAAATATAAATAAAAAAGAAATCTCAGCCACTTCGGTAGCCATTTTACAAGGAGCGATAGTGGCCGTGTAACCATTATTAAGAGTGATTTTTTATCAGTGGAAATTTTAAATCCTTTTCTTATTTATGAATTAATATTTTTATTAAAATACTATCGTGCTTTTTATCTGTTGAAGGTCTTATACTATTATAATAGGCTTAATATATACATGTTATTAAGTTGATAACCATAAATACGCTAATTTAACGATTAATATAGTCATTACAATTTTGTACACTAGAAGTGTAATGCTAAAGAATACTGCTACTAAGAAATTTCTCTGTACTGAAAAATTTGAATGTTAAACTTAACTTGGACATTTTTTATATCTTAAAGCAGCAAATCGTGATGATCGCAGTAAGTGGTTATATATATGCCGTTCCTTTCCGTCCTAAAACCCATTTTATAACAACTGTTGATGTGTTCCGCAGTTGTTCTTTGGTTGATGAAGAGGAGGTAACAAAGAGGCACTCCTTACACCCATAGTTTAACTATCTTGTCGTTTGATAAAGTTATAAAGATAAACAATGGAAACGGCAAATGTTACTAAATAAACAACTTTTCTATAATCAATCTTTTCGCTGAAGTCAATCAGTGATAAATTGCTTCTTCTGAAGAAAGTCGGAACTCTTAATGTATCAAAATTTATTGCCAATGACAGCCCTTCAGATTAGAATACAGCAATGCGACAGTTCCAATACTAAAGTAGTAAATAATTGTAAATAATAATAATGAACCGAACGATATAGTTATGACTTTACTATAAGTTGAAGAATTTTTAAAACTCTACCTGATTCCTGCCTCCTTCGTTGGGCATTAGAAAAATGGCAAAGAGTCAATCTAATGCAAAAAATAAGCCTAGAACCACATACTTATATTCTTAAAAACAATAGAACACCATATATGCTACTCATACAATTAAGACGAACTTAATGACACCACATACTCGTAATATGTTAAAATCCATGAAACTGCATTGTTAGGAGCATATCAAAGAAATAAACACAAACTCGCAAAACATTATTTTATTTCTGCCAATTTGGGTAAAAAAATATTAAAATGAGTACTGACTTCATTGGTTCCTCTTCACTTATTAAGTAAAATTTCTTTCATATTGTTTTAATTAGTTAAACAAGCTTACTCTGATATATCCATATTATATGAAATAATAATTCTTGCTGAATAATTGTTTCTAGAAACAATGAATTACTAAAAGGATATTCTTGTACGAGTTTTTATGTTTATTTTAAAATCTTCACACATTTTGTTTTCAATAGTTCGTAAAATTTAATTAAAAGGTACTTAAAAGGCGAGGACTCAAAGATGTTTCATAAAAACTTCGTGATATATTCAGGGTAGGTTTTGTATTTAATATGTTTGTAAAGCAAATTACCCAAAATTATACAGCCGTATAATGAGACTTTCCGTCAAAAAGTTCTCGTTTTAAAATGTTGCCCCGTTTCAAAGTTAATATCCTCATGTAATATACTTTATTTAATATCTCAAAGGCAAGCCGAATATGACCGTCGTCAAATTACTTTTGTGTTGTCGCAAATGTTGTACGGCCCTATTATTTATTTCTCTTCCGATATTCTTTTCTTTATACTTGTTTTCCACTTACGTACCAGATGAGTAGATTGTTATATTTTACCTTATTCTATTGCAATATTGTTGGGTTGATGCTGTTAGTGCGGCACTCGCTTCGACAATTTCCACTGTCTCAGCGAATCGTTGGGATTTTCCCTGTTCAAATATTTTATCCGCGTACCTACTGCCCCGTTGAATTAATCTCGTTAGAACTTGACAGACACTTGTTCACGAACTCTCTGTCTAATGGCTATATCTAACTGCGAACGTTTTAATCGTTATGAATTTTAATAGCCTCGTCAATAACTTTTAAATATATCATAGCAAACTGTAGTGAATTTAAACGACCTATTTATTTATTGTTCTTTTATTTTTATGATTATGCTCTTAAACAACGGCAGTACCTTAATAAGTACCTATAACAATTGCTATATTTATATAAATTGGAGTTGTTTGACATATAATTATAAATATATACATTGCGATGTTACATAAAACCTTTCATTCTCGTTTTTCTTTTATTCATTATTTTTCTAAGTATGTGTTTTCCTTTTTCATTTCCTTCCTTCAATTTGTGGAACATAATTAAGTCTTACGAATATATTCTATTGATTTAGGTAAGCGGGAAACATCTCGACACTAAATAATATTTTTGTACAAGCATAATGAGATTTTATTTTAGGTATCTTCAAATGATGTCAATTTCAAATAAATCAAGAACTAATAGCATTTCTTGTAGAATCAAGGAAGCGGCATTATTGACGTAAGAACCAATAATGAGAGCTCACGTCATATATTTTTCGACAAACACTTTTTTATATATTATAATTACTTTTACTAATAATATTTTATTCTCTAAAAAATTTCGAATCTTTTCAATCACTTTGTACATAAAATATAGGAATGGATCTAAAATTCGTGTACAGTAAACGTTATTAAATAATAAGCAATGGTAATGTAGGTATTAAGTATACTAAGTGTAGATATATAGGGTACTAATAATAGAATTTAGAAGATTCAGGCCGTGCATGTTTTCTCTTATGTATTCTATTTATTATTATGAAAAGCTTATTCCATAGTCCATAATATTCCAATTCCATAATATTCCATTATTAACAGACACATTCATTCTATGGCGTGTTTGCAAAAATATTTGATCAGCCTCATGAATTAATTCAGAATGTCACAGATCGAATTTATTAAATCATCTCGATTTCCCAATAGACCGAAGTAATTTCCTAGCGTTTACCATCTTGGCCCGGACTTCATCACAACCCGTTTCAGTTGTTGATCCTTTCTCGATCTAAATGATAGACTGTGCTACAGTATTTATCATCAAGGCTACATTTTTTTAGGCATAAGTGATTTTCATTGTAAAACTTCTACAAGCAGGATATTAGTTTGTTACTTTATATATAGATGTAGGTTTGTAGTTTGTTACTTTATATATAATCGTAGTTATAGGTTTGTAGATATATTTATTGATAATAATTTCTCTTAATAGTTTTTAGTTTTAACTAATGAAATATTAATTATATGGTTACAAAAATAATATGATATATATATTCTATTTGGCAAGGTTATAAACTATTATGTATATTTGCATTAAATTTTTTATAAAAAGTGCCGTACTATAACACCATATGGGACCTGTAGCATTGTAATAAAACGATGTTCACACTTTGCATACAGATCAGAAGTTAGACACGACCTTTACAATATATTAGTTGCACATGTTTGTTATGCATTGATGCCATTATTATTTATTATAATAACTAGTTCTCATTATTTATTTTTTTAAACTGGTTTAACAAAATGACTGTACAGTACGTGATGGAAAGTACAGTACAGTCTATAAAATAAGGACGACTGTCGGTCTAAAAAGCAACGGTAGTCGTCGCTATCATGCCGATCTGCAAAAGTGCCTCTTCACGCCTCTTTTGAAGAACCCCATAACATATGAGGAAGGGTACACACTGGCTGGGAGGTGATTCACAGATCATCTTCACAGATGAAGATTATTTAATGATTCGTAGTCTTTCAATATGAACAGAAACCATTTTTCACAGGTATATAATAATTAACAGCCCCACCGATTGGCGAATTATAATAATTTAAGTACCATAAAAGTCTTCTTAACCAAATAATACCTAGGCCTGCCAATTATTGTGCTGATCGGTTGAACTGTGTTAAAGCTTATCTGTTCCGTGACACTCAGATAACATCGGTGTATATAATGTTGTGTTCTGGCAGATAGACACAAACCCTTATTTAAAATGTAGTGTGCGAGCAAGTAAGATAGATATTCTCCTTTAAGTTGTAATAATAAAAAATAAACTGTCGCTTCAATCTTTCAGTTACCGTGTATATTTAAGGTCGGTCGCCATTAGTGGCGAGTCGATTGCCTCCCGAGATAATGTTGAGTGCTCTGAAACGCAGCTGTGCTGATGTCGGCACTTAGATACAAAATATAGCGTATCTGTAAGTCACGAAGTGATACCGTAAGGAGTGAAAAATCGGTCACTCGAGCACGTCGTACGCAACTTGAATTCTAAGCGTAGTTTGTATGCAGCTTTTACATTGTGTCCGATTTGTCGATTCATGTGAACGTTTGTATTTTAAATTGGATCGCTTATGTAAAAATATTTGTAATTATTATGTTGTCAGTATTAATATTTTAAAAACTAAATTGATTTTATGTGTACTTTATATTTTCAAAAACAAACTATCATATTATATCGAACTAGGACCGATTATGCATATACACGCTAACCTGAGGTTTTCTTGCATTATTAGAAGCATTTCTTATAGAAGTATAGGTGTTGAGATAGAAACAATATGCTTAAAAATCAAATAAGTTTTTAAATCCATACATTTATTAAGATAAAAGTGTGAAGATTTGTAACATTGGAAATGATAGATAAACATCAATAGAAAGTACTCATAACTCTTTACAACCCTATAAGTGTTTTCAATTCTAGTTAAAATCAAAAACACTTTGAAAATTCAGACCCCGAGAAGGAGCATATGGACGTCAATCAAACGGAAATCAATTCAGTCATAGAGCAAGATTGGCAAAAATTCACTTTATCCTACGTAATTTTAGACAATGCATTATATATTTACAACCATCTTTTGCCTGTGGTTTCGCTTTTGCTTGTTAATTTAAATTTAACCTATCCCTCGGAAACAGTAGCTTTTTCTGGATAACATGTACCCTATGTACTTTTTCTTGTACCTATGTAACCTACGTCCATCGACGCTTTCTTCGAATACGCTATGAACTAAACCACCATCACTTCGATGACATCATTCCATCTCGTAACTGTCTTGCTACGTAAAATACGAGTATGGGAAGGCACACGTTTGATAATGACACCACAAAATATTGTAACAACCTTGGACAAAATTAAATAAACGATACAGTCAACATAAGAAATATAACATTATTGCGTAAAAGGATCGCGTGTTCTGAATTACTTTGGACTGACATCACTGATTTATCAATAAACAAATATGTGTTAAAAAAATAAGACTAGACAGCGGAAAATAATATTATAAAACATAACAGAATACATTTTGCTTCACATAGAGGAAACCATCAAAACGCAAGCTTGTTCAAATAACCTTCAACCTCAGTCAATACTAGAAAGATACGTTTCAAGAACTTTCAAACATATTTTATATTTATCATTGCTCCGACCGCCTCTTACAAAGTAAAAATAAGAAAATTAAATGCTATAAACCTATTTGTACTATAATCCTAGTTTTTATTCAATGCCGTACAGTTTATCTTGGCAAGACTACAGAATGTTAGTAAGTGAAAACTAAGCTTGTTTATACCCCTATTGTTAATATTAAGATTCTAAGATAAATAATGTCTCTCGAACTCTTAATTTATTTATTTCTTTTAAGGTTTATAACATACTAGCAACCGTGCGCGACTTCGCCGATGCTAAATAATAAATACAAACTTAATAAGATTTAGCTTACCACCAGCTTAGTAAACTGGACAAAATAGGAACCTTTTTAGAGAGAAAAAACTGAGGTGTGTGAAATTCCATGGCGATCGGCTAACAGTATTTTAATATAAATGCTTATATGCCAACAAACAAGCAAGCTTTACCCCATTATAGTTTCTTCTTTAAAAATTCATTATCTTAATGATGGATGAATCACTTTTGCATACCAAAACTACTTAATGAATCTACAGTATAAAACCCTATACATCAGGTTTTTTTTCGTACTGACTACGCTATTGACGTACCAAGGTCTTAACAGCTTCAACGGACTACTAACCCTATACATCAGGGTGCCACTTAAGCTATAGTTTATAAAAATATTGTTTAAAATGGTCAAGTTAAAAGAATAATTATCAAGTACTTAAGTTGGAAAAAATACTTGCCATCTGAAAATTTTCTTGGCGTACGTATGTATCCGAGTAGGTTTTAATTCTTTATCGATATACTATCAATACCATTTATATAATTATAATACATTATAACAGTCTATATAAAGAAGTAAAAAATATTTCTAACTTTTTTTTCTTTATTTATAAATGGAGATTTGTCACACATAAAAAATAAAAATTGTACAAAAACAGTCAATTATCTACCGAGTTTTTTGCGGGATTTTGGTCTGTCATGTAGTGGATTTTATATTTTATTCATAATCTTGTGTTACTTGACTCTATATTGTGTAAAATTGGTGGTGTTTTATATAATATAGTTTGTTTATTGCGCATAAGTGAAGGGAATGGAAAATAATACCACGGACCATGAATTCTAAATGCCACAAAAACTCCATGGAAAGTTCTAACAAGATGGCCATCTTGTTAGTTCATTGAAATTATATCAAGAAACTTGTAATATCGATACTCACTTGACAATGGCAGTAATAGTCTACTAGAAATCTGGTTGTCAAAATGATATGGTGAAAGAACGTGTGATTCTATTGTCTACTCGACAATGGCAGTAATAATCTAAAAGATTGGTTGCAAATAATAAAGTAAAAAAATATCTACCGGTTTTTCAATCCACACATAACCAGCCTGTAAACCATTCTTGGTTCGTCGGATGTCGGGAACGCAAGAATGGCATTACATAAACCCACAGTTCTTAATTAGTCATTCATTTTATTCTCTAGTGCTGCTCTTGGGGCATGGTTACGTCTGCATTCAGTCATAATGTGGTACACATCTTCTACAACATCGCATATGTCACAATTTGGTGACGATTTCAATTTTATTAAATATAAAAAGCTATTTCTAACTTTCATGTTAGCAATGATATTTTTTTTCCTTTTGATAAACGAGATACTCCATTCGCAATCCAACCGGATATCAAAAATTTACAAGTCATTTGCATAGGTTCTTGTTTTGGTCAATATTTTATATATCAGGGTTTCTTCTAAATGTTACATACTTTCAAAACATATCGAACCTAATTCGTAGGAATGAGGCTATAAATATGAGATTGTAGCCAACGCTTTCGGTACTAACAACTAACGTACAAGGTATTACAGATAAAGTTTATAGCCTATCAATTTCTGTATGAAGTATACTTCTTCTGTACAAAGTTGAATTAAAATAGGTTGAATTAACAGAATGAATAAAATATTCAATTAAAATCGTCTTTATTGATAATTCTTTTTTTACAAATCATGAAATATTATTAATATCTTTTATATCTTATCAATTTCTCAATGGAATATACTCGAACTTCCATTTAACAAAATACAATGAAAACAGGTTTTAAAGAAAAATAATTTTATTCTTACGATTAAAAATATCATGCTTTTGAAGTTATACGCGCGCGCACACCGTCACGAAAATCCGACACACCGAAGTTAGCTATAGTCAACTTTTTCTATTGTTAGTGTTGTTTTTACTACAAACGTATAATAAGGCGAACGATAAAATTTTTGAAAAGATTTTTATATTTTTACGCCAAAGAAGTATAACTTCTAACGCATGTACACACACAATTTTTTTTTACAAATCTCGTACACTATGAATTGAGGCAGTATATAAGCTTTCTGAGCATAAAATTTCATAAAGATACGTCAAACTGTTTTTGGATTAATTTCTGTCATAAAAACAGACAATTTTTTTTTACGTAACGATATTACATATCTATCTATATATTAATACGTGAAGCCCAAACTTTGTATCCCTTTTTGAGAGAAATGCGCGAACGGATGAACGTGAAACTTGGCATAGTTAAAGTTTATATGGAGGAGAAGTGCAGAAAGCTATTTATTTTATATAAAATGCATTAGAAGTACATTAAATTAATTAAAATATGCATTACTCACGCTACTGCTTCAATTTTACACAACATATACACACATGTAAATAAAAAAGACATTTTGACATCTGTCAATAAAGGACTTCAAAAAAGGTTGTGAAGGAGGTTGCTATGCTCGACTGTATGTATTATTTTACTCTTACGTTCCAATTACCCTTTTTCATTCTACATTCAACAATGATATTATAACATACAACTATTATTATAATATTTATAACTTTAAAAAATCAATGAACTATGGTCGAATGCCGAAATAAATATATTAAAAATTAATATATAACGAATTATAATAGTTCCTATTAGAAAGATTTGCAAAAAAAAAGGGTACAGATATAAAACTAATTTATTAATACAGATAATTTATATGTTGTCTGTAGGTAGACCTATGAACACACTTCAAAATATTACTATCTTGCTATTAATGTCATTTTGTACTAAAAATACAACGTATCTTTATATTTTAAATATTAACTTCTGTTAGATATGAAAAGGCCTACAGATAATAACTTACAATTACTAATTAAATCGTTGCTAATGCGAATATAGCTATAATAAAAATTATTAAGTCCTCGACTTTAAATAATGACTATCGATTATAAGTCAAAATGTAAAGATAATTGATGAAGAAAGATGAGAGATGGTGAACAGGAAGACTTCAATTGCGGAATTTAAACTATACACAGTATTAGAGAATTCTTTAGACAGCTTCAACAATATTACAATGCTAAATTAAAACAATATGAGAAAAAGAATAAAGCTTATTAGTCAAGATTTATATGTATAAAATTTTCTTGAATGAAATTACTAAAAACAACGTCAACATTGGCCCATGGATAGTATATGGAGAAATGAAATCACAACAAACTTGAAGAATTAAATATACCACGTTCGCTTTGATCGAAATATTTCTGTTCGAAGATATCTTTGTTTTTACAATATATTTCGATAGTATGTAATGATAATCAATAGGTGAGAAAATTAATAAAAACTTGTATGATATCTTTGAAAAACTATGTTATTGCCAAAATACTCTATATAAAAAATAAACACATAAATTTTATTGATGTGCTATTTTTCTGTCCACGGTCGTTGTAAATTAAGTAAGGAACGAATACAATGAAAAACCAACCATTAGATATTTTAAGTAGAAAGTAGATCGATTTTAGAAGTTCAAAGCTCATTATTACATTCATCAACGTAGATTAATGTTTCTCCATTAGCGTTAATGAGGCAAACAGCCTGCGTACATTTAGAATCTTCTGCCTTAGTTTCAGCCTAACAGACACCTTTACAAATTCCTACTACGCATTTAGTTCGATACTAACGCAGTTGACAATAATGTAAGATTACATAGCTAAGTCAGCTAGTTTGTAACTATTCTATATTCTATTCTATACTTCTATACTATAATATTATAAAGAGGTAAGCCTTGTGAGTTTGTAGGTAAAATCGGTAATCTCAGGAACTACTGGTCAGGTTTGAAAAACAATTTCAGTGTTAGAGAGCTCGTTTATTGAGGAACGCTATAGGCTATATATCACGCTAAGACCAATAGACGCGGAGCACCAATGAAGAATGTTTCAAAATCGTTGTTTTTTTTCGTTTTGAGAGCTTCCGCTGCGTGTTAGTTCGTTAAGTGATGTTTATTGGTCATGTTATCAACAATAATTATGAATTCTTATCCATATATAACGATACAATAACTGAGCCACATGACAAAATACCCGTCAATACACTAGAGCTGTCGAAAAACTTAAGGAATTATTCGACATTATTGTTATGTTAGAATAATATGTAATTTAAGATTTTTTTTATAACATTATAGTTTAACTTAATTTTAAACTTTTAAAAAAAATCTGCACAGTTCAGGAAACTCGAGTATCGTCTGTTATAAATATATTACTCAATTATAGCAAATATTTTTATACCATCCAAATTGGAACCATTGGGAAGTTCTTATGTTTTAAATTTTTCCATAACTTAAATATTATAAGACCTAAGAGACTTTTAAAGGTAATAAAAATTTCTAATATCATCACTGTTTTTAGATATTCTGGAAACATATATGTAACATACAGACCAAAGTCTTGATTATTTTAATTTTGCAAAAATAAATAAAATCGTTTCGAATTTGAAGGAGGAAGATGAGGAATAGTTTTTTTTTTCAAACTGGCTATGTTATTGGTCTGACAGGCCTGTACAGCTTCACAGGACTATGTGGTTTCGTCTATATACAGGTACAATCGGTGTTATTACAAAAAAATTAAATACGTATTGAATACTTGCTTTAAAAAGGTTTCATATTAAATGTACCGCGGTCGCTGAATGTTCGTCATCTTGCTTTTTTACTTCGCTTTGGTTAGGTTAAGTTAGACTTGCGAAAAAGGATAACGCGAACTTGCCTTGGGCGAGCGCGGTGCATTTAATACGAAACCTTTTTAAAGCTAGTATTTAATATGTATTTAACTTTTTTGTAATAACACCGAATGAGTTTAGCTGCAGTTGTCTCTCTCGCGCTCTATTTGATAGGTCAGGCAGAGTGCGGCAGCAATAGATTGCTGTTTAACCTATTCGTCATTTTTTTTTGCAATTAGCGTGTCCTCTTAAACGCGATCACACAATATTTCAATCATTCACGTATTGTATTTAGTTAAAGTGATGAAAACACTTCAAAATTGTTCTTATTGTTATATGTTTTAGAGAATCCTATGTTTATTAAACAGAGAAAGGTTGATACCATTTAAAATACTGAAACAACCTCAAAGTTGTATTTATTGTTACACAAATTGGAGAATACTATGTTTATTAAATAAAGGCTGATCGTAATGAAAAAAAAGCCATTAAGTTAATAGAATAGAAAAGACGCAACGTATGTTTTTTTATATACAATTGTAATACAATGAATACAATTACAATTAAATAGTAAACTACAATCATGAACACGTAAATAACGATATGATCGATTAAAAAGTAAACAAAACTAACAAAATGTTTGATCATGGACTATTTTTCGTATTTGTTCATTACAAACATACATTAATTAGTTTTTACAAGTTCAATAGACGATTTGTGCGAGTTAGTTGCTTCGACTTGTATTTTGGCGTCGTTAATGTCGTTGTGTTCTTGTTGCGCTGCTGTCGCCGCTCTCTCCACCAACCACTCGCACCCCCATTGGCTCCGGCTGCATCACGCCACTCATGAGGGCGTGGATTGGCCCACACGTATCGCGGGAAACATTGAAGCGGCGTAGACAGTATTGTTTGACAGAAAAGTATATTTGGTTAATTTAGTTTCTTACAGCCTTTTAATTTAGCTTATCACAAATATATGATTCATTATTGGTTCGTTTATAAACTGCAGTGTTATGCGTCCATACACAAAATAAAAAGCAAATCGTCATGAACCAGATAGTTAGGGATTTTGTGTATACGTTGAGATTTTACAAATGTCTACACATCCCATATAATTTTGGATCAACAACTGAGTGACATAAATATGTACATATAAATATAAAGTATTATATATGTGCATAATGCATATCCAGTTAATAACTTGTTTACAGTTTACATTAAAATTCCTCTTATGCATTGATTTTTTAATATATTTATGTTAATCAAACAAAGTCATGAATAAATCACATTTTTTTTTCGGTTATGTTTAATGCCAAATTCGTAATATCTGTATCACCCCGTGCAAGGAATCTTTAAGTCACAGACTTACACAGGGTAAGTTATTCATTCAGTAAGGGGTGTCGAATAACATCATAAGACTTGAGATACCCAAGCCAATCTCACCTGCACGTGGTGCACCCTGCTCAATAACGAACGAGGCAATGGCGAAAGCGAGGTGGTAGGGTTTTACAGCCTGACTGGGTCGCAACCACCATGTATAAGGCGAAAAAGCCCGTCATAGTGATTCGCTTCTGCGGGTCGCGTTTCGGGATCAGCCTGTTCATATCCAGCTTTTTGCAGGCCGGCATGACAGCGGCGACTTCCATCGTTAAGCAAAATTTTTGAGAAGATTATGCTTAAGCAATTAGTAGGTTATTTTAAAGCGCAAGAGATTCTGGATGATCGACAGTATGGCTTCACAAAATCAAAATCGACTACTGACGCTGGTGCAACGCTTTTAAGTAATATATTACGGGCTTGGGAGGGATCGCAGGATGCAATTGGTGTGTTTTGTGATCTATCAAAGGCCTTTGACTGCGTTGACCATAGTACCCTCATTCTGAAATTAAAACATTACGGTGTTTGTGGAGTCTCTCTCGATCTTCTTGTCTCCTATTTAAAAGACCGCTGTCATAAAGTTAGTATAGATGGGGCAACGTCTGCGGGATCCTTGACTCGAATTGGCGTTCCACAGGGTTCCATTTTAGGGCCGTTTTTGTTTCTTGTATATATAAATGATCTGCCGCTAGTGGTTAATAACTGTGCAGATGTAGTTCTTTTCGCAGATGACACTTCGCTTATATTTCAAGTAAAAAGAATAGATTCCGAGTTTACGTATCTAAGTAGTATTTTAAATAAAATTTCCGATTGGTTTGCATTAAATAATTTATTGCTAAACGCAGATAAAACAAAGTGCATAAGATTTACCTTACCTAATGTTCCACTAACTGATAGTAAAATCGAGATCCAAGGGAATCTAGTTGGCTTAGTTGACAATACTGTGTTCCTGGGTATCACACTTGATTCTAAATTACAATGGGGTCCTCATATAAAAAAATTGGCTGGAAGATTAAGTTCTGCTGCGTTCGCCATTCGAAAAATTCGCCAGCTAACAAATATTGCCACTGCTAGGTTGGTCTACTTCGCTTACTTCCATAGCTTAATGTCTTATGGCATTTTGTTGTGGGGGGCTGCAGCTGAGGTAGACACCATATTCCTACTACAAAAACGGGCAGTTCGAGCGATCTATGATATGGGACCTCGTGAATCATTAAAGACTAAGTTTCAGGAATTCGGTATTTTAACTCTGCCCTCTCAATATATTCTTGAGAATTTGATGTACGTCCGGAAAAACTTAGATAATCTGGATTTAGTAAAAGACCGACATAATGTAAATACCAGAAACCATAACAAACTGGTCACTCCATGTTTCAGGCTTACTAAGACCAGTAACAGTTTTTTAGGTAATAGTGTTAGATTTTATAACAAAGTCCCAAAACACATTACCGATTTGCCGGATAGTAGGTTCAAATGTTATGTCAAGCGGGTCTTAGTACATAAAGGTTATTACAGGGTGGATCAGTATGTGAACGATAGCGACGTCTGGAAGTGACGCCTCTCTCTGTGCAGCCACTAAAAATGAATGTAGCTTTATGTGTCTGTGAATTATGTTGTAATAATAAAAATAAATATGTTATGTATTATGAAAGGAGAAACCAGATCGAGTTTCTTGCCGGTTCTTCTCGATGACTGGGTTGTTTTCCGAACCGGTGGTAGCTTTGACGTTCATAAGTGCCTTCTCAGGGCCTAAATTGAATAAAGAGTATTTTGATTTTGATTTTGATTTTGACCGGCGATGGATAGTGTGTCACTCGGCGGTCGCCATTGATTTTGGATTGTACTGTGTTTACCATCAGGCATAGTGCATTCATTTTGCCATGCTACAATTTAAAAAAAAAACAGACAGACTGAGCACCAGACATTGGCAATTCAAATATATAGTTTTTCATGCACAACGGGGGTCTAAGTCCGTAGCTCGGACTAATGTGTTACCCAATTTCGATAAAAGTAGAAATTTATCACAGTCTCAATACTGAAGGAAAATAGTGTCGAACCCACGGGTCTAATAGATTACGCGCACTAACCTTTTGGTTGAATAACCAATAAGAGAACTTCAGTTTCACGTCAAAACTCCCTTTACGGATTATAAATAATTCGAAAACTTTCTCACGACACATAAATGAAATGCCTAGTAATAAAACTTTATTAATATTACTGAACGAAGTAGGTAGAGAAGTCTTTATTACGTTGCGAGTGTCAAACAAAGTCCCCTTAATAATATCGATACGCTTCAATCACCCTTTTAACTCGTGCGGTTAGTAAATATGAACTAAGTTATTCATTTAAAATGGATATACAGTATTTAATAAAGAGTCATGTCAAGAACTTCTCAATTACAAGGAGCGGGTAAATAATCTTAGGGGTTATGACCTTACAATAAAAAACGTATATTACTATAGTTTTTAGTGTGATGGGAATTAGTTTTACATTCAATGACCTGCCTACCTCTCTACCTCCGGTATGGCAAACATACAAGAAAGTTGAAGATATGTGGCAGTTATTGATGGAATCTATCCATTGATATATAAAAACAAGATGCACAGCGTCGACTAAAAGTAACGCAAAAAACCGTCCCCAAAAACTCACCGATATACCCAAGTAGTTATGGTTATACTATAAACTTATGCTTTTGCAAATTCAACCTTACGCGAATTATTTAAAGTTGTTTTTACAAAGCAATGTACAAAAAGTCCAAATACGCGGCTGACGAGAGACTATTTGAAATGAGCGCACTATTAAGAATTATGCACCCATTTTATGCGGACAGTTTTGAGTATGTTGACTTTGCATCTTGGGTTTTTATATATTTTATATACAATGAATCTATCCGAAATTTAAGAGTTACATAAACTCTTCTAGAACACTCCAGTCTCAAGATTAACTCTCTTTTATATACAAACTGGTTGCTAGCTATTTTCAATATGATATGTGTACGTAATTGGACTGATATAGCTCGAAGTATTACAAGACAATGGAAAAAATTAATACACACCATTTCAAATTACACACATCAGAAAACGATAACTTGTAGATGCAAATTCATATATGAATATTACTCTTAATAATACTAGGAATAATAGTTTCCTATTATTCCTACAAAAGGATTCAATTCAATTTTCTTTGGCTCAGCGACTCGTTTACAAGGTTATCAGATAAGTTAAAACAATATAAATATCAGAAGTTCGTTTTAGTCGATTGAAACTTTTATGGAGGGCAGTGAACTCCGTTTAAAGGCGTATTTTGGATAAATAATAAATGGCCAAACACAATATGTGTTAACATATGCAGCCAGTTGCTCATACTTATTCGTAAGTCTACACGAGGACTAACTTTTATAAATAACCTAATGGATAATCAATAACACAGACGATATTTTATGCAAGTATACGGCTATATTATATAAAATAAAATATAATGAGAGTGTGCGTTGCTATTTTCACAAATTTCACTTGTAGTCATTGGTAACTACGTGTGTCTATATCTTACTTATCTCTTTTTAATAAGTCGTGATGGTTAACTGGTTTGACCGGTGGAATATAAATCTCATATCCCCAGGTTTCAACCTCGGGATGTACCAACGAATTTTACGAAATTCTCGTGCATTTACTAATTTAAATTGGTAAAAATATCGGCTGACGGTGCAGGAAAACGTCGTAACTAAAACCTGAACCTGCGAAATGTTCTTGTACGACCGCCGTATATGGGAAAACAGAGAACACGATTTCTCGGAGTTTAAAATCGCCTAAACATAGTGGCTGGTGTAGTGTCATTATGCCTATACTTGAGGCCTATGATCCTGCAGTGGATTTCCTACAGAACGGTGATGATGAGGATGATGGTCTTTCATGCGTTACATAGCTCGGTGAGAAAAGTAATAAATGATGTACCTTTAACCATGATAGGGTACAAAACTTCAAAAATAAGTTTACAATACGAAGTTTTAGCTGATTATGGCTGTAATTATTTTGGACATCAATTTTTCGCCTAATAAAATATTGACACAGTGCCTTCAATAAAGTCTTTATATTGTAAATAATTTATTAGTAATTATTATGAATTTCGTAATACATGAATACACAAAATAACACACATGTAAATAAAGTGAAATGATGTATAAAGTGTGTACTCTTTCCATCAAAAGATATTAATACAAGAAAAATATTGTTCATGAAACATCGCCAAATGATATTTCCCATTGGAAGATAAACGTTCCCACGTTTAAATACTGTCCTTTGATGCGTATATCTGTTTAGGTTAAAGAAAATAAATTTCATTTTATCATTATGGCTGTTCCAAAAAAGATATCAGTATTGAATACTTTTATGTTCGTCGGTTTTTAAGGTCACGCCGCTCTTTATTGTCCATTTGCATATTACTAATTTGTACAAGTACGTTATTTCATAAACCATGAAAAAAAGCAAGAAGTAAGTGAATGTAAAATCAAACAAGAAAAAACGTTTTTAAATAATTAAAACCAGAATGTACAAATTTCTCTTTATACTTGTTTTGGTTTTCAGTTTATAAGTTCAGTGTATTCTCATTTTTTTAGTATAACTAAGGTCAATATTAACATTTTTACGTCTCTATTTTATATTCATACATCATGTTTATATGCATCACGGTATATGTAGTCCGGTGAAGCTGTTAAGACCTTGCTAGGTCAATAGCATCGTCAGTTCGAAAAAAATAATTAAATATTGAAAATAGCATATAGAGGAGATATTTATTCCTTTGTGTTTAAAACTAAGGGTAACTCACAAAATTTGTATAAAGCGTAACTCAGCCCTGAAATTAAACAAGTAAAAATACAATAATCACATATTCATTATGTTACTGTACTAATCGAGAGCATCTGCAACTGTTCTGTAACATACATATAACTGTATACATATCTGTAACATACATATAACATACATATTTATGTTATATAACAAATAACATAATTTACAACATTTTATTATACAATAAAGAAATCCAAAAATATATATATCATTGTTCTTCTCAGTTTTATTTTGACTCAATTGCACTGTACCTAAATATATTTATTAAGATTTTATATGTACAAAAATAATTTTCATATAATAAAGACGAGTCCAGCATTAATTGTCATGTCCGATAATTACAAAAAATCAGATTCAGATCGCTGTGCCATTCACCAGGTTCAATTGTAAATCTACACCATCCACGGTGTACATACAAACACACACACATGTTTTTAACATTTAAAAAAAAAACATTTAGAGATTATGTCTCGTGACCTGACAACAACTCGAGTTATATTTTAAACGCAAAGCATAATATAGATCTATTAGTATCTGCGTTACAAATTCTATAAAATATTTAACAGACTATGCGTATAGCGTAGATTAATCGTGCTCCGAGTAATATGATTTACGGAAATTTTTGTTTCCTTTGTGTTTCAATATCGTTAATACATTTACTTCTTCGAGAATAAACAAGTTTTGTTTATTCCTTTCTGACTTGTTTTATGATCATTAGCATATGTTAATTTATGTATATATACTGTAGTGTATTAATTTTTATGGAATCATATTAGCAAAAATATATTTTAAGTAAGTAGGAAGTACGCGCCATCAATGTGGATGGTATGAAAAGATTCATTAAGTTTAAGAATCTAAAAGAAGCTTTAAGGATTAAAATAAGTGATGCTTTATTACTTTTGTAAATTCTTGTAGACACATAATGTGACCCAATACTTTTACTAATTATATTTAATAGAATATATGTAACAGCAATCCAACCAAATTAGAATATCTATATTAAGTTGGACACAAAGATGAAGAATTTAACACTAGAGATTGCCGGGTTTCACGTACCGTTAGGGTTAACCGATCTTTTTTTAAATTGAAACACGTGAAATTAGTTGCACTATGGCCGATTGTAAATCCGGTAATATCTAGACACGACGACCGCCGATAGATCAAGTAATCAGTCAAATGTAATCGTTGTCACGCTGGACTGGATAAATATTTTTCTAGTTACGCCTAAAGAATGTAACGTCTCTATTTAAATTTTATTTTTATGTCTTAAATATATTTTTAATCAATAATATATTGGTAGAGAAAAGTCACAAGTTGATACAAATCATTTCCCTTCCTGTTAACGCTAGGGTTCGAGTACACAAAGATTAACCATGTCAATGGGTTTTACTGATACACATAATGTACATAAGAATTTGCGTAGGGTGTTTGTTGATTTGGAGAAGGCATATGACCGAGTACCCCGATATGTTCTGTGGTGGGGACTGAAAAATAAAAGCGTGCCGGGGAAGTACCTACAACTGGGAAGCGCCGGCCGGCGCAATGCCACCGGTGCCAGCAATTCCGGCACACGTCCCAGAACTGCCACCGCCCGACTGCCTGCGTACGATGCGGGGGGTCCCACCCCGCACGCCTATGCGAACGCCCGAGGAGTGAGCCTGCCACCTGCGCGAACTGCGGCGGCGCTCACCCCGCAAACAGCTTGACAGCCTGCCCCGTGTTCAAGCGGGAGATAGGAAACCGCCGAGCAGGGACCGTCGCCAGGTCAGGTGACGCCAGGCGCACGGCGGACCCGAACGCGGCCCCACAGATGGTCGAGGAGTCGGCCGCGGGCAGCCTTATGGCTCCCGCAAACGACCCACCTCCGCGAAGAGACCCGGCTAAACAGCCGCGAAGTAAGAAGCCCGCTCGTATGAGTGAAGAAGAGGAAGCCG
>MU159324.1:183903-222240 GCA_015888305.1 Antheraea pernyi | reverse complement strand
TAAATTTTAATTCGATCTTATTAAATGCGTGTTGCGCCCGCGCTTTTGTAATCGATCCTTTTTAGTTCCCGCACACATCGCGGTTCTCAGTAATATTTCGAGCCTAGGTCGTCCCCGCGCGGAGCCCTCTTGATATTATTTTCGCGATACAGTGACTCACCTACATCACTTGAACACACATATGAGATCATCTCTCTCACACACGTGCACATACATACACATGGTGGGAGGGTTTTGTTTTTTTCCCTCAACGAATTGAATCGAACAGTTTTAGTTCGTTTCATTCCGATATACACGTATTCATTTGTGAATCATGCAATTTCGATTGTATGGTTCACAAATGTATATATGTATGAATAGCTTAGAATAGTTAGCTAGGTCAGACGCGACTTTTTCCAGGTAACAGCCCAAGCCGAGGTGCGCATGCGCCCTTGTGTATGTTACCTAAAAACCAAATCGGCTGAGTGCCTTAAGCGCTCGCCTTAGTAGTCCGGTGAAGCTGTAAAGACACTGCAGGGTCAATAGCGTAGTCAGTTCGAGGAAAAAAAAAAAAAACATTGGTATTATTATATTATATTTAATGTGATATATGTTTTCATACCATGTTATGTTTATGTTTTCAGCTTTAAGCCCTTATTTATTCCTTCTTGTTATGGATGCGTTAACATCAGACATACAGGAGGAGACACCCTGGTGTATGCTGTTTGCTGATGATATTGTTCTTGTCGGCGAAGATGCTACCGAGGTCCAGAGTAGGCTGGTAAAATGGCGAGAAAAACTGGAGAACGTTGGTTTAAAAATCAGTAGACTAAAAACTGAACATTTGTTTTGCGACTTCGGTGGTTCATCCAGTTTTTATTCTATAGCCTTAAATGGTATATCCTTAATAATTTGCTCTGATTTCCGTTATCTCGGTTTTCTGATCCAAAACGATGGTTGCATAGACAAGGACGTGAGGAATAGGATAAATGCAGCGTGGATGAAGTGGCGAAAGGTGTCTGGTGTAGCTTGTGACCCACGAATGCCCTCGAAACTCAAAGGGAAGGTGTATAAAACTATTATAAGACCAGTAATGTTGTACGCATCTGAGTGCTGGGCTACGAGAGAGGCGGATGAGAGAAAACTACATGTGGCAGAGATGCGAATGTTAAGGTGGATGTGTGGTGTAACTAGAATAGATAAGATTAGGAATGAATATATCAGATGAAGTTTGAAAATAGCACCAGTAACAGAGAAGTTAAGAAGTAATAGATTAGCATGGTATGGGTATCTCATGAGGAGAGATGAAGACCATGTAACTAGAAAAGCTTTGAGTAGGACGGTCAATGGATAAAAGAGTAGAGGAAAACCGAAAAATGTATGGATGTATTGTGTGAAAAATTATGTGTGTAAAAGGTGTGAATACTGAGCTGACATCTGATAGGCGAGCGTGGAAAAGGCAAACATGTTGTGCCGACCCTACTTAGGTGAGATAAGGGTAAGAAGATGATGATGTTACTAATAGGTACCGTGCCGAAATGGAGGCCAGTGCTTGTAGTTTTCTTATGGAAGGGAGAAGAGGGATAAAACTAAACAGCTCTTTAGAACACTCATCATAATTCAGAGGGTAAAATACACTCAGTTAGGTAATGTTCCTGCACAGTTGGAAACAGTTTGATGTATTCAATTAGGTATTCATTATTCACAACGTGGACAGTCTGTTTCACAACCTCTGTGACAAGTTGAGGCATTGAGGAAGTATTTATCGAATTCGTCCAAACAACATTACATATATACAACAGCATTACATAATAACTAAATTTATTCTATGTAAAGAAGAATGCGTTCGACCCTTTGCGTACTTTATGCTGTTACTTATCCATTTCTTTCATATCTAACAAATACAATTGTGCGCTTTAATTTGTAAAGCTGCTACATTACTATGGAACACATTATATTACATTTACTTGGAAATGTCTAATTTTATACTGTTAATAATGGATTATCTGAAGTAATCTAGAGAATACTGACAAGAGTTGGTTTTATTACTAAGGAACGCAAATTGTTGTAATGTTTTGAACCTCTTGCGAACATAAATGTGTGTTAGGGTTAGATGTGAGTTTTACAAGTATGTAAAGTGTTACCTAATTCACACTCGAAATGAGTACTTAAACGCAAACAGTTATAATATTGTAATTATGTTCGACTTAACATACTTAGGTAGGGGTTTCAGAAACAAAAACGTTTGTTGGATAATATTACATCTTAATAAATGTAAATGTGTGTTTGCTTGGATAAATCTAGATTAATAAATTTTAATACCGTTTGAACAACCGCCGTGAAAATTAACATACATATTTAATGTTGTAAATTAAAGGTTAATTCTTTTTTTATATTATGGGCGGCAATCGAACAGTCGGGTCACCTGATGTTAAGTGATCACCACCGTCCATAGACACTTGCAACGTCAGGAGAGTCACAAGTGCGTTGCCAGCCTGTCTTTGGGGAGGGGGAAAGGAATGTGGGCCTCCTGCGCTCACTGACCGAACGAAACGCAACAATACAAGCACTGTTACTTTACGTCGGTTTTCTATGAGAGGGTGGTACTACCACGGGCGAGCCGACCCATTCACGCTGAAAAACCAGTAATAGCTTCAACATGGCTCTACCACCTACAGTACCTTAAATTAAGTATTGTAACTTAACGCAAATGAAATCGCGAGAGATTTCTAATCTATATAAAAAAAAAAAAATTACCAGATAAAAGAAAAAAAAAAAAAAAAAAAAAAAAATTTTTTTTTATTGGTACTACCACGGGCGAGCCGACCCATTCACGCTGAAATACCAGTAATAGCTTCAACATGGCTCTACCACCTACAGTACCTTAAATTAAGTATTGTAACTTAACTCAAATCGCGAGAGATTTCTAATCTATGTGAAAGAAATAACCAGATAAAAGAAAAAAAAATGACAATATTTATTTATTTTTATATTGTAAGCTTGATAATCCTTTTTAATATCTATGAAATGAGCGCAAAATGCAATTTACACTTACGAGAAAATTGAATGTAGAATTTTATGAAGCGGATGTGAAAGAGAAAAAGTATGATAAAGGCATTCAATAAACTGTTCTGTTAGGACATTGACATTTTATTTGAAAAATCTGCTTTCTACATTTATTTAAGAATGGGTCTACTATTTTCGCATTTTAAAGGATAAATAACAGGTAATGAAGTCTCTTCAAAGAAATCTAATTTCAACATGAACCTCTGACTAAGTTGATTTAGTCTTATTGTATTTCCGTTTACAATAGAGTAAAGTAACTTTGACAATAGGATCTGTAGAGTATTCACTATAAAGTAGTATTAAAAAATATTGTAGCGTTCGTGCAACTATTTTTAGCTTTTGCTCGCGTCTTCGTTCCCGTTAATGTAGATTTGATGTAATTCTTAGGAACAGTATTTTTTTTTGGATGAATGGTGATACTTTATGTTCTTTTCTGTAACCCTGATAACATGTTTGCAAGATTTGTTATTGATCGGTTGAGTATTTAAGACCTTAAAGCATAAACAAACACACATTGTCATTTATAATATTAGTAGATAAGGGTGTGTTAATTGAAATATGAAATTATCAATTAATTTTTTTGCTATATCAATATGTTCGGATTTTCTCATGGTATATTTCTTTTATATATTTAGTAATCAATTCTAAATATCATTACATATTATAAAACAAAGCCCTCTGCCACGTCTGTTTGTCTGTTCGCGATAAAATAAATAATTATTGAACGGATTTCCATGCGCTTTTCGCCAGTAGACAGAGTGATTCATGAGGAAGGTTTACGTATATATTTTGTCAAAGTTTTTTTTTTATTATCAGGACAGGACAACGTTCGACGGGCCCGCTGATATGTATATACTAATAATATAAATGTGAAATCATTGACATTTCATTTTATTTCCTTCAATCACGCTTGAACAGTTATTCTTGAACGTCTGGTTGGATTCTAATGAAACGCATAGAAATCGATTTTGTCTTAGAGTAGAATATAAAAGTTTTTAGCAACAAGATAACTGATAAAGTATTAGTATCGTTTCTGATGTTAGGGACAGTAAAGTCCAAAAACAGCAGTATTCATATTATATTTAAATATCGCCTAACGAAACGGAAATATATAAGAATAGCTGATGCATGTAACTTCGTCTGCTGTTTATAATTTAATGATATGGCGTATATATACATAAGTTATTTGAAAAAAGATATCATACTTACAAAATATCTTTAAAAACAATATTATCCGTTTACTTCCCTTCTTCTATTCATGCACACCACATCGCCTGTCTCACTTCTCAGCGTACTGCTTATAAACAATGTAATTTCTTAAAACTCGAATAACTATGTATTAAATCAAGGTATCTTGATACATTTTTTAAATACGGACCAACGTTCTAAGAAACTACACTTCAAAGAAAAATCAAAATCTATCCGATAGTTGTTGCGTGATGCGTGCAAATCCGCAGGCCTCTAAAAATCCCGACTGGGTCCCGACCACCATGCACGAAGCGAAAAAGCCCGTAATAGTGATTCGTTTTTGCGCGTCGCGTTTCGGGATCAGCTCATGCATATCCAGTAGCGAATGACTTTCGCCGTGGCTCGAGTACCGGTGAGATGATTAACGCTGGTCACCTCTGGACACGGACGGAGGTTGTTCGCTCACGCAGGCCGGCATGACAGCGGCGACCGGCGAGGGATAATGCATCTCTCGGTGGTCACCATTGTTTTTGGATTGTACTGTGCTCACCATCAGGCACAGTGCAGTCACTTTGCTGTGCTACAATAAAAAAAAAATCACAGACACATGTTTACATTTCTTGCTCAAATTTTTTTACCTATTTTTTTTCTCTAAAATAATATATTTAATAAATAGCCCCGTGAATAAAACCCGAACTAACAAGATTGTTTCATTAAGTTTAATCATGTTCAGAACCAGTGACACAATTAAGTACTTACGCTGGGTTCCGGGAACTCGCCCAGAGGCTCGGCAAACGACTAAGTGCTCCTGCGCGATATAACAACACAAACTACCAGAATTACGTTAAAGCTATTTCAAACTGATTTATTAAAATAACGGCTGCATGATCCAATAGTTCTGTATTATTAACAATTTTATAAAAATATCTCATCAATATATTATTAACTAAAGTTATTGATTACTATTTTGCAAGGATTTTTTTATATAATAGGATACAAACGAGCAGGTGGGCCACGAAGGGAAGGAGAGAGGGGAAGAGGAGGGGAGATGGGCCTCCGATGCTTTCACTGACCGAACGAAACGCAACAATACAAGCACTGTTACTTGCCGTCTGTGAGAGGGTAGTACCCTGGGCGAGCCGACCCATTCATGCTGAAACCAGTAGTCGGTTTTCTGTGAGAGGGTGATACTACCCCGGGCGAGCCGACCCATTTATGCTGAAACCAGTAGTAGCTTCAGCGTGGCTCTACCACCTACAATGGTATTATATGCTATGGTAGCTTCATGTTTGCTACTTTATATTTATTACAAAGTTAAAAATAGCGCTCATATTATGAGTAATATCGTCGTAATCGTAAAACCTAAGGGTTTACACGTATTTTTAATACCAAGGTCACTAATGCACTAAGAAATCTTTTACATATATATACATATACTTAAAAAATATACTGAATTCGAATAGAGCAATAAGGTATGTTCAAAAGGTTGCGATATATTAGCACAATATGTATTTCATAATTGTTGCAGGTGTTTAAAATTTATGCAGAGCTCGTTTTTTAACACAAATACATATCTTATGTATTTATATTATGTATTTGTATTTATATCGCAACCCTTTGAACATACCTTATTGCTCTATTCGAATTCAGTATAATTTTTTAAGTATATGTAAAAGATTTCTTAGTGCATCAGTGCTAATAGGAAGTATTTTTTATCATAGGAGGCAAACGAGCAGGTGGGTCACGAAGGGAAGGAGAGAGGGGAAGGGGAGGGGAGATGGGCCTCCGATGCTCTCACTGATCTAACGAAACGCAACAACGCAAGCACTGTTACTTGCCGTCGGTTTTCTGTAAGAGAGTGGTAGTACCCCGGGCGAGCCGACCCATTCATGCTGAAACCAGTAATAGCTTCAGCGTGGCTCTACCACCTATAAAGTAATACCAATGTTATATTTTTACACAGTTTCCATATCTTTTGTTATGTACTAAAACTTATATTATACCTTTTTATCTTTAAAAGGAATTTAATATATTCATTATTCTTTAAATGCCGAAAAAAGCGATGTTCGTAGTAGGTATAATGTCCTCTCTGTATGTATTGAGATGAATCGTCAAAATACACATCTTTTTCGAAAATACGGAAACATCAATGATGTACAGTAGATTTTTCATTAAATTATACGGAAGTGCGCAAGTCGTCCTCATGTATATATAAAATGTTCATGTTTTCTGGTAAACTACGGTACCGTTGCCGAGGTCGCAGAATAAGTTTTCATCTCTTATTCCCGACGGTGTTTCACCGATACAAGCCAATCCAATTTGCTGTCTCCACCCGAATATCCGAACCTCCCTAAACAAAGACTATTCTAGTCATCTACTAAACCTGCTAACATACCAATGCGTATTGTATCCCGAGCTCTCTAGGCTATCATCAAACTGACGATAGTGTAGTCACATACTCAATAAACTTGTTGCACGATAATTCCACTTGTACTACGTCAACAAATGCTTTGTGCAGTGTCATTGTTCTTTTGACTTATGTCTTGAACTGCAATTTCAATTAATCCTAAACTTTAAACACGATGGAGCCGCTCATTTGCCGAATATAAACGACAACATGCTGTTGATTATAGAACAGATATTATGTTTCATTACCTCTACCACAAAATCTTACATCACTGCGACAACATTACACATATCACCTCCACACACGTGCACGCATACACGCATACACAGGCAAGTGGAAGGATTTGTATTTTTTTCCCTTATCAAACTGAAATAGTTTAGAATATTATCCGATACGAAATATATATAAGAGTTGTTGAGGTATGTATGCTTGGTACACATATATCTATCAACAACTCATATATATGTATGAATAGTTAGCTTAGCTTAGCTCAGATAGATCGCGAATCCATGGTGCTGGCCGGCTCCCTTCCCTGGGAGCTAGAGGCGTAGGTGCTTGCCGCCGTATATCAATATACGGCGGTTAGGAAACGAATGGGGGAGCCTCTAGCCCCCAGAGAAATAGAGGAAAAGCGAAAAGCGTCGAGGGAGGAAGTAGTGGAAAGGTGGAGGCGGGACCTGGCGGACGCAGGACGCGCGGGACGGTCGATACACGATCGACGCCGTCCGCCCGGTCCTGCCGGATTGGTATAATAGAGGATGGGGCTCCCTGACGTTCCGTCTGGTGCAGATCCTGACCGGGCACGGATGCTTCGGTTGGTACCTGCACCGGATAGTACGCAGGGAGCCGACCGCCGTATGCCATCAGTGCGGCGTTGACCCGGACACCGCGCAGCACACTCTGTCTGAGTGTGCTGCGTGGGAGGAGCAACGTCGCACTCTGGCTGCGGCGGTAGGGCAAGATCTCTCACTGCCGAGCGTGGTTGCAGCCATGCTCGGTAGTGAGGATAACTGGAATGCAATGGCCTCCTTCTGCGAGGAAGTCGTCTCGCAGAAGGAGGCGGCGGAGAGGGTCCGTGAGCAAGACCCTCAAAGTGGCCGTCTCCGCCAACGGGGGACGGGCAGGAGGAGGCGTCAGTTTGACCGCCTCCTCCCACTGTAACCGGACCAGGGAAGATGGGTCGGGGGGCCCACCTTCCCATTGCACAGGTCCGGCGGACGGAGGAGATGGCCGGTGTGTACACGGCTGTCTCCTAACAAGACGGGGCCCGGCGGCGACCCTTTTGCTGCTGGGCCAACCGCTGGGGCGGCACGATGAAGTCTATAGAGATCTCGTGCCGCCCCAACTATAGCGGAAGACGTACACCGTGGGGTTTTAGTCCGTGCGAGTCGGACATAACTCACCCTCTCCCCCGGGAGGGTGGCGTATCCATAAGGGATTTCCCCACGTTAAAAAAAAAAGAAAAAAGATAGATCGCGAATTGCATGTATCAGGCAACAGCCAAAGCCGAGGTGTGCCGTGCACCCTTGAGCTAGTTGTCAAAATAAAATCGGTTGAGTGCCTTAAGCGCTCGCCTTAGTAGCCCGGTGAAGCTGTTAAAAAATTACCTCTACCAAATGAATAGCGCTGATGTATTTTATTTAACCAATGAAAGAAGTCATAAAAGGATGGAAAATTTTTATTACATTGTTTGTCTGAACTTAAAGTCTTTTTACGGCAAGTCCCGAACGACTACCGGCCGAGGGATGTATCGGCGCGAAGCTCCCATAGATCACGTTTTATGTGTGACAAATAGTCTCGAGTTAGACTAAATTGCTTTTCGATCCACTCTGACAAATAATGTCAGGCCACTGACGCGTAACCTTAGTCGTTCTCGTGACGATCACAATTTTCCTATACTACGATTCCGGTTTGAGGAAGGGATAGTGGCGTTTTGTGTTGATATTCAAATAGCGGATGTGTCCGATCCTTTATTTGGTGAGTCGTCCAACTACTTGAAAAGAAGTTATATATTTGTTCCAAGTACGAAAGTTTCTAACTTCGGAACAGTGTTAGTTTTACTTGTATATCCAAGTTTTTCTGTATTTTGTTTTTATTAAAGGATTTTTACTGAAAGGAATTTGTCGATATGTATAAATTTTCATTAAAAAAAGTATGTGTGTACTTATGTACACGCGTTAGAAGTTATACTTATTTGACGTAACAAGATAAATATCTTTTCGAAAATTTTATTTAATCTTTCGCCTTATTCTACGTTTGTAGAAAAAACGACACTAACAGTAGAAAAAAGGTATTTAATACATTGAAAGTTTTAATACAAATAACAAATACAAAGAAACAAAATGTTGACTATAGCTAACTTAAGGGTGTCGGTTTTTCGTGACGGTGTGCGCGCGCTTCGTAAAAATTAACTCTCGTCATTTTTCCCTATCGCGCCAAAAGAAGTATACCTTCAATATAAGTATATTTTAATATTAATTACTCTAGGTTTACAAAAATAAGGTAACATCAAAAATAGCACCTGAAATAAAAATGCTTTGATACATCTGCCTTTTCTATTAGTGAAATTACTGAAACTAATGGGCGACCACTCGGCACCCGAATATCCGAACCTCCCTAAACAAAGACTATTCTAGTCAACTACTAAACCTGCTAACATGCCAATGCGTATTGTATCCCGACCTCTAGGCTATCATCAAACTAACGATAGTGTAGTCAGATACTCAATAAACTTGTTGCTCGTTTATTCCACTTGTACTACGTCAACAACTGCTTTGTGCAGTGTCATTGTTCTGTCACATTATGTCTTGAACTGCAATTTCAATTAATCCTAAACTTCAAACATCTCGGAGCCGCTCATTTGCCGAATATAAACGACAACATGTTGTTGATTATAGAACAGGTATTATGCTTCATTACCTCTACCAAATGAATAGCACTGATGTATTTTATTTAACCAATGAAAGAAGTCATAAAAGGATGGAAATTTTTTATTACATTGTTTGTCTGAAGTTAAAGTCTTTTTACGGCAAGTCCCGAACGACTACCGGCCGAGGGATGTATCGGCGCGAAGCTCCCATAGATCACGTTTTATGTGTGACAAATAGTCTCGAGTTAGACTAAATTGCCCAGTATCATCGTTTGGAAAAGTAATGGATACACAATAGAATCAAATGATGAATCCAAAACAAAGATGATTTAATACTACCATTAACTTTTGAAATTGAATTCATTTTTGTTCAAAATTCATCATCAACTGTACTAAATATAATTGCTACATCAGGTTGAACTGCATCATTGTAACCGCGGAGATTTAAGCCATGGATTACTTTTATGACTAAACAATTTTTCTTATTTTGTTTTTACATAGTAAGGCGTTTTGTGTTGATATTCAAATAGCGGATGTGTCCGATCCTTTATTTGGTGAGTCGTCCAACTACTTGAAAAGAAGTTTGGAGATATATTTTTTTCCAAGTACGAAAGTTTCTAACTTCGGAACAGTGTTAGTTTTACTTGTATATCCAAGTTTCTCTGTATTTTGTTTTTATTAAAACTTAAAGGAATTTGTCGATATGTATAAATGTTTGTTTTTATTCCACTTGTACTACGTCAACAACTGCTTTGTGCAGTGTCATTGTTCTGTCACATTATGTCTTGAACTGCAATTTCAATTAATCCTAAACTTCAAACATCTCGGAGCCGCTCATTTGCCGAATATAAACGACAACATGTTGTTGATTATAGAACAGGTATTATGCTTCATTACCTCTACCAAATGAATAGCACTTCAGCGTGGCTCTACCACCTACAATGGTATTATATGCTATGGTAGCTTCATGTTTGCTACTTTATATTTATTACAAAGTTAAAAATAGCGCTCATATTATGAGTAATATCGTCGTAATCGTAAAACCTAAGGGTTTACACGTATTTTTAATACCAAGGTCACTAATGCACTAAGAAATCTTTTACATATATATACATATACTTAAAAAACACTGATGTATTTTATTTAACCAATGAAAGAAGTCATAAAAGGATGGAAATTTTTTATTACATTGTTTGTCTGAAGTTAAAGTCTTTTTACGGCAAGTCCCGAACGACTACCGGCCGAGGGATGTATCGGCGCGAAGCTCCCATAGATCACGTTTTATGTGTGACAAATAGTCTCGAGTTAGACTAAATTGCTTTTCGATCCACTCTGACAAATAATGTCAGGCCACTGACGCGTAACCTTAGTCGTTCTCGTGACGATCACAATTTTCCTATACTACGATTCCGGTTTGAGGAAGGGATAGTGGCGTTTTGTGTTGATATTCAAATAGCGGATGTGTCCGATCCTTTATTTGGTGAGTCGTCCAACTACTTGAAAAGAAGTTATATATTTGTTCCAAGTACGAAAGTTTCTAACTTCGGAACAGTGTTAGTTTTACTTGTATATCCAAGTTTCTCTGTATTTTGTTTTTATTAAAACTTAAAGGAATTTGTCGATATGTATAAATGTTTGTTAAAAAAAGTGTGTGTGTGTGTACTTACGTACACGCGTTAGAAGTTATACTTCTTTGGCGTAACAAGACAAAAATCTTTTCGAAAATTTTATCTTTCGCCTTATTCTACGTTTGTAGAAAAAACGACACTAACAATAGAAAAAAGATATTTAATACATTGAAAGTTTTAATACAAATACAAAGAAAGAAAATGTTGACTATAGCTAATTTCAGGGTGTCAGTTTTTCGTGACGATGTGCGCGCGCATCGTAAAAATTTACTCTTATCATTTTTCCCTATCGCGCCAAAACAAGTATAACTTCAATATAAGTATATTTTCATATTAATTACTCTATCATTACAAAAATAAGGTAACATCAAAAATAGCACTTGAAAAAAACTGCTTTGATACATCTGCCTTTTGTATTAGTGAAATTACAGAAATATGTCTTTCTATAAAATATAAGAAATTAACCATACAGTATTCTAAACTTATGTTAAATTATAGGTACGGTAATACATCATTGCATAGTTAACCTGACAACTGAAATTACAGAAATATGTCTTTCTATAAAATATAAGAAATTAACCATACAGTATTCTAAACTTATGTTAAATTATAGGTACGGTAATACATCATTGCATAGTTAACCTGACAACTACTTTATCCTTTGTTATGATGTTTAATAGTGTCGTAAAGTTATCTCATGTAGAAGCAACGTTAAGATAATAAGCATTTGATTATAAAGCCGAGACACGATAACCGACCCATGGAGATCACTATATCGAGCTATAATTCTAAAATAGTTAGCTACGTTGACGATGAAAACGGTTTGTGAGCTTACCTTTAAATTAGATTGTCGGTAGCTAGGCAGCTATATATTAACAAAATGCGGGCTCCAGCCCGCTCACTGAATTACAGTGGGTGCGTTGTCGTTGTCCTATTGTACTCTGAGCGGGCCCGGGATAATATACGAATCTTTTATTCAAGTGCCCTGGCCCCCAAACACCGCAAGAAAATAACACAAAGATGGAGTCAACATTCATTGTGCCACTTTCAATAGGATTTTGACGGATACGCGCGGGGGCTACCAGAAAAACGTTAATGAATACTTTTGAATGTATTTCGGTTTACGACCATTTTAAATCAGCTTTAATTCGAACAATGTTTTTATTTTAACAAAGAAATTTCGAAAAAAACAACAAACATTTAGATTATACAAATATAACAACAAAATTTAATTAACGCGATAAATTTATGTATTCGAAACATTCACAAATACATGAGATCTACATTTTTAGTGACAGTAAGTAATATCACTAGTAATACAATGGGTTTTAGTCAGTTTCTTTTATTGCGCAGATCAAGGTTTATTACCTCATTCGTATATGGAGCCAAATTTAAAGGGCGCTCACTGAATAACATAAAGTTTCAATAATTTAGGATGACATTAATGTTAGTGTTGGTGTTACGAACAAATTTCTTTTATTATTACTTTCGGTTTTGATTCAGCATAAATTATATCACCATTTGTATTGGATATAAATAAACACATGTACTGACTGACTGCCTAATATGAAAGGAAGTTCATTCTTAGTAAAAGCGACTGCCACTTCCACTTCCTTCGCTGTCAGTGTTCAGCAAGTATAAGATCTGCAAATACATTAACCACCAGGGGTGGGTGGGTGGTATTTCTGGATTATATTGAATTAAATGTAGCCTGTACATTATAGGAATAGTGATACACCCAGTATCATCGTTTGGAAAAGTAATGGATACACAATAGAATCAAATGATGAATCCAAAACAAAGATGATTTAATACTACCATTAACTTTTGAAATTGAATTCATTTTTGTTCAAAATTCATCATCAACTGTACTAAATATAATTGCTACATCAGGTTGAACTGCATCATTGTAACCGCGGAGATTTAAGCCATGGATTACTTTTATGACTAAACAATTTTTCTTATTTTGTTTTTACATAGTAATTTTGGCTCATTTTTTATTGAATTATCATTTGAAGCGAGTTAGTTCATCATATAAAAATACTAAACATTAAAATATTGACATTGACTTTGGTAATATTGCTATACTCTTATGACAACATGAAGTTAAAGCAGTCCTGTCACCTAAAAGCTTTGACATTCAATAAGACCAAAGAGAATAATAATTATTTCAGTGGTTCCATAAATTTACTAACGATAAATTATTTATCAATTAATTATTAATGTATATTATGAATTTACATATTATATTATTAAAAAATTAAGCTACAGTTTGATCACTTGACTTCAAAAGCCATGTAAGGCATGCAACGTCAGTCATGTTAAAAATATTGAAAAGATAATTGGAACGTAAAATTAAAATGACGAATGTCAATAAGTCCTTCATTTACATGTGTATGTTGTGTAAAATTCAAGCAGTAGTGTTAGTAATGCATATTTTAATTAATTTAATGTATTTCTAATTTATTTTATATTTAAAAAATAGCTTTCTGTACTTCTCCTCCATATAAACTTTAAATTTCACGTTCATCCGTTCGCGCAATTCGCTTAAAAAGGGGTACAAAGTTTTGGCTTCACGTATTAATATATAAGATATGCCCTTCTATAAAATAGAAGAAATTAACCATACAGTATTCTAAACTTATACTAAATTATAGGTACGGTAATACATAATTGCAAAGTTAACCTGACAACTACTTTATCCTTTGTTATGATGTTTAATAGTGTCGTAAAGTTATCTCATGTAGAAGCAACGTTAAGATAATAAGCATTTGATTATAAAGCCGAGACACGATAACCGACCCATGGAGATCACTATATCGAGCTATAATTCTAAAATAGTTAGCTACGTTGACGATGAAAACGGTTTGTGAGCTTACCTTTAAATTAGATTGTCGGTAGCTAGGCAGCTATATATTAACAAAATGCGGGCTCCAGCCCGCTCACTGAATTACAGTGGGTGCGTTGTCGTTGTCCTATTGTACTCTGAGCGGGCCCGGGATAATATACGAATCTTTTATTCAAGTGCCCTGGCCCCCAAACACCGCAAGAAAATAACACAAAGATGGAGTCAACATTCATTGTGCCACTTTCAATAGGATTTTGACGGATACGCGCGGGGGCTACCAGAAAAACGTTAATGAATACTTTTGAATGTATTTCGGTTTACGACCATTTTAAATAAGCTTTAATTCGTATAATGTTTTTATTTTAACAAAGAATTTTCGAAAAAAAAACAACAAACATTTAGATTATACAAATATAACAACAAAATTTAATTAACGCGATAAATTTATGTATTCGAAACATTCACAAATACATGAGATCTACATTTTTAGTGACAGTAAGTAATATCACTAGTAATACAATGGGTTTTAGTCAGTTTCTTTTATTGCGCAGATCAAGGTTTATTACCTCATTCGTATATGGAGCCAAATTTAAAGGGCGCTCACTGAATAACATAAAGTTTCAATAATTTAGGATGACATTAATGTTAGTGTTGGTGTTACGAACAAATTTCTTTTATTATTACTTTCGGTTTTGATTCAGCATAAATTATATCACCATTTGTATTGGATATAAATAAACACATGTACTGACTGACTGCCTAATATGAAAGGAAGTTCATTCTTAGTAAAAGCGACTGCCACTTCCACTTCCTTCGCTGTCAGTGTTCAGCAAGTATAAGATCTGCAAATACATTAACAATTCATTACTGTTATTTATTATACAATTAATTATTGTTGTTATTTATTTATTAATTATTTCATAATGAAAAATTAGTAGTTAAGATGTGAAAGCTTCATAAATAAACTCAGTTTCGAATTTAAAATATTATTTGGGATATTTTATTATAAATGTTAACCCGAATGAAATCGACTAAGGTTACCGCTTAATAATTAATTAACAAATAATATCTTATTTTTTGAAGAAAATTTACCCTCATTTCGACAGAAATTTGGATAACAAATTTAAATTTAATACTTCTGGTATCTTAGCAGATTTGACCTTTCGCTCGTGTACTGTGAACCAAGCATTTACTATATAAACGTCCATATAGACAGGAATTCGAATATTATTAAATTATTTGTATGTTATCTTATCTTAAACTAGAAAATATCAGTCATCAAATTTATAATATATCATATATAATAGGTATATTAAGAATTTGTCACAGTACTAATAGAAAATCTATATGAGTTCGATACTTCTACCCAAAGAAGCCGCCAATAAAACGAACGAATGTTTCAAATTGCGTTCTTCGCGAACCTTCTGAACTTATATGTAAGCAAATGTGGATGCCTAAAGTTTAATGAGCCGTACATTTACTGCGTATCTAACTTTGAACAACTCCTCTAAAAGTATTGATTTTTCCGGGTCCTTGGTATTAAATAAGTGAAATGCCATTGAACTGCATAGGCAGACAACAGTCTCACTTTGATAGATGTTGTTTATGACGAAATTTAGATATGTATAATCGGATAAATATAACCGTGTGGCAAAATCAATCCTCGAATGAAAACGCGGGCGAGAATTCGGGCGACGGCTCGTATTGACATCCTGCGAAATGCGAATCTATACTTCCATGTATTGCATGTACATGTATTGCAACGAATTTTCACACAATCATAACCAAATACAGATAACACGTGTAGAACAAGTAATACCTAAATAATAATATTTCATTTTATTTCTATTAATCACCTTTTCCTACTATTAAGAACTGAGTGACTAGAAATATAACTTTGAAGGTGGTAGAGCCATGCTGAAGCTATTACTGGTTTCAGTATGAATGGGTCGGCTCGCCCGGAGTACTACCACCCGATCCACAGAAAACCGACATGAAGTAACAGTGCTTGCATTGTTGCGTTTCGTTCGGTCAGCGAGAGCGCCGGAGGACCACCTCCCTCCACACCACTTCCCCCTCACTCCCCCCAAACACAGGCTGGCAACGCACTGGCGACTCCCCTGGTGTTGCTAGTGTCTATGGACGGCGGTGATCACTTAGCATCAGGTGACACGCCTGTTCGTTTGCCACCTATAATGAAAAAAAAAAAACAAAATGTAACTGGCAGATAATGAATTTCATAAGATAAGTTATATACAGAATAATAATAAATAAATATCGGCAAAATATAAGATAATCTATCAGCTCTTATTATTTTATCTTCTTGTTAGAACTAGACGTGCCGAACTTGTCAGCCTCGTATGGCATGAATAGACGGAAGGGTTCATTCGCCCGCATCCTTGGAGGTAATTTGTATGTGGTGTGTGAACCTACATTTCCTTTCAGTAATTCACCCCATCTTTCCGGATTTGTTCCGCTGAAACTTCGACTAGTTGTCATTAATCATATATCGTAGTTATATATACACGTAAGATATGTGTATATAACGTAATCCTACGTCTATGAAATTTAATCAAATATGACCATTTTTGTACCCCTGAGTAAGTGTGTGTGTAAACAAACAAAGTCAATCTCGCATTTATAATATTAGATAGGATTTATTGCATTTAGAATATACATATAATATTATATTTTATATATAATATAAGTTTATATTCCTTCCATATTCATGTTCGCACTACTATGATCATTGGACGGACAATGTGTTCATTAATTAACTTTCAGTCTTGCGTACATCTTGCTCTGATACTGAAAGCGCTGACAATGAATCAGTAGGTAATGTTTCTTTATTCGTGAGTACCCGGCAAAAGAGCACTTTATTAGAAATTATGTTTTTTTTATATATTACTAATCACAACTTAATATGTATTTATTTTTATTCTCGAAGTAGCGGTTGTTAAAAAGGTTTTCGTACATAATTTTTTATTAAAATAGAGTGTAACATTACTTTACATATATGCTTTACGTATATAGGCATTGGTGTTGCTTTTCGAATGACAAATAAGTATAGACATTAATACTTTGTCATATTTAATTTTGATTATACATTTCTATTTCCTCGTATACTTTTAGGTTATTGTTTCTAAGCTGACGAAAGGCGACCTTTTTAACTTCCAGACATCCATATTAAGTCAATAAAGTAAGTTTTCATTATCATTATTGTACTTTTTTGTTTTATTGTGATTGTGTGTGTATAATTTGCATGTAATTACAATATAAAATTTAAAACGATAAAATGTAGCTATGCGCTACTCCATCTAGTTACGAGTAGTGGTAAAATGGATAACGCAAAAATCTTGCTATCGAAAGACCCTTAAGTCGAAGCGATAGTGACTAAATTGATAACGTTTTCGGACACCGCGTCGATCCACGTATGATGGAATTTTTGGAATTGTTACGAAGCTTTTACGAAACTACAGCGCGGTGATAGGGTTTTTTCTTAGTAAGCATAGGTAGCTACCACCATCCCTCAGGTTGAGAATCTGTTGCCAGGCATCTGATAGCTTGTTATTGCAGTCGCACTTGAGAGTCAGTTCTCCTCTAGAGCTAGCGTGCTCTTCCTCTAAGACCACAGCCTAATTTAACATCTCATTACATTATGGATAAGTAGATGTATAAGAAAAGATCTGCGTCATCTTTCTTGGCAATCAGCCACGAATTTGTAATTATATAACTTATGATTATGGAGAAAAGTGTTATATGTAAAATCTGTAATAATATATTTTATTACAGTTATATTAAGCCGCCCTTAGGTATCGTAAATTACAATAACGTTATCATTTTTGCACCCTTTTTTACTTGAAATAAATGTGCATCTCAATTATATAAAGTCACCGATAAAGACTTACAGCTATATTCCTTGTGGTTTTCGTCTATATATATGTACACTAGCGGGCCCGGCGGACGTTGTCCTACCTTGATAATAAATAATTGATAATAAAGTCACCTGCAGCACGACCTACCAAGTTCAGTTGTGAATCTAAACCATTCTCGGATCCACTCGAACACGCCCACAAAAAATAGTTTAAGAGGAGTTCAGTGTCATACACACGTACAGAAGAAATCTATATCTATATTAATATATAATCTATATCTATACTAATATATAAAGCTGAAGAGTTTGTTTGTTTGTTTGTTTGGTTGAACGCTATGATCTCAAGAACTACCAGTCGGATTTGAGAAAGTTTTTCGGTTTTAGATAGCTCATTTATCGAGGAAGGCTATAGGCTATATATAATCACGCTAAGACCAATAGAAGCAGAGCCTCAATGAAGAATGTTTCAAAATCGGGCACTTTTTTTGCTTTTGAGCGATTACGTTATTATTATATACGTTGCCATGGTAACGTGTTAAGTAGTAGTCATAATATTCGTCCAATAGGACAGGCGAAGGAATATGAGTAAGCATCGGGTTTTAATTGAGACTATTGCCTTTATTGCGGCTTACATATAGATATAATCTTTGTTTAAATACTGAAACAGGAAACATCTTAAGTTTAATGTTCTCGGGACGAAGGATATGTGTACAAATGCATGGCAATATTAACAATTGTGTGGGACTTGTTCGAATAGCATTAAGGTAATGGACCGAATAAATTAACGATGGGGATATGTAACTAATAGAGATGAGGTTTCCGATGTAGAGTCGAAAGTCGGTGGCCACACACAGTGGCGAATGGGTTTGAGGTAGGGACTAACGTCCCCAATATTTAGCTCGGTACGGACATTGCGCGCACTTCAGCTCCACGCCGAGGTACTTTCGAGCTATAACACAAATATATCAGTTTGCTTGACCCAGCCCAAGCGTTATTTGCTATCGTAGAATTTTATGTCGTAACATAACTTCGCCTCTGCCTGCACATTGTCGGTACAATAATTCTAACATATCAGTATATGGTTTATAATATCTATATATACATAGTCAGTGGAGAAACGTTTAAGAGTATCTCCCTCCCCTGTTTCCCAGTCGCATTTCTTCATTATTTTTTGTTTTGTTATCAATAAAAAAAATTTGAAAAAGTTTTTCAAAGATCGACCGCTTGACCAGGGCTCGTTTTTATAATGAAGCTGTTTTTCTCTTACGTCAATTGTAAAAAATATTATAGTACATAAACTAATACATGACATATATATGCTGTTGTCAAAATTATATATTTTGTTTGTTTGTTATGCTCCTATTCTACCGAATATCAAATGAAAAATTGCACACACACTATCGATGGCTCCACAAAGCACAAGGGGTACTTTTATACCGAAAAAATGTACTGTTCTTAAGTGATAAAGTAAATATATATTAATACAAACGAAACCGCGCAAGAGCTAGTTAAAAATAAATTTAATTTACATTTTATAGAATATCTATTAAGTAGGTATTTACGTTTTAGTATAATTAATGCGCGTAGATACAAGTTGTTTGGGTTTATATATTATGTACAGATGTAATAGACAGGATGAAAATAGATTAAAGGACACAGAAATTATAGTGCTAAAATGAAACATTGTATTGCATGTACTTGACCTTATTATGACTTAAATACCTTAAAAAGACGGTAACATAAAAAATAATATAACCGAAGGATCGCGCTGTGGCCAAACCCTTGACTATTAACCACCTGCTACGCTACTATAGTGTTCGGCTTCCACCCGAGACCCGAGTCTTGCGTGATTTCCCTTTGTTTTCTCAAGAATAATCGCAGCGACCCGAGGGACCGTAGCCAACGAGCCACGGCAAAATTAGCTGGTAACTTTTTTATTTACATTGTAAATAAGGCCATCGTTTTCTATTCTGATGAGATATATTTTTTTATTATCTTTACATTATGTATTCGCTGTAGACGACATTAATTTTATATCTAGGTCAAAAGGATATGATACAATTCGTTACAAAGAAAATAGACAAGTAGGTACTTAGAAATCGTACCAATACTTTACACAGATGTAAAAAAATGGTTGTCTGTAAAGTAAGTTAGTTTAATTGAATTATTATGTATATAAGAAAGAGTCAATTGACAATTGCAATTTTTTCGATAAATCAACATTTATTCGCTCTCGTTAATTCATATATTTTTTTACTTAAATTATACAGAATATTTACATGCGTCACAAGTCGAACGCTTAGACCGATCGCACCTCTCTATCGCTTATTCCGCGCTCTCGCTTGCACGCTCGGCTCAGGCGGAACGTGACAACGAGTCATGTGTTTTCGTGCGTGCAGCCGGCGTTCATCGATTTATAAGACGTTATCACGTCAAAAATGTTTTCGACTTTTGTTTGATCGTGTAATTAATTAATGCTATATTTAGGTAATATTTAGATTAGTAAGAAGTACTATAAAACTAGTTCCGTAACTAGTCAGCTTCATTTTAAGTAATGTTGGCCGTAGACTTTTACCCGAAGCTTCAACACACAATAGAGCAAGCCTGTGTCAATATAAAAACGCCTTTATTCGAACAGTACACAAAAAGGCTTAATATTACACAAGTAAAACTTATGAAAACATAATTTCCATTACTGTTCACATTTATATAAACGTTTTTCTCTCGTTTTAGAAACATAAGCATTCTTATATTATATGTTCATTATCTTATACTTTTCAAAACTATCATTTGAATTATAATTTAAATTGGATTATTCAATTAACCATTATAACTGTTGATGAATATTCTGCTGTGTTTAAATTAAACTTTGCTATCTAATTCAATGCCATCATTATGATGAGCCAAATGATAAAATGTTTTTGAACTATTGAGGTACTAACTTTTATTTTATTCTATTTACCTACCCGGAATTCACAATGGTGCAATGTGACATCATATCTAATTCAATCAAATAAGGCACAAATAATATCCAACCCATTTTTAACGCTTAGTTTCTTAACTTTATTTTTAACCATAGTTTTATAACATTTTGTTGATGACGCACACATTGCAAAATCAAAGAAACTTCGTAAGTCTTATGGTTTCAGCATGAATGGGTCAGCTCGCCCGGGATACTACCACCCTCTCACAGAAAACCGACGTGACGTAACAGTGCTTGCATTGTTGTGTTTCATTCGGTCAGGGAGAGCGGCGGATAACCCACCACCCCTCCCCCTCTCTCCTTCCCCACTCCCTCACCCCTAAACACAGGGTGGTAACACTCTTGCGACTTTTCAGGTGTTGCAAGTGTCTATGTACGGTGGTGATCACTTAACATCAGGTGACCTACCTCTTCGTTTGCCTCCTATGATATAAAAAACACAAGGTTTTTGTTGTTGTGCGTAATTTTAAAAGTGTGATACCTCCTGTATTTTAGTAGTATACCCTTGAAATATGTCGTAACGCGCAAATTTAATCTAATATAAATACCCAACGTAACCAACAAGTTTAGTTTGATAAGGATGAATAGTTTATTCAAAAAAGCTTCACAAAAAATCAATTATTCCTTCATAATAAGCGTAAGATAAAAATGGTTACCGCAAATTATCCTTGGAAATAACTACGAGTATATTCCATCCCGGATATTATAGGCCTTTTTAAGATATACAATTCCGTAGTATATTATTTTTATGTCTCTCGTAAGGTTTAGCCAGAGTTAACATTGTGAGCGCCAGATATTTTTTACGGCTTTGATTAAAACACATCAACTACTACTGTTATTTTTTAATAAATATAACATGTATGTGTTATATATATAAATATTCCGGTAGAAGTTTTACAAATAATGGTCAAAACCGTATACAATTTGGTTCCGTATTGTAGAATAACTAGACACACACTAGGAGACACAAACAGACGCAGATAGCAATTGTTTTAACAATATTTATTGATCTTTTAAATCAATGCGCTTTCTTCCACTGCATTATGATCACTTCAAAAGGTCTACTATGAAAAGATTATAATGTATATAAATGAGTTCATTATATGTAACAAGTAATTCCCAATTACTAAAACTAATCTCGGATTTATATTTAAATAGCGAGCCCGGCAGACGTTGTCCCACCGTGATAATATAAAAAACCTAGACGAATTACCTAAACCTTCCTAGTGAATCATTCTATCTACTGGAGAAAATAGCATGAAAAACTAGTCGTTTTTGAGTTTATCGCGAACAGACAGACAGGCGTGGCAGAGGACTATGTTTCATAATATGTAGAGATTGTTCATGTGAAGATAACAAATTTTCAATTATTTCGATAGTTATAAAAGTAATATTATTTATTAAAATCGTCTATATGTGAAAATATATACACTGCAGTCGTATTACTCAAAACGATTCCGATTTATTTTATAAAATACATCGAAGTTTAACGCTTCATATGCGTTCTTAACTGCAAATGTAAAGCATTTTGCAATGTATGTGTTTTTATTTACTAGTGGGCGCCCAAAGGTCGACATTCGACCATAGTTTAATAATTTTTTAAAGTTTGAATTTTATTAGGGTTCTTTTGTCAAAGGGTATTTATGTTATAATATCATTGTAGAATGTAGAATGAAAAAGGGTAATTGGAACGTAAGAGTAAAATAATACATACAGTCGAGCATAGCAACCTCCTTCACAACCTTTTTTGAAGTCCTTTATTGACAGATGTCAAAATGTCTTTTTTATTTACATGTGTGTCTATGTTGTGTAAAATTGAAGCAGTAGTGTGAGTAATGCATATTTTAATTAATTTAATGTACTTCTAATGCATTTTATATAAAATAAATAATTTTTTGCACTTCTCCTCCATATAAACTTTAACTATGCCAAATTTCACGTTCATTCGTTCGCCCAATTCCGTTAAAAAGGGATACAAAATTTAGGCTTCACGTATATTTATTACTACGAGAACGTTTCGAATAAATCCTTATTTCTTATAACTTAAATTATATTAAGCTATACCATATACAGATTAACACTGTTACTTTGCAACCAACGTGTACTTTACTTGGACAACCGAATTTTATATTTTGTTATATTACCAAAGTTTGTTGATGTTTTTTAATTAAGAATTTCATAGGCGCTGTTTTCCCTTATTTAAAATTTAATTTTCCACCTATAAAAATTTCGAACGGCTTTTGTCTGGATGGGCAACAACAACGGATGTTTATTATGATCGCTAGAATAATCCCCGAGATAATTACACGCTACGTTATGCGTGAATCTTAATGTAAGGTTACGTGGGATTGAGCAAAGCGCTTGACGCACTGTTCAACCGTTCTCACGCCATTTATATTAATGGTACGTCGCAGTCACTGGAACTCATTCAATGATTAATAGCAATCTTATCAGATTCCAACGGCGTATAGATTAAACGAACGTATATCAACAGAGTTAATAGGAGGACCTACCGCCCGACAGGTGTAAATTAATTACGTATAGCTGTTACGTCGAATCTCTGCTAATTGATTATTTATACGAAAAGCGTTGATTAAAAATTGGCAGGATTAATTATCCGGATTTTTTGTGATAAAATAAAAAGAATATAATAAAAAGGCCATGTAATGTGATATATATTTTTATTTTTTACTAGCCTCTGCTTGCGACTTCGTCCGTGTTGAATAGTTACTTAAGGCTAACGCTGACACGCAGCGGAAGCTCTCGAAATGAAAAAAAACCCCGATTTTGAAGCATTATTCATTAGTGCTCCGCTACTATTGGTCTTAGCGTGATGATATATAGTTTATAACCTTCCTCGATAAATGAGCTATATAAAACTGGGAGAATTTTTCAAATCGGACAAGTAGTTCCTGAGATTACACCCTACAACTGCCGTTAATATAGTAAGTAATGGTATAAATATAGATATATACAGTCATCGACAAACTTTTTGATCGGTTTGCATATTGACGTAGAACACAAATTTAGGTTTTTTTGTTATAATATATATTAAGGTTAAAAAAATGCCTATTTGTGCAGGATACAATTGGACCCGGTAGGTGGCGAAGTTGACTTTTTGGATTTTTTTAAATTATCAAGGCAGGACAACGTCCGCCCGACGCACTAGTATTAGTATAGATTTAGAATAAGTATGCCACGTTTTATTCGTTAGGATCAGGTAATTATGTAATCACAGATTTGTACATTTCTAATATAGTAGAATGTAAAGGTTCTTGCGAAACACCTTCGAAAACACTTGAAGTAAATTGAAATCCATATCCATGTCATCACCTTTATTGTAAGCATAACGCAATATCGCACGAATTTATCACTGCCGTTAATATAGTAAGTAATGCACGATAATGTATAAATATAGATATATACAGTCATCAACAAACTTTTTGGTCGTTTTGCATATTGACGTAGAAGACAAATTTAGTTTTTTTTTGTTATATTATATATTAAGGATAAAAAATTGCCTATTTCAGATTCCTATAATAATGTTTTAACTGCATTAAACTCTTGACTGTATTATACACAAGTCCGAATTTAGGGAGATGTTAAGAGTGTTCAAGATTGACGAAGACTATACAAACACATTTTATTATATGCGTAATTGAATTTGATGTCTTAATTACATTTCCCCATTATAGTTTTTCCATTAAAAACACTTGTCTTTTGTCAATTACGAAAAATAATTATTCAGAGTTTATAAGAAGACGTTTTAATCTTTTAAAAATATGTTGGTTGTGCAACAACATCGGTCCACAGGGGTACACCGTGGGGCGGGATCGACGCGGCGGCAGTTCTGCTTGGGCGTCTGATCGTCCGCCCGCCTTGCGCGCCTTATCTTTTTTATTCTTTCACTCCAGTGATAGTAATCATCGAAGTATCGAGTAATATTCACGATGAGTGGTTTTTCTTTGTAATATGAAAAAAAATTAAATAATTTTCAGAATACGGTTTGTCTATGTGTGTGTGAGTGTGTGTTTTAATTCTTGTTGACGATTAAGTGCGATATGTGGTGAAGTGATTTAGGTACCATTGGTACCCTCGAACATGGTGGACCCGCTGAAGATATTTTGGGTTTTGACAAACAGCACCTACCTAGGTATGATTTTTTAACACTTTTTGACAACAAGTTTGGAAAGAAATAATAAAAATGTTTGCAAGAATAGTTTAATAATATTACGCTATGTAAATAATTGTAAGGCTTGTAAACGGATTCAAAAATATATCGAAATTAAAAATGTATACTCATCTATAGTTATTATCTAGTAAGGTTAAATAGCAGAGTTCAATTAAATGCGTCGATAAACCTCCTTCAACTTAATTCATCAAGAAGTCCATGTTATAATAACGGTATTATTTTATCATAAATTATCAGCATTCAGATGTCAAATGCCATTTAAAAAATGTCAGTTATTCATTCCGTTTAAAGGATTATACTTTACATCGGTTCATGTTCAGTGTCTCGTTATAGGAAATTTATTAACGTAAAGTTCCATTCTTCCTTTTAATCCTCGCTTGTAGGGAGAAAAGAAACTGCTTTGATTTATTATGGAAGTTATTGGTATCCCCGGTTTAACTGAAAAATTCAAAATATGGGTGCATTTAATATGTTAACTATAAATTGAAAAAAGAATATTTCTAATTTACTTTTCTATTTTTCTTCAATCGTCTTTTGGCTCCATTCGAAGATCTTGCTCCTTATAGTTTCACTGTAACTTTTACACTGATTATTATATCGTTATTGTATTGCCCCTCTATTCGATGATTTCTTAACTAACCGATACTCGCGATTTCGTCTGTGTTGTTTATTAACTTAACAGTAAAGTTTATGTACTATGGAAAAACAAATAAAAAATTGAATGCAAAGATATACATTGCTTACAAAATTTCTTTGTAAATAATGTTATCAATTTACCTCTCCTCTTCTGCTCATGCGCACTACACCGTTTGCCCCACTTTTCCATGATAAGAAAACATACATCAGTAAACGCGTAGTGCTTGTAATGAAGATAATGAATTAAATGAAGATATCATGATATTTTAGATAAAGACTAGGTGGCTAATAAATACAACTAAAAACAATAGTTCGAAATCTATCAAGTGTTTTTTGAAATCGTGATACGCGCACAACAGCAGGCTATTATCATTTTATTAATATACAATACTAGCCTGTGCTTGCTGCTATGGTCGCGTTAGTGTAGATTTATATATATTTGATGGGAGGTAACTGAGTTTGGACAACGTGTGTGACAAATTTCATGATGATTAGATCAGGAATTAATACATAATACACAAACAAAAAAACTCACATTCGCATTTACAGTATTAGTAAAGATGGTAGGATTCCTTCTTAGCCCGTTTGGTTAGCTACCACATTATGTATAAAAATCTGTCGCCAAGCATTTGTTGTTGTGTTCCGGTAACTACACTTGAGATCTAGTCTGCTCTAGGGTTAAGATGTTTACCATCTTAAACAATAACGTCACTGATCAAAATGAGATGAGCTTGTGGTCAAACGCTAAAACTTATGTAATATAAAAAACCTGATGGTAAGCATAGTGTTAAACAAAATGGTTCAAAACATACATAATACATCGGCAGTCATCGATTTGATGCTAGCCTGCAACAAATATCTTGACAGTTGAGTATAGGTACATTGATGCATTCCGAAACTCGAGGAATCAAAAGCGAGTCTCTGCGATTGCCTTGGATGGCGGAAATGGCAATTGTATCGCAATGAATAGCAAACAACACACAAGTGATACAATTGTAGTATGTTAAGAAGTATTGCGTTTCCAGATGCGACTGATATATATCTAGTAATTAATCGAAATATCAGGATGTTGATACCCACCTGCATCACTATCACTATCATCATCCGCGAACACGACACTTCTTGATCGCTAGTCATTGGGCCAAATTATCTCCCACTACTGATCAAGTTCATAATATTAGTAGTTGAAATCAAACCATAATTCAATCTTCAGTAATATTATAATTGCGAAAGTGAGTTTGTTTGTGAAGTTTCCACGTCTTAATGACTCAGTCGGTCTTTATGAAATGCATACGCGTTGTCACAGATACAAAGAATGACTAAGGGTGTCTTCCTTTCTTTCAAAAATAAGCAAATAAAGCAAAGAAAAGAAAAAAAAAAGAAAAAGAAAAGAAAGGAAAGGAAAGAAAGAAAAGAAGAAAAGAAAAGAAAAGAAAAGAAAAGAAAAGAAAAGAAAAGAAAAGAAAAGAAAAGAAAAGAAAAAATATTATTCTAAAGGGATAGTTCAAATTTACATTATATGAGCCACCTTCATGTGTCCGTCAATGGCGTAACTTACTGTTTTCGATTATGACTCGTGAAACCAATGTGCTATGCACAATTTGATTTATTATGAAAGATATGGTAACAAGATAATATGGTTAAAATATAACCTATGTCTGGCACAAGCGCAATACGTCACGAACATGTCGAAGTTATTGGTGACGCTTCACTAACATGTCGAGGTCATCAGTGATGCGAACCTATAAGTTTTCCTCTACCAAATTTTTTTTAAATTACTCAACGCGACTAGAGAAGTATTCACATCAATAAAAACCATAACACCAGCAAACCATTTTCACTACGATGAAGTCACAGGCAATAGTTATTTGTTAATATAGAGTTAAATTACCAGTTACAAGTATTAAATGGAACTTATTATTTTTATGATCAGTATAATTCGGAATACGAAATTGGTTATCTTTTATCTTTACACTAGCTTTTGTCCACGTTTTTTCAAACTTTAATGAAGATTTGACCTATCCTGTACTTTTTCTAATACTCTACTACTTTATCCTTTACTTAAACATTACTTTTTTGCATGAATGGTAACATATAGGGATATAATAGTACTTTTAATTACACCTGACAACGTGCATGCAAAATATCACGATAAAAAAAAATATTGTAGCACGACAAAGTAACTGCTCTATGCCTTATGGTAAGCACAGTACAATCCAAAAACAATAGCGACCACCGAGTGACACACATCGCCGGTCGCCACTGCCATGCCGGCCTGCGAAAAGCTATATATGCACAGACTGATCCCGAAACGCGACCCCTTCGTTTGCCTCCTATGATATAAAAAACACAAGGTTTTTGTTGTTGTGCGTAATTTTAAAAGTGTGATACCTCCTGTATTTTAGTAGTATACCCTTGAAATATGTCGTAACGCGCAAATTTAATCTAATATAAATACCCAACGTAACCAACAAGTTTAGTTTGATAAGGATGAATAGTATATTATTCAAAAAAGCTTCGCAAAAAATCAATTATTTCTTCATAATAAGCGTAAGATAAAAATGGTTACCGCAAATTATCCTTGGAAATAACTACGAGTATATTGTAGGCCGGATATTGTAGGCCTTTTTAAGATATACAATTCCGTAGTACATTATTTTTATGTCTCTCGTAAGGTTTAGCCAGAGTTAACATTGTGAGCGCCGGATATTTTTTACGGCTTTGATTAAAACACATCAACTACTACTGTTATTTTTTAATAAATATAACATGTATGTGTTATATATATAAATATTCCGGTAGAAGTTTTACAAATAATGGTCAAAACCGTATACAATTTGGTTCCGTATTGTAGAATAACTAGACGGAGACACAAACAGACGCAGATAGTAATTGTTTTAACAATATTTATTGATCTTTTAAATCAATGCGCTTTCCACTGCATTATGATCACTTCAAAAGGTCTACTATGAAAAGATTATAATGTATCTAAATGTGTTCTTTATATGTAACAAGTAATTTCCAATTACTAAAACTAATCTCTGCTTTATTTTTAAATAGCGAGTCCGGCAGACGTTGTCCCACCCTGATAATATAAAAAACCTATCATTTACGTTGATCCGTTCATACACATTTGCTTAACACCTCCCTACGTTTGATCCGTATTAATAAGCCCGTTTACTATGTTACTACATTTGACTGTACTGGTAAACATAACGAGACAATTATCAAATATCAAATTTCCTAATCAAGAAACATGTGCGTCATCAAAAGTTATTATTCTTTGCGCAAATTAAAGTCAACTCTGTCTTTCTTTTTTGTGAAGATTCTTTTACGACATCTCACACACGTTTCCTACAGTGAGAGTACTGTAAAAAGCTGTTTATCTTAAAATATTAATGTTAATAATACTTGCATAAAATCTACGTGATTGCTATTGTTTTAATTAGATAAACCAACCACTAGTATATCATATACATACATATTTATTTAAAAATAGTTACAATGTGGAATATTAATTTGGATTCAAATTAATCCATATTAATTATGGTCCAGTTTAACGTTAAATATAAAATTAAATAGAATAAATATTTATTCTGATAACATTATATTTGTGTTATCCCCATATATCGTTAAAAGGTTATTTTCAGTAGCTCTCATTTTATTCAATTGAACTTAAATATTTCTTGTTATATCTTTTATTTTCATTATTATGAAAGGGTAATGTGTGCTAATAAAGCAATATTAGACACTTAATAAAATAGTATAACGAATTTGTTTATTCAAAAACATAGACAAAGTCAAGCACAAATAAAAATACAAAGTCATAGTAATTGTGTAGGTATAATTCAAAGTTGTTTTTGTCAGAGCCATTATCTGTCTCTTAATTATGCCATGTTCACCCTAAAATATAATAAATAATTTGAAAAGCGTAAAAAATGAATGGATCAGTTCGCTCGGGGTAGAACCGAAAACCGACGTGAAGTAACAGTGCTTGCATTGTTGCGTTTCGTTCGGTCAGTGCGAGCGCCGGAGGACCACTTCCCTTCAACCCCCTCTCCCTACACTCCCCCCAAACACAGGCTGGCAATGCACTTGCGACTCCTCTGGTGTCTATGGATGGTGGTGACCCTACCTGTTCGTTTACCACCTATGATAATATAAAAAAAATGCGAGTAAATACAATGTCTGGCACAAGCGCATTACATCACGAGCATGTCAAAGTCATTGGTGACGCTCGTAGCATGGACGTATATGTTTTCCTCTACCAATTTTTTTTTATCGCTCATCGTGGCTAGGAAACTTCAATAAATACCATAAAACAACCAAACCATTTTCACTATGATGAAGTCGCAGGCAATAGTTAGTTGTTAATATAGAGTTAAATTACCAGTTACAGGTATTTAATGGAACTTATTATTTTATTATCAGTATAATTAGGCACGGAATACGAAACTTGTTATCCATAGTGTTTCTCTTTTATCTTCACAGTAGCTTTTGTCCGCGTTTTCTCAAACCTTAATGAAGATTTAACCTATCCTAACATAACATATAGGGATATAATAGTACTATTAATTACACCTGACAATGGGTATGCAAAATTTCACGATTTTTTTTTTATTGTAGCACGGCAACGTGACTGCATTATGCATTATGGTAAGCACAGTACAATCCAAAAACAATGACGACCACCGAATGACACACTGCCCATCGCCGGTCGCCGCTGTCATGCCGGTCTGCGAAAAGCTGGATATGCAGAGGCTGATCCCGAAATGCGACCCGCAAAAGCGAATCACTATGACGGTCTTTTTCGGTTGCGACCCAGTCAGGCTGTAAAACCCTACCACCCCGATTTGATTGATTTGAACGTGAATGCGTAATAAACAAAAAAAATCGCATACGCATTTATAATATTACGTTTACTTAGGACTTTGTATTCACATATATTGTGAATGTGACTTTATAGGTCACATTTACTAATTACAAAAGGACTTAATTTTTGGTTACATTTACTAATTACTATGAGTGTGTTCTCCATATACAGGCGAAATTATAAATGTAATTTCTTGTTGTAAAACACATTTATCTAGACGCTGATAAAAGCTGGTTGCTACATGAGATATTAATATGGATATTATATCATTGAGACACGCATAATCATCCTTTTTAGTAACAGCATTCCTTAATGCATAGTGTTAAGAGTTGAAAATATTGATTTCAGAACGAAAATATCTTTATTTTACGTTATTGTTTTATAGCTATAATATTTTTTTATTGAATTTATTTATATTGCCAATGTTTTGAAAGTATTCTGAATAATAGCAATAGACTAAAAGTTTGCACCTGAGCTGCATCTAAAAGGAATAGTGAAGCGCACCGTACAGAGGCAGCTTTGAATGAGACAATAACTCAATCCGCGAACCCAGTGTGCGTGTCGCAAATGTGATCGACATAATCCCGACACAATCGGCCAATCTACGGCCAACGGAACCCACTTATACTAATACCTCCTATTGAAAATCAACCATACTAGATTAATACTAGCGAGACGGTTTTATCATTTAAAAAGTGCATGAATAATGGTATTGTATACATTAAGCATACAGTTAAATACATAATTACATTAATCACATGCTCATAACCGCAAATGTTTTGAATAATCTCAATCGTTTAACATAACGCCAGACTAGCAGAAACATTGTAATATAATTTCAGACGTTCTCGTAATCCTCTCTCGCCTCATTTACGTTGATCCGTTCATACACATTTGCTTAACACCTCCCTACGTTTGATCCGTATTAATAAGCCCGTTTACTATGTTACTACATTTGACTGTACTGGTAAACATAACGAGACAATTATCAAATATCAAATTTCCTAATCAAGAAACATGTACGTCATCAAAAGTCATCTTTGCGCAAATTAAAGTCAACTCTGTCTTTCTTTTTTGTGAAGATTCTTTTACGACTTCTCACACACGTTTCCTACAGTGAGAGTACTGTAAAAAGCTGTTTATCTTAAAATATTAATGTTAATAATACTTGCATAAAATCTACGTGATTGCTATTGTTTTTATTAGATAGACCAACCACTAGTATATCATAGACATATTTATTTAAAATAGTTACAATGTGGAATATTAATTTGGATTCAAATTAATCCATATTAATTATGGTCCAGTTTAACCTTACATATAAAAATAAATAGAATAAATATTCATTCTGATAACATTATACATACTTGTATTATCCCCATATATGTTATCGTTAAAGCTTATTTTCAATAGCTGTCATTTTATTCAATTGAACTTAAATATTTCTTGTTATATCTTTTGTTTTTATTATTATGAAAGGGTTCGTTATAGGAAATTTATTAACGTAAAGTTCCGTTCTTCCTTTTAAGCCTCGCTTGTAGGGAGGAAAGAAACTGCTTTGATTTATTATGGAAGTTATTGGTATCCCCGGTTTAACTGAAAAATTCAATATATGGGTACATTTAATATGTTAACTAGAAAGTGAAAAAAGAATACTTCTAATTTACTCTTGATTTTTCTTTAATCGTTTTTTGGCTCCATTCAAAGATCTTGCTCCTTATAGTTTCACTGTAAGAAACTGGCTAAGAAATAAGACTAAAATACTCTTGATTTTTCTTTAATCGTTTTTTGGCTCCATTCAAAGATCTTGCTCCTTATAGTTTCACTGTAAGAAACTGGCTAAGAAATAAGACTAAAAACAATAGTTCGAAATCTATCCAGTGGTTTTTTGCGTGATACGCGCACAACAGCAGGCTATTATCATTTTATTACTATACAATACTAGCCTGTGCTTGCTGCTTTGGTCGCGTTAGTGTAGATTTATATATATTGGATAGGAGGTAACCGATGACCTTTTCTACAGTTTGGACAACGTATATGAGAAATTTCATGATGATTAGATCACTAATTAATACATAATACACAAACAAACAAACAAACTCACATTCGCATTTACAGTATTAGTAAAGATGGTAGGGTTCCTTCTTAGCTCGCTTGGTTAGCTACCACGTTAAGTATAAAAATCTGTCGCCAAGCATTTGTTGTTGTGTTCCGTTAGCTTCACTTGAGAGCTAATCTCCTCTAGGGCTAAGACGTTTACCATCTTAAACAATAACGTCACTGATCAAAATGAGATGTGATTGTGGTCAAACGATAAAATGTAATATAAAAAACCAGGTGGTAAAGAAAGACCACAAACCAAGTGATACAATTGTAGTATGTTAAAAGCCTTACTGTTTTCGATTATGAGCACGTATACGACTCGAGAAACCGAAATTTGTTTTGACGATCTTCTTGCAGGGTGCACAGTGTATTCGACCGTTAGTATTATATGAATAGCGGTAAAGAGGTTTCGAAGGGGTTTTAATTATAAGGTGTTTCGCGTCTAGGTCTTGTAATCGCTTTTTTAAGTAAAAGTAGTAACTGCCTTGTGAACAGAGTTACACCACTCACATCTCTCTTCCTAACCCTCACACGGAATATTACATATAGTTAGATGGCGCTTTAAGACATCCTTGTAACGCAATAGCTGACCTTCCAGAGTGCGTTTTCCTTCTTTTAATCTTCAGTTTTGTAAGTGGTTGAATCACGCTGAAGCTATTACTGGTTTCATGAATGGGTCGGCTCACCCGGGGTAGTACCACCCCTCTCACAGAAAACCGACGTGAAGTAATGGTGCTTGTATCGTTGCGTTTCGTTTGGTCAGTGGGAGCACCGGAGCCTCATCTAACCTCCACCTGCTTCCCTTCCCCTCCCTCCTGATGAATATGATGAATAGAGACTTATAGATAAACTAGGCTTCGACTCGTCGTGGCGTCGACGGTAAGAAAAAGAAACGAACTATTTCCAATTTTTCCAATTTACAACTCTAAATTTGTCAATAGATACTAAATAAGGTAAAAAGGAAATTAGTTGACAAACAGAGAAGAAGAAAGAATTGTTTCGTCTTTGTAATATATATGTTTAGTGTGAGTGAAACTGAAGATTATTTCTGAATAATTTAACGAACGGTTAAAAATATATCCATGCCCGCGTACCTCCTAATCTTATTAGAAAGTATAATTAACATGTACTATGCACAAAATGATTTACTATGAAAGATATTGTAACAAGACATAAAGTGGTTAAAATATAACCTTTATTTTAATTAGATCCTGGTCGTAAATGAAAGTTATTAAACAAAATACGGTTTTTCTTTTAAGAAAATAGAAAAGAGTGTGGTATTCAATATCTAACTATAAATAACATACCTATTTTTAAGGAATTCGTTAATCCTAACCCAAATTAGTCATGTCTTCTGCTTCTTTCTCTTCTCTTGACAAACCAAAAATTCAAACACGCATATGATATAGTCTATTTTAGGTGGTAGAGCAACGCTGAAGCTATTACTGGTTTCAGCATGAATGGATCAGTTCGCTCGGGGTAGAACCGAAAACCGACGTGAAGTAACAGTGCTTGCATTGTTGCGTTTCGTTCGGTCAGTGCGAGCGCCGGAGGACCACTTCCCTTCAACCCCCTCTCCCTACACTCCCCCCAAACACAGGCTGGCAATGCACTTGCGACTCCTCTGGTGTCTATGGATGGTGGTGACCCTACCTGTTCGTTTACCACCTATGATAATATAAAAAAAATGCGAGTAAATACAATGTCTGGCACAAGCGCATTACATCACGAGCATGTCAAAGTCATTGGTGACGCTCGTAGCATGGACGTATATGTTTTCCTCTACCAATTTTTTTTTATCGCTCATCGTGGCTAGGAAACTTCAATAAATACCATAAAACAACCAAACCATTTTCACTATGATGAAGTCGCAGGCAATAGTTAGTTGTTAATATAGAGTTAAATTACCAGTTACAGGTATTTAATGGAACTTATTATTTTATTATCAGTATAATTAGGCACGGAATACGAAACTTGTTATCCATAGTGTTTCTCTTTTATCTTCACAGTAGCTTTTGTCCGCGTTTTCTCAAACCTTAATGAAGATTTAACCTATCCTAACATAACATATAGGGATATAATAGTACTATTAATTACACCTGACAATGGGTATGCAAAATTTCACGATTTTTTTTTTATTGTAGCACGGCAACGTGACTGCATTATGCATTATGGTAAGCACAGTACAATCCAAAAACAATGACGACCACCGAATGACACACTGCCCATCGCCGGTCGCCGCTGTCATGCCGGTCTGCGAAAAGCTGGATATGCAGAGGCTGATCCCGAAATGCGACCCGCAAAAGCGAATCACTATGACGGTCTTTTTCGGTTGCGACCCAGTCAGGCTGTAAAACCCTACCACCCCGATTTGATTGATTTGAACGTGAATGCGTAATAAACAAAAAAAATCGCATACGCATTTATAATATTACGTTTACTTAGGACTTTGTATTCACATATATTGTGAATGTGACTTTATAGGTCACATTTACTAATTACAAAAGGACTTAATTTTTGGTTACATTTACTAATTACTATGAGTGTGTTCTCCATATACAGGCGAAATTATAAATGTAATTTCTTGTTGTAAAACACATTTATCTAGACGCTGATAAAATTTGGTTGCTACATCAGATATCAATATGGATAGTAAGTACACCATTGAGACACACATAATAGTTATTTTTAGTTACAGCATTCCTTAATGCATAGTGCAATATGCATTATGTTAAGAGTTGAAAATATTGATTTCAGAACGAAAATATCTTTATTTTACGTTATTGTTTTATAGCTATAATATTTTTATTGTATTTATTTATATTGCCAATGTTTTGAAAGTATTCTGAATAATAGCAATAGACTAAAAGTTTGCACCTGAGCTGCATCTAAAAGGAATAGTGAAGCGCACCGTACAGAGGCAGCTTTGAATGAGACAATAACTCAATCCGCGAACCCAGTGTGCGTGTCGCAAATGTGATCGACATAATCCCGACACAATCGGCCAATCTACGGCCAACGGAACCCACTTATACTAATACCTCCTATTGAAAATCAACCACACTAGATTAATACTAGCGAGACGGTTTTATCATTTAAAAAGTGCATGAATAATGGTATTGTATACATTAAGCATACAGTTAAATACATAATTACATTAATCACATGCTCATAACCGCAAATGTTTTGAATAATCTCAATCGTTTAACATAACGCCAGACTAGCAGAAACATTGTAATATAATTTCAGACGTTCTCGTAATCCTCTCTCGCCTCATTTACGTTGATCCGTTCATACACATTTGCTTAACACCTCCCTACGTTTGATCCGTATTAATAAGCCCGTTTACTATGTTACTACATTTGACTGTACTGGTAAACATAACGAGACAATTATCAAATATCAAATTTCCTAATCAAGAAACATGTACGTCATCAAAAGTCATCTTTGCGCAAATTAAAGTCAACTCTGTCTTTCTTTTTTGTGAAGATTCTTTTACGACTTCTCACACACGTTTCCTACAGTGAGAGTACTGTAAAAAGCTGTTTATCTTAAAATATTAATGTTAATAATACTTGCATAAAATCTACGTGATTGCTATTGTTTTTATTAGATAGACCAACCACTAGTATATCATAGACATATTTATTTAAAATAGTTACAATGTGGAATATTAATTTGGATTCAAATTAATCCATATTAATTATGGTCCAGTTTAACCTTACATATAAAAATAATAAAATTAAATAGAATAAATATTTATTCTGATAACATTATATTTGTGTTATCCCCATATATCGTTAAAAGGTTATTTTCAGTAGCTCTCATTTTATTCAATTGAACTTAAATATTTCTTGTTATATCTTTTATTTTCATTATTATGAAAGGGTAATGTGTGCTAATAAAGCAATATTAGACACTTAATAAAATAGTATAAGAAATTTGTTTATTCAAAAACATAGACAAGTCAAACACAATTAAAAATACAAAGTCATAGTAATTGTGTAGGTATAATTCAAAGTTGTTTTTGTCAGAGCCATTATCTGTCTCTTAAGTATGCCATGTTCACCCTAAAATATAATAAATAATTTGAAGAGCGTAAAAAGGAAAAAATAAGAATCTTAATGCGTCTTCAGTTATCTGTTCAAAAAGTTGACTTCAAATATTATTAGGTAGCGCAAATATCAATATTTTTTATTTAATTTGGTTAATTTAATAATTCAGTTATTTTTCGCTTTTTAGTGTCTTATTAGGTTTTCACATCGAAGGCGGTATATTTTTTTTTGCAAAAAAATTTTATTTTCTACATGTTAACTTTTCAAACAAAAAGGTAAGTGTTGTCCGGCGGTGAGTGTTAGTGGCTGCAACACAGTTATTAACTACAGCAGTCACTAATGCTCATGTAATTATAATTATTGCTAGCAGTTCGGCTAGCTAATATAATATAATACATTTATCCTAATCCTCGAGTTTGACTCAATCTTGCAGAAAAGTTTAATATTCATTAGATTCATAGATTTTATATTGTATTAAAATATTCAACAAACAACTATGCAAAAGACATGACAGAAACATTCTTTTAAAAATAGAAGCATAATATACAATATCATATAATGCTACATAATATTTGTGAAATATTTACGATTTCTATTTATATTATACTTCATATTTTAGTAATACATTTGTTGAACATTTCCACTACCAATAGTTTTGAGAGTGCTAGACAACTAATAACCAACAAGAGTACAACCATAAACCCCATTCTGCGCATTAGAGAATAACTCCGCTGGCCCTGAATTAGAACAGTAGCATAATCTACGAGTATACTAATATTATAAAGCTGGAGAGTTTTTTTTTATAGTAGCACGGCAAAATGACTGCACTGTGCCTGATGGTAAGCACAGTACAATCCAAAAACAATGGCGACCACCGAGTGACACATTATCCATCGCCGGTCGCCACTGTCATGCCGGCCTGCGAAATGCTGGATATGCACAGGCTGATCCCGAAACGCGACCCGCAGAAGCGAATCACTATGACGGGCTTTTTCGCCATATACATGGTGGTTGCGACCCACTCAGGCTGTAAAACCCTACCCCCCCGCTTTCGCCATTGCCTCGTTCGTTATTCAGCAGGGTGCACCACGTGCAGGTGAGGTTGGCTTGGATGTCTCAAGTCTTAGATGTTATTCGACACCCCTTACACATATATATATATATTCATACTCACTAAAATATATCATCCATACATATAATGAGAATGTAAATCTGTCGTGTCTGTATTTTTTAGATATATGTGAAAAAAATTGTTGCAGCTGTCTTGGAATAAGTAATAAAATACATTTCAATCATTTTTAGAAATGTCTGCCTGTCTGTATGTTTGAATACGCATTACTACTAAAGTTCTGCGTTCACGACAAAAATCCATAAAGCATACCCTCGAGTAATATTTAGTTTTTTTTTCATTAAAATCGGTTCACTCTATGCAACGTTATTGTAAATTTAACGAAGACGCGATTTAAGTTCCATAGAAAAGTAGATAAGGAAATAGACTGAAATACATGCAAATGATTTTATTATTAACTTATGTTTTGAATATCGTTCAACGTGGACAAAGTCGCGGGCACAGCTACTCTATGATATTGTAGGAGCTTCGGGCTCACTACTATAAGATTCTAGACTGACACGGACA
>MU159324.1:165605-183287 GCA_015888305.1 Antheraea pernyi | reverse complement strand
CGGTCTGCGAAAAGCTGGATATGCAGAGGCTGATCCCGAAATGCGACCCGCAAAAGCGAATCACTATGACGGTCTTTTTCGGTTGCGACCCAGTCAGGCTGTAAAACCCTACCACCCCGATTTGATTGATTTGAACGTGAATGCGTAATAAACAAAAAAAATCGCATACGCATTTATAATATTACGTTTACTTAGGACTTTGTATTCACATATATTGTGAATGTGACTTTATAGGTCACATTTACTAATTACAAAAGGACTTAATTTTTGGTTACATTTACTAATTACTATGAGTGTGTTCTCCATATACAGGCGAAATTATAAATGTAATTTCTTGTTGTAAAACACATTTATCTAGACGCTGATAAAAGCTGGTTGCTACATGAGATATTAATATGGATATTATATCATTGAGACACGCATAATCATCCTTTTTAGTAACAGCATTCCTTAATGCATAGTGTTAAGAGTTGAAAATATTGATTTCAGAACGAAAATATCTTTATTTTACGTTATTGTTTTATAGCTATAATATTTTTATTGTATTTATTTATATTGCCAATGTTTTGAAAGTATTCTGAATAATAGCAATAGACTAAAAGTTTGCACCTGAGCTGCATCTAAAAGGAATAGTGAAGCGCACCGTACAGAGGCAGCTTTGAATGAGACAATAACTCAATCCGCGAACCCAGTGTGCGTGTCGCAAATGTGATCGACATAATCCCGACACAATCGGCCAATCTACGGCCAACGGAACCCACTTATACTAATACCTCCTATTGAAAATCAACCACACTAGATTAATACTAGCGAGACGGTTTTATCATTTAAAAAGTGCATGAATAATGGTATTGTATACATTAAGCATACAGTTAAATACATAATTACATTAATCACATGCTCATAACCGCAAATGTTTTGAATAATCTCAATCGTTTAACATAACGCCAGACTAGCAGAAACATTGTAATATAATTTCAGACGTTCTCGTAATCCTCTCTCGCCTCATTTACGTTGATCCGTTCATACACATTTGCTTAACACCTCCCTACGTTTGATCCGTATTAATAAGCCCGTTTACTATGTTACTACATTTGACTGTACTGGTAAACATAACGAGACAATTATCAAATATCAAATTTCCTAATCAAGAAACATGTACGTCATCAAAAGTCATCTTTGCGCAAATTAAAGTCAACTCTGTCTTTCTTTTTTGTGAAGATTCTTTTACGACTTCTCACACACGTTTCCTACAGTGAGAGTACTGTAAAAAGCTGTTTATCTTAAAATATTAATGTTAATAATACTTGCATAAAATCTACGTGATTGCTATTGTTTTTATTAGATAGACCAACCACTAGTATATCATAGACATATTTATTTAAAATAGTTACAATGTGGAATATTAATTTGGATTCAAATTAATCCATATTAATTATGGTCCAGTTTAACCTTACATATAAAAATAAATAGAATAAATATTCATTCTGATAACATTATACATACTTGTATTATCCCCATATATGTTATCGTTAAAGCTTATTTTCAATAGCTGTCATTTTATTCAATTGAACTTAAATATTTCTTGTTATATCTTTTGTTTTTATTATTATGAAAGGGTAATGTGTGCTAATAAAGCAATATTAGACACTTAATAAAATAGTATAAGAAATTTGTTTATTCAAAAACATAGACAAGTCAAACACAATTAAAAATACAAAGTCATAGTAATTGTGTAGGTATAATTCAAAGTTGTTTTTGTCAGAGCCATTATCTGTCTCTTAAGTATGCCATGTTCACCCTAAAATATAATAAATAATTTGAAGAGCGTAAAAAGGAAAAAATAAGAATCTTAATGCGTCTTCAGTTATCTGTTCAAAAAGTTGACTTCAAATATTATTAGGTAGCGCAAATATCAATATTTTTTATTTAATTTGGTTAATTTAATAATTCAGTTATTTTTCGCTTTTTAGTGTCTTATTAGGTTTTCACATCGAAGGCGGTATATTTTTTTTTGCAAAAAAATTTTATTTTCTACATGTTAACTTTTCAAACAAAAAGGTAAGTGTTGTCCGGCGGTGAGTGTTAGTGGCTGCAACACAGTTATTAACTACAGCAGTCACTAATGCTCATGTAATTATAATTATTGCTAGCAGTTCGGCTAGCTAATATAATATAATACATTTATCCTAATCCTCGAGTTTGACTCAATCTTGCAGAAAAGTTTAATATTCATTAGATTCATAGATTTTATATTGTATTAAAATATTCAACAAACAACTATGCAAAAGACATGACAGAAACATTCTTTTAAAAATAGAAGCATAATATACAATATCATATAATGCTACATAATATTTGTGAAATATTTACGATTTCTATTTATATTATACTTCATATTTTAGCGTAAAAAGGAAAAAATAAGAATCTTAATGCGTCTTCAGTTATCTGTTCAAAAAGTTGACTTCAAATATTATTAGGTAGCGCAAATATCAATATTTTTTATTTAATTTGGTTAATTTAATAATTCAATAGGAGGTAACCGATGACCTTTTCTACAGTTTGGACAACGTATATGAGAAATTTCATGATGATTAGATCACTAATTAATACATAATACACAAACAAACAAACAAACTCACATTCGCATTTACAGTATTAGTAAAGATGGTAGGGTTCCTTCTTAGCTCGCTTGGTTATGAGAAATTTCATGATGATTAGATCACTAATTAATACATAATACACAAACAAACAAACAAACTCACATTCGCATTTACAGTATTAGTAAAGATGGTAGGGTTCCTTCTTAGCTCGCTTGGTTAGCTACCACGTTAAGTATAAAAATCTGTCGCCAAGCATTTGTTGTTGTGTTCCGTTAGCTTCACTTGAGAGCTAATCTCCTCTAGGGCTAAGACGTTTACCATCTTAAACAATAACGTCACTGATCAAAATGAGATGTGATTGTGGTCAAACGATAAAATGTAATATAAAAAACCAGGTGGTAAAGAAAGACCACAAACCAAGTGATACAATTGTAGTATGTTAAAAGCCTTACTGTTTTCGATTATGAGCACGTATACGACTCGAGAAACCGAAATTTGTTTTGACGATCTTCTTGCAGGGTGCACAGTGTATTCGACCGTTAGTATTATATGAATAGCGGTAAAGAGGTTTCGAAGGGGTTTTAATTATAAGGTGTTTCGCGTCTAGGTCTTGTAATCGCTTTTTTAAGTAAAAGTAGTAACTGCCTTGTGAACAGAGTTACACCACTCACATCTCTCTTCCTAACCCTCACACGGAATATTACATATAGTTAGATGGCGCTTTAAGACATCCTTGTAACGCAATAGCTGACCTTCCAGAGTGCGTTTTCCTTCTTTTAATCTTCAGTTTTGTAAGTGGTTGAATCACGCTGAAGCTATTACTGGTTTCATGAATGGGTCGGCTCACCCGGGGTAGTACCACCCCTCTCACAGAAAACCGACGTGAAGTAATGGTGCTTGTATCGTTGCGTTTCGTTTGGTCAGTGGGAGCACCGGAGCCTCATCTAACCTCCACCTGCTTCCCTTCCCCTCCCTCCTGATGAATATGATGAATAGAGACTTATAGATAAACTAGGCTTCGACTCGTCGTGGCGTCGACGGTAAGAAAAAGAAACGAACTATTTCCAATTTTTCCAATTTACAACTCTAAATTTGTCAATAGATACTAAATAAGGTAAAAAGGAAATTAGTTGACAAACAGAGAAGAAGAAAGAATTGTTTCGTCTTTGTAATATATATGTTTAGTGTGAGTGAAACTGAAGATTATTTCTGAATAATTTAACGAACGGTTAAAAATATATCCATGCCCGCGTACCTCCTAATCTTATTAGAAAGTATAATTAACATGTACTATGCACAAAATGATTTACTATGAAAGATATTGTAACAAGACATAAAGTGGTTAAAATATAACCTTTATTTTAATTAGATCCTGGTCGTAAATGAAAGTTATTAAACAAAATACGGTTTTTCTTTTAAGAAAATAGAAAAGAGTGTGGTATTCAATATCTAACTATAAATAACATACCTATTTTTAAGGAATTCGTTAATCCTAACCCAAATTAGTCATGTCTTCTGCTTCTTTCTCTTCTCTTGACAAACCAAAAATTCAAACACGCATATGATATAGTCTATTTTAGGTGGTAGAGCAACGCTGAAGCTATTACTGGTTTCAGCATGAATGGATCAGTTCGCTCGGGGTAGAACCGAAAACCGACGTGAAGTAACAGTGCTTGCATTGTTGCGTTTCGTTCGGTCAGTGCGAGCGCCGGAGGACCACTTCCCTTCAACCCCCTCTCCCTACACTCCCCCCAAACACAGGCTGGCAATGCACTTGCGACTCCTCTGGTGTCTATGGATGGTGGTGACCCTACCTGTTCGTTTACCACCTATGATAATATAAAAAAAATGCGAGTAAATACAATGTCTGGCACAAGCGCATTACATCACGAGCATGTCAAAGTCATTGGTGACGCTCGTAGCATGGACGTATATGTTTTCCTCTACCAATTTTTTTTTATCGCTCATCGTGGCTAGGAAACTTCAATAAATACCATAAAACAACCAAACCATTTTCACTATGATGAAGTCGCAGGCAATAGTTAGTTGTTAATATAGAGTTAAATTACCAGTTACAGGTATTTAATGGAACTTATTATTTTATTATCAGTATAATTAGGCACGGAATACGAAACTTGTTATCCATAGTGTTTCTCTTTTATCTTCACAGTAGCTTTTGTCCGCGTTTTCTCAAACCTTAATGAAGATTTAACCTATCCTAACATAACATATAGGGATATAATAGTACTATTAATTACACCTGACAATGGGTATGCAAAATTTCACGATTTTTTTTTTATTGTAGCACGGCAACGTGACTGCATTATGCATTATGGTAAGCACAGTACAATCCAAAAACAATGACGACCACCGAATGACACACTGCCCATCGCCGGTCGCCGCTGTCATGCCGGTCTGCGAAAAGCTGGATATGCAGAGGCTGATCCCGAAATGCGACCCGCAAAAGCGAATCACTATGACGGTCTTTTTCGGTTGCGACCCAGTCAGGCTGTAAAACCCTACCACCCCGATTTGATTGATTTGAACGTGAATGCGTAATAAACAAAAAAAATCGCATACGCATTTATAATATTACGTTTACTTAGGACTTTGTATTCACATATATTGTGAATGTGACTTTATAGGTCACATTTACTAATTACAAAAGGACTTAATTTTTGGTTACATTTACTAATTACTATGAGTGTGTTCTCCATATACAGGCGAAATTATAAATGTAATTTCTTGTTGTAAAACACATTTATCTAGACGCTGATAAAATTTGGTTGCTACATCAGATATCAATATGGATAGTAAGTACACCATTGAGACACACATAATAGTTATTTTTAGTTACAGCATTCCTTAATGCATAGTGCAATATGCATTATGTTAAGAGTTGAAAATATTGATTTCAGAACGAAAATATCTTTATTTTACGTTATTGTTTTATAGCTATAATATTTTTATTGTATTTATTTATATTGCCAATGTTTTGAAAGTATTCTGAATAATAGCAATAGACTAAAAGTTTGCACCTGAGCTGCATCTAAAAGGAATAGTGAAGCGCACCGTACAGAGGCAGCTTTGAATGAGACAATAACTCAATCCGCGAACCCAGTGTGCGTGTCGCAAATGTGATCGACATAATCCCGACACAATCGGCCAATCTACGGCCAACGGAACCCACTTATACTAATACCTCCTATTGAAAATCAACCACACTAGATTAATACTAGCGAGACGGTTTTATCATTTAAAAAGTGCATGAATAATGGTATTGTATACATTAAGCATACAGTTAAATACATAATTACATTAATCACATGCTCATAACCGCAAATGTTTTGAATAATCTCAATCGTTTAACATAACGCCAGACTAGCAGAAACATTGTAATATAATTTCAGACGTTCTCGTAAACCTCTCTCGCGTCATTTACGTTGATCCGTTCATACACATTTGCTTAACACCTCCCTACGTTTGATCCGTATTAATAAGCCCGTTTACTATGTTACTACATTTGACTGTACTGGTAAACATAACGAGACAATTATCAAATATCAAATTTCCTAATCAAGAAACATGTGCGTCATCAAAAGTTATTATTCTTTGCGCAAATTAAAGTCAACTCTGTCTTTCTTTTTTGTGAAGATTCTTTTACGACATCTCACACACGTTTCCTACAGTGAGAGTACTGTAAAAAGCTGTTTATCTTAAAATATTAATGTTAATAATACTTGCATAAAATCTACGTGATTGCTATTGTTTTAATTAGATAAACCAACCACTAGTATATCATATACATACATATTTATTTAAAAATAGTTACAATGTGGAATATTAATTTGGATTCAAATTAATCCATATTAATTATGGTCCAGTTTAACGTTAAATATAAAATTAAATAGAATAAATATTTATTCTGATAACATTATATTTGTGTTATCCCCATATATCGTTAAAAGGTTATTTTCAGTAGCTCTCATTTTATTCAATTGAACTTAAATATTTCTTGTTATATCTTTTATTTTCATTATTATGAAAGGGTAATGTGTGCTAATAAAGCAATATTAGACACTTAATAAAATAGTATAACGAATTTGTTTATTCAAAAACATAGAGAAAGTCAAGCACAAATAAAAATACAAAGTCATAGTAATTGTGTAGGTATAATTCAAAGTTGTTTTTGTCAGAGCCATTATCTGTCTCTTAATTATGCCATGTTCACCCTAAAATATAATAAATAATTTGAAAAGCGTAAAAACGAAAAAATAAGAATCTTAATGCGTCTTCAGTTATCTGTTCAAAAAGTGCTAAATTATTTGCCTTTAATGGTTTTGACTTCTATATAAGGTATAGTTGTTAATTGAAGTAATATATAATGTACATGTAAATGATTTTGTGAAACAACACAATAGGTAAGTCACATTCCTATGAGTGTAAAATAAATGACGGAAAGGGTATAACGGGTTTTGAAGGGTTCGTAACGCATGTGTGATGCTTCTAGTCCATAGGTTGCGGTGACTACTCATCATGAACCAGACCTCACGTTTGATGTCACCATTCTGATACAAAAAACGCTGTTCAAGAAATGATGACAATACAGTACTAACTAATTGAAGTACTTCAAATAAAGGAATGCAAATATTTCAACAATATGAAATACTAGCTTCTATCCGCGACTTAGTCGTTTACAGTATTAGTAAAGATGGTAGGGTTCCTTCTTAGCTCGCTTGGTTAGCTACCACGTTAAGTATAAAAATCTGTCGCCAAGCATTTGTTGTTGTGTTCCGTTAGCTTCACTTGAGAGCTAATCTCCTCTAGGGCTAAGACGTTTACCATCTTAAACAATAACGTCACTGATCAAAATGAGATGTGATTGTGGTCAAACGATAAAATGTAATATAAAAAACCAGGTGGTAAAGAAAGACCACAAACCAAGTGATACAATTGTAGTATGTTAAAAGCCTTACTGTTTTCGATTATGAGCACGTATACGACTCGAGAAACCGAAATTTGTTTTGACGATCTTCTTGCAGGGTGCACAGTGTATTCGACCGTTAGTATTATATGAATAGCGGTAAAGAGGTTTCGAAGGCTCCTATTGGATTTAGCATGATGAGAAATAGCTTAGAGCCTTTCTCGATAAATGAGCTATCTAACGCTGAAATAATTTTTCAAATCGGACCCGTAGTTCCTGAGATCAGCGCGTTAAAGCAAACAAACCCTCTCCAGCTTTATAATGTTAGTATAGATAGAATTACATAACCATCATTTACATAATTAGATTACTTGCAATTGTGTCTTGCTAAAATAAAATATTATCAAACCGCACTTAAATTGGTGTTTCGCGTCTAGGTCTTGTAATCGCTTTTTTAAGTAAAAGTAGTAACTGCCTTGTGAACAGAGTTACACCACTCACATCTCTCTTCCTAACCCTCACACGGAATATTACATATAGTTAGATGGCGCTTTAAGACATCCTTGTAACGCAATAGCTGACCTTCCAGAGTGCGTTTTCCTTCTTTTAATCTTCAGTTTTGTAAGTGGTTGAATCACGCTGAAGCTATTACTGGTTTCATGAATGGGTCGGCTCACCCGGGGTAGTACCACCCCTCTCACAGAAAACCGACGTGAAGTAATGGTGCTTGTATCGTTGCGTTTCGTTTGGTCAGTGGGAGCACCGGAGCCTCATCTAACCTCCACCTGCTTCCCTTCCCCTCCCTCCTGATGAATATGATGAATAGAGACTTATAGATAAACTAGGCTTCGACTCGTCGTGGCGTCGACGGTAAGAAAAAGAAACGAACTATTTCCAATTTTTCCAATTTACAACTCTAAATTTGTCAATAGATACTAAATAAGGTAAAAAGGAAATTAGTTGACAAACAGAGAAGAAGAAAGAATTGTTTCGTCTTTGTAATATATATGTTTAGTGTGAGTGAAACTGAAGATTATTTCTGAATAATTTAACGAACGGTTAAAAATATATCCATGCCCGCGTACCTCCTAATCTTATTAGAAAGTATAATTAACATGTACTATGCACAAAATGATTTACTATGAAAGATATTGTAACAAGACATAAAGTGGTTAAAATATAACCTTTATTTTAATTAGATCCTGGTCGTAAATGAAAGTTATTAAACAAAATACGGTTTTTCTTTTAAGAAAATAGAAAAGAGTGTGGTATTCAATATCTAACTATAAATAACATACCTATTTTTAAGGAATTCGTTAATCCTAACCCAAATTAGTCATGTCTTCTGCTTCTTTCTCTTCTCTTGACAAACCAAAAATTCAAACACGCATATGATATAGTCTATTTTAGGTGGTAGAGCAACGCTGAAGCTATTACTGGTTTCAGCATGAATGGATCAGTTCGCTCGGGGTAGAACCGAAAACCGACGTGAAGTAACAGTGCTTGCATTGTTGCGTTTCGTTCGGTCAGTGCGAGCGCCGGAGGACCACTTCCCTTCAACCCCCTCTCCCTACACTCCCCCCAAACACAGGCTGGCAATGCACTTGCGACTCCTCTGGTGTCTATGGATGGTGGTGACCCTACCTGTTCGTTTACCACCTATGATAATATAAAAAAAATGCGAGTAAATACAATGTCTGGCACAAGCGCATTACATCACGAGCATGTCAAAGTCATTGGTGACGCTCGTAGCATGGACGTATATGTTTTCCTCTACCAATTTTTTTTTATCGCTCATCGTGGCTAGGAAACTTCAATAAATACCATAAAACAACCAAACCATTTTCACTATGATGAAGTCGCAGGCAATAGTTAGTTGTTAATATAGAGTTAAATTACCAGTTACAGGTATTTAATGGAACTTATTATTTTATTATCAGTATAATTAGGCACGGAATACGAAACTTGTTATCCATAGTGTTTCTCTTTTATCTTCACAGTAGCTTTTGTCCGCGTTTTCTCAAACCTTAATGAAGATTTAACCTATCCTAACATAACATATAGGGATATAATAGTACTATTAATTACACCTGACAATGGGTATGCAAAATTTCACGATTTTTTTTTTATTGTAGCACGGCAACGTGACTGCATTATGCATTATGGTAAGCACAGTACAATCCAAAAACAATGACGACCACCGAATGACACACTGCCCATCGCCGGTCGCCGCTGTCATGCCGGTCTGCGAAAAGCTGGATATGCAGAGGCTGATCCCGAAATGCGACCCGCAAAAGCGAATCACTATGACGGTCTTTTTCGGTTGCGACCCAGTCAGGCTGTAAAACCCTACCACCCCGATTTGATTGATTTGAACGTGAATGCGTAATAAACAAAAAAAATCGCATACGCATTTATAATATTACGTTTACTTAGGACTAAATACGGTTTTTCTTTTAAGAAAATAGAAAAGAGTGTGGTATTCAATATCTAACTATAAATAACATACCTATTTTTAAGGAATTCGTTAATCCTAACCCAAATTAGTCATGTCTTCTGCTTCTTTCTCTTCTCTTGACAAACCAAAAATTCAAACACGCATATGATATAGTCTATTTTAGGTGGTAGAGCAACGCTGAAGCTATTACTGGTTTCAGCATGAATGGATCAGTTCGCTCGGGGTAGAACCGAAAACCGACGTGAAGTAACAGTGCTTGCATTGTTGCGTTTCGTTCGGTCAGTGCGAGCGCCGGAGGACCACTTCCCTTCAACCCCCTCTCCCTACACTCCCCCCAAACACAGGCTGGCAATGCACTTGCGACTCCTCTGGTGTCTATGGATGGTGGTGACCCTACCTGTTCGTTTACCACCTATGATAATATAAAAAAAATGCGAGTAAATACAATGTCTGGCACAAGCGCATTACATCACGAGCATGTCAAAGTCATTGGTGACGCTCGTAGCATGGACGTATATGTTTTCCTCTACCAATTTTTTTTTATCGCTCATCGTGGCTAGGAAACTTCAATAAATACCATAAAACAACCAAACCATTTTCACTATGATGAAGTCGCAGGCAATAGTTAGTTGTTAATATAGAGTTAAATTACCAGTTACAGGTATTTAATGGAACTTATTATTTTATTATCAGTATAATTAGGCACGGAATACGAAACTTGTTATCCATAGTGTTTCTCTTTTATCTTCACAGTAGCTTTTGTCCGCGTTTTCTCAAACCTTAATGAAGATTTAACCTATCCTAACATAACATATAGGGATATAATAGTACTATTAATTACACCTGACAATGGGTATGCAAAATTTCACGATTTTTTTTTTATTGTAGCACGGCAACGTGACTGCATTATGCATTATGGTAAGCACAGTACAATCCAAAAACAATGACGACCACCGAATGACACACTGCCCATCGCCGGTCGCCGCTGTCATGCCGGTCTGCGAAAAGCTGGATATGCAGAGGCTGATCCCGAAATGCGACCCGCAAAAGCGAATCACTATGACGGTCTTTTTCGGTTGCGACCCAGTCAGGCTGTAAAACCCTACCACCCCGATTTGATTGATTTGAACGTGAATGCGTAATAAACAAAAAAAATCGCATACGCATTTATAATATTACGTTTACTTAGGACTTTGTATTCACATATATTGTGAATGTGACTTTATAGGTCACATTTACTAATTACAAAAGGACTTAATTTTTGGTTACATTTACTAATTACTATGAGTGTGTTCTCCATATACAGGCGAAATTATAAATGTAATTTCTTGTTTTAAAACACATTTATCTAGACGCTGATAAAATTTGGTTGCTACATCAGATATCAATATGGATAGTAAGTACACCATTGAGACACACATAATAGTTATTTTTAGTTACAGCATTCCTTAATGCATAGTGCAATATGCATTATGTTAATGCGGTTAACATCGTTGTGGGAATGGGTATATGGCCCCTTAAGAAATTTGTCTTGTTTTCACAATTTATTTTTACATAGGCCAACCTGTATGACCCACGTCAGGCTACGGTTGGAACTTGATTTGAAACCTGAAACGGTTTTATCAATATTTTTTATTTAATTTGGTTAATTTAATAATTCAGTTATTTTTCGCTTTTTAGTGTCTTATTAGGTTTTCACATCGAAGGCGGTATATTTTTTTTTGCAAAAAAATTTTATTTTCTACATGTTAACTTTTCAAACAAAAAGGTATCTAATAATATTTGCTAATTTAGATATATATAAGATTCAGTTACCCATACCAGTATAGATGTCTTGTGTATATTATATCTGTTATGAGAATTTAAGTCTGACAATCACTAATGCTCATGTAATTATAATTATTGCTAGCAGTTCGGCTAGCTAATATAATATAATACATTTATCCTAATCCTCGAGTTTGACTCAATCTTGCAGAAAAGTTTAATATTCATTAGATTCATAGATTTTATATTGTATTAAAATATTCAACAAACAACTATGCAAAAGAAATGAACTGAAACATTCTTTTAAAAATAGAAGCATAATATACAATATCATATAATGCTACATAATATTTGTGAAATATTTACGATTTCTATTTATATTATACTTCATATTTTAGTAATACATTTGTTGAACATTTCCACTACCAATAGTTTTGAGAGTGCTAGACAACTAATAACCAACAAGAGTACAACCATAAACCCCATTCTGCGCATTAGAGAATAACTCCGCTGGCCCTGAATTAGAACAGTAGCTTATTAATAAGAACCAACTGAGTAAAATTTAGTTAATCGTGTATGTTGCGAGTTAATTTAACGAAAACTTCATGAAATATGATTACAATGAAAACTTGGAATAATAGGATTTGTAAGTATTAATATTCGATTATTATATATGGTATATTCATACTATGAGTCTTAATTGTACTCAGATTTTAGTTAGGTCAAATTATATTTTTTTTTTAATATTTTAGCGATTTCTGTAGGTGGCTACTAAGATTTTGTATACTTTCTTTAAACGCTGGTGTTAAATATATATACATGTTTGTCCCCAGCATGTCTTCTATCTAATAGAATCTATCATTATTAAAGTCTAATCTTTGTTTGTTTCCTAGTGTTGTGTATTTTTTTTTATAGTAGCACGGCAAAATGACTGCACTGTGCCTGATGGTAAGCACAGTACAATCCAAAAACAATGGCGACCACCGAGTGACACATTATCCATCGCCGGTCGCCGCTGACATGCCGGCCTGCGAAAAGCTGGATATGCACAGGCTGATCCCGAAACGCGACCCACAGAAGCGAATCACTATGACGGGCTTTTTCGCCATACACATGGTGGTTGCGACCCAGTCGGGGTGTAAAACCCTACCACCCCCGTTTGTTTGGTTTTACGTGCTAATGTCACTGAACTACTGGTCAGATTTGAAAAATTCTGTGTTACATAGCTCAATTATCGAGAAATGCTATAGTTTATATATCATCACGCTAAGATCAATAGGAGCTGAGCGTCAATGTAGATTGTTTCAAAATCGGGGTTTTTTCCTTCTGAGAGCTTTCATTGCGTGTTAGCGTTGGCCCAAAGTAACTATTCCACGCGGAACAGTTAGTACCTTTATAATTAGATATTTAAATCTAATTACAAATTAACGTGAAGCATCCTGTTACAAGTAATATTCATTGTTACGAAAAGATTAGGAGATTTAAATCATAATAATAGGCGTAATTAATTCATATAAATGCGCTAATAAATGGAATCTAGGAGTCATCATTATGAAAATGTGTCAAGAGGGCGTCAGTAGCACGCGCCTCCACACTGAGGCTTTTTCTTCATGCCATCCGTTCGAGTAACACGGACTTGCTTTATTTATTAAACTCCGCGTGTTAAGAACACTTTGCTATCGCTCTCGAGTAGTAACATCTTTTTAAAACGTTTTCTATAAAATTAATTATCGGAATTTAAACTAGTTTCTGATGGTATTTGAGTAACAGAATTATTTAAATATCAGATACGGATTTGTTGAAAACTCTTAATATAGTTTTTTTTTAATATATGATCTATACCCATATCATACCCATGAATCCATCTATAGGTGGATAGTGTGGTGTGACTAGAATGGATAAAATTAAGAATGAGTATATCAGAGGAAGTTTGAAAATAGCACCACTGACAGATAAGTTGAGGCGTAATAGGTTAGCATGGTATGGGCATGTCATGAGGAGAGATGAAAACCATGTAACTAGAAAAGTGTTGTGTATGTCTGTGGACGGATATACGAGTAGAGGAAGACCGAAAAAGGCATGGATGGAATGCGTGAAAAATGACATGTGCGTAAAAGGTGTTAACACTGAGATGACATTTTACAGGAGAGAGTGGGAAAAGAAAACATCTTGTGCCGACCCTACTTAAGTAGGATAAGGGTAATGATGATGATGATCTAAACTTATACGAAACCAAAAATAATATGAAATCATCTTATTACATATATAATTTCTTCTTATGTATATAATATATTGTTTAATTTTAATAACAAAACAACAAAATTCTTAGAAACAATCAATAGCTTTAAAATTTTGCATGATTTTGTGAGCAGTACAAAACAATTTTGTTAATTCATCTCCTAATAAGGGGCTACATAGAGAATTAAAAATAAACTGATTCCTGGAGACATTGCCGATAGGACATCTCATCAGGCACATTACTTGAATATACAATCGCTAGGTGTACCCTGCAGATTCACTCGCATTTCGTTTTTCTCGTCGTCGGTGTACGATACTACACACAATTCCGTACGGCCAACCCGCATATTGTTTAGTTTTTGTCTAGCGTACTTTCTATTGTACTCTTTGTATAGTAATACCTCATTTATTAAGTACCTATAGTTATGATTTTTTTTAGCCAATTGAAGTCACAGTTTTAAAGAAATACATAGTGTAAATAAAAGAATACGAAATTAGCAGTTTCTAAAGATTCTTAATACGACGACAAAACAGTTCAGTACCATAATCTCAGGCGTTTGCCAACTGATTTTCTTCATTTTTTAATTAGAATTTTTTGGAAATTATTATAATTTTCTATACTACCCACGAGTCGAAGCTTTAATTTATAAGCTTTAACTAGTCATGCTTTACGCTCCTTACATCTACAATATTTGTACAATAATCAATAAAAAATTAACATTTAGAAAAAAAAATACAGAAAATACCAGCTATATACACAAGAGAAAATTTTGTAGCATTTACTATGAGCGAATTTCGACGATTGGACGAACACTAGTTATTTTTAAGAAGAGACATTTTGACAAAAGTTAGTCTGTCTGTTTCTATGACCGGAAATAACTCAACAATGACTTAACGAATTTTAACTAAACTTTATAGACGGGAAGCGTATATCACTAAGATATCACTGTACCTTCATTAAGAAGGTACAAGGATTGTACAAATATTTTTAAAAAATAGTAAAAAACTAAAGAATAAAAATTTTTTGCTATATCAACCGATTGTCATGAAATTTGATACAAGTATACGTAATTCGAATTTTATAAGTCTTGGTTGGTAATGAAGAAAAATTTTGTGACGAAATAACACTCTGAAAATGTTCTCGTAAGACCACTGTGTGGTTGAAAATACAATAGTGCACATTTGTCGGTGTTTAAAACCTGCAATATGTCGTGAACGTTTGTGATTAAGCCCGTGCTTCCCTCGGGAAGAAGCTTCGCGCGGTAATGAGGCATTCAGTTTTATTTCTATATCAAATTTAATTGAGAAAGCTTTACATATAATTAAACGTATAATCAATTAAACTGTATTGAATTTAATGTGTTTATCTAATAAGTAATATGATAATAATTGGATTTATTAGTTTCCTTTAACTTACTATTGTGTTATAGCACGGTTGTATATCCTCCGGGACGAATCGTTGCGCCTTGATAAACTTCCGTCCACAAATTAATTCAGTGAACAGAACATACTGATAATATATAATGAACTATCTGATACCCGCGGCTCTGTCTGCATCTTTATTGTTTTGTTATATCTCAAATGGATTATTAGGCAAAATTTTCGACGAGAGCTCCCAGAAACTTCCCCGTGAATCACTCTGTCTGTTAATGAAAACCACATAAAAATACATTCAATAGTTTTTGAGTTTATCGCGAACGGATAGACGGACGCGGCGGAGGACTTTATTTTATAATATGTAGTGATATTCATTTATTAGATATAATATTTAGATTTTTCGATTTCTCTGAGTTTCTTTGTTTGTCGGTTTGATTGTAACCGTAATATGATTAAAATTATAGGTATAATTATACTTCCGAAATGGCTAATACGGGAATTAAAAACAAGAATGGTTTCTATTAGGGTATTTTATTAAAATCTGATTAATAATAAAAATATATAACCACTTTAATAATGTCACAAATGCATTGATTAAGCGTTTCTACATGTTCACAAAATATCGATAAATACTTATTCCCTGTCTGTTATTATGTGTCTTTGTATATTATATTTTCCAGTACATATATACCCATGTGTTATGTTTATTTTAACTTACCTAATTCTATGAATTTATCTATTCGTTTTACAAACCAAGAATGTAATGTTTTACTGGCAACAGAAAATCTAATACCTAAACGTCGAACTTCTATTACATATAACAAGAGTTCGAACTTAATAGAGTTTACAACTACTGGGAAGTAACTACAATTATATCCATAAAAACCATAAATATTTAAGCACTAGCTGTTCCCGCGACTCTGTTCGCGTGGAACCTAATGCAAAAAACAGAGGTTGATAAAATCTGAATGTATTGTTTTTTTTATATCAAAAGGAGGCAAACGAACAGGTAGGTCACCAGATGTTAAGTGATCACCACTGTCCACTAGCAACACCAGGGGAGTCGCAAGTGCGTTGCCAGCCTACGTATGGGGGAGGGGTAGGGAATGGAGAAAGGGGAGGGGAAAGAAGGTGGGCCTCCGGTGCTCTCACTGACCGAACGAAACGCAAAACTGCAAGCACTGTTACTTCACGTCGGTGTTCTGTGAGAGGGTGGCACTACCCCGGACGAGCCGACCTATTCATGCTGAAACTAGTAATAGCTACAGCGTGGCTCTACCACCTTAAAAAAAGTCTATTTATTTACTTTTCTCTCTTACTTTAGTCGCGTCGTCATTAAAATTACAATAACTTTATTTATTTATTTATTTATTCGGAAAACAAACAGTGATTCATTACAGATATTCAAACTAAATAGACTCTATACACCAGTTATATGTTTTCGCATATGAAAATCTAGAAAATAGCAAGTTCGTTTGAAAAAAAAAATATCAGTAAGTGACACAAACTTAAATTAATATTATTATTTAGATTCTAAGAACAAAAACTAGGGCAAATCAACCCACTACTAATGAAGAGAACTAATGCCACTAAATGCCATAGTATTTTTAATGTGTTGCGTTGCAGATGTGAACAGATCATACTGCTGCAAGATCACCATATTATTTAATAATTTTGATAGAATAAACAGATTTTAAAGGAACAAAGACTAAGTGTTAGTCGAGGATATGCTTTATGATTTTCTTGGTGAGGATTTATCGTGAAAACAGTACTTTAACAGTGATGCGTGTTCAACCAAACAGATAGACAGACAGACATTTCTAAAAACGATTGAAATGTATTTTATTACTTATTCTAAGATACCTGCATTTTTTTCACGGCAATCTATAATTTACAGACATGTTAGGTTTACATTCTTATTATATGTATAGATTTATGATAACACTATAAATTCATCAAAACTTAGTGAAATTTAATACGATTAAATATCGCAAATACTGGACGATGAATTATCTCACAATATTCACATTGGTTTCACGATTTTATGTATATGCAATGGTAGAGCCACGCTGAAACTATTACTGGTTTCAGCATGAATAGGTTGGCTCGCTCAGGGTAGTACCACCCTCTCGCAAAAACCGACGTGAAGTAACAGTGCTTGCATTGTCGCGTTTCGTTCGGTCAGTGAGAGCGCCGGAGACCCACCTCCCCCCCCTCTCCTCTCCCTTTCCCTCCACTAACCCTTCCCTCCAAGAGATGGCAACGCACTTGCGACTCCTCTGGTGTTGTTAGTGTCCATGGACGGTGGTGATCACTTA
>MU159324.1:27334-155991 GCA_015888305.1 Antheraea pernyi | reverse complement strand
CTTTCTCGATAAATGAGCTATCTAAAACCGAAAGACTTTCTCAAATCGGACTGGTAGTTCCTGAGATTATTAATTACTTTTTTAAGGTCTGTTATCTATTAGTGAATACCCCGTGAAAATCGGCCCAAAGTAATGCGGACGAAGCCGCGGACAAATACAATATGTCAACCGCTATAATTTCGGTTATCTGGCAGTAAAAATTAAGTTCCCGTTAAAATAGGTCCAGTCGTTTTGGAGATTACCCAGAACAAACAAAGAAACAGACAAAATATAATAATATAAAAATATAGACAAAGTATAAAAAAAGTTTTTTTTTGGTCATTTGTAGCCATATCCATTCATCAAAAAGTTGTTATTTTATTTGTACAATACACAAACTTTATTTTTATAATACGTAATAGAGAACAAATAAAAAATTGGAAATAAAAGTAGTATGAACTATTTGAATAGGAAAACAAAATAAACTTTGAAAATGTTAGCTTTTCATCTTGATACTTACCACATAACTTCAGAATTGGCAGTATGGATTAATTCCTTCGCCTGTCCTATTGGACGAATACTATTACTACTACTTACCACGTTACCATGGCAACGTATATAATTATAACGTAATCACTCAAAAGCAAAAAAAGTGCCCGATTTTGAAACATTCTTCATTGGTGCTCTGCTTCTATTAGTCTTAGCGTGATTATATATAGCCTAAAGCCTTCCTCGATAAATGAGCTATCTAAAATCGAAAGATTTTCTCAAATCGGACTGGTAGTTCCTGAGATCATAGCGTTCAACCAAACAAACAAACTCTTCAGCTTTATATATTAGTATAGATTGGAAATGTTCAATAACAGTGGTTGCAATAAAATAATCTAGTTTAATGTTTATAGGCTTCATATAGGCTCATCTGATTTTAAGCGACGATGTGGACCACGATGGTAACACACTAAGACTAGAGAGAACTGACTTTTAAACGTAGCTGCCAAGTCAGAATTAGAATTGTCTCTATGTCTATGATATGATTTCATCAAATTGTAGTCCGGTGAAGCTGTTAAAATCTTGCTAGATCAATACTCAGTTCAAAAAAAAAATCATCAAATATTTTCCTATTTCGCAAAGAATCAGGTTTATTGTAGATACTTACGTTAACAGATGCGATGGACCTAGAAACTGTGAGAGACTGGTCGTCCCACGTTTCAAACTCAATAAGATCTGTAATGGTTTTTGAGATAATAACGTTAGGTATTACAAGAAAGCTCCCAAGCACATACATTACCGAATTCTCAGATTATACGTCAAACAGTATGTCAACCAGGTTTTGGTGTCAAAAGGCTTCTACTATAGGATCGATCAATATATGAACGATCGTAATGATTGCAACTTAATTTATTTTTAAAACAATATAACCTTTGAAAAGGTAAACCCGATCAAGTTTCTTGTCAGTACTTCTCCATGATTGGGTTGTTTTCTGAACCAGTAACAATTTTGACGTTCATAAGCACTTTCCTTGAGCCTAGATTAAATTGAGTATTTTTATTATGGCTTTAATATTCAAACACGTTAGCACTGAGGCATCATTTCTTCTAAAGTTATTAAGAGTATAACTTACTACAATTTTAAGTATCTACATTTTTTTTTATATCATAGGAAGTAAACTAACAGGCGCGTCACCTGATGGCAAGTGATCGTACTTTAAAGGGAAAACATAGTCTCATTTACTTCGTTAATTCACCCGGGCAAAGTGTATATAACTAACATAATTCAAAGTATTCATTTCCGATATCAAAAGTTTATTATTCATTTCGGATAAATAAATAAAAAGTTTTAGTAGTAATTCTAGTACTTTCCGTATACAATTAACTTTTATTTACGAATCTTGGAAATCATTCATTTGAACCTTAAACCTATTTTATTTATACAAAGCATAACTTAAAACCTTGATATTTGAGACCAATTGTTATGTCTGGACTATGTAATATAGAAATAATTGAAATTTATAATTCAGGTAGTCCTAGTTATTTATTTAATAGTATTTTTTAAATTAAACTATTTAATAAATGGAGAAACAATTTCATTATCGCTAATTCAAAGCGAAACGGCGAAATGAAGATCAATTCTCTTAATTACCCCGAAGCGTGTGTGTGATCATTTTTCATTTATATTACAGCTATTTGGCAATTGCCGTAGGGTGTGTCAGTTCTCAGCTTATCTATGGATATTGTGTAGGAAGGATATAGTTTGTTAGGCGGCTCGTTACGGCATCGTAGCGCTGTATTTGATTGTCGTGCAAGGTGAATACTAATGTTGGATCCTGTGTGATTGATCAAGCGTAGACATACTAAACCTAGATGAGGTAAAGGCCTGTTTCGGAATTAATTTATAATGCAAATCCAATTCCGGGAAACGTATTTTCGTAGTGACTCATTCGTATAGACTCTTAGATTATAAAATTAATTATTAAAGAATTAAAGATTATTAAATTATTTTAAAAATATTTATAAACAATTGATTATTTTATTCGTAAGGAATCATAATATAACAACATTTTATTTAGAACGATTTTAATGAGAGACTTGTTTCTATTATGTAGATTTCTTATAATAATGTGAGCTTTGACCGCAAATTTTCCTATAAAGGAAACTCCGCCGGAATTTACAAATGTTGAGTTCAAATCAAAAATTCTTTATTCAGTTTAGACCCTAATAAGGCACTTATGATAGTTGTATAATGTATGATAATAAATCTAACTGATAATTGGGTCTATAGTATAGTCTATAGCAATAAAACTATAGACCCAGTTATATAACCACATGTTATAATTTTGCCATTGTTATGAAAATTTGTTTGAAAAAGCGTAATTGTATTGTATGTAGATAAAACACTGAGATTTTTTCTATATGCCTGTAAAAGCTTCAAACTCGATTCAATTGTTTCGTAGATTCGTCTGAACAGACAACAAACACTTCAATTTTATTCATAGGTATAGATTAGGTTCTATTTTATTTTATTAAATTTGTTAAGTCTAAGGTATGATTTTTAATAATTGTCGTTGTTTAGATGAACAAAAATTTGACGTCAATTTATTTCCTTTTTGTTAGAACATAATACTATTCATAATTAAGTACGCTACAATGTTAAGACATAACAAACGTATTTATTACTGTGCAAGTATGTACGTTAAACCATTGTTGTAAAGTTTAACCTGTCCGTAGAACATGTTGCTGAGCAAAGTACTCGTCGAAGGTTAATATACCCTGAATTATCTGGTATAACAATCATAATTATAGGGAGAGCCAAAGTGCTATTTACTGATAAGAGTCAGTAAACGATTAAAGTTTTAAACTATATTGTTTGCGATGATCAAGTTGTATATTACGAAACAGCGGAAAATATATTCAACGTACTTAAAATTTGCTATACATCTTTGTTACGTTGGTACGATACATAAATATGATAATATACCTTAAGTAAGTTTATTTATAACTAACTTCTGCCCGCGACTTCGTTCGCGTGGAATAGTTACTTTGGGCTAATGCTAACACGAAGCGGGATCTTTCAAAAGGAAAAAGAAACGATTTTGAAACTTACTACATTGTTGCTCCGCTCCTGTTGGTTTTAGCATGATGATATATATCCTATAGACTTCATCGATAAATGGGCTATCTAAAGCTGAATTTTTCAAATCAGACCAGTAGTTCCTGAGATTAGTGCGTTCAACCAAACAAACAAACACTCCAGCTTTATAATGGTAGTATGGATTACTCTTCTCGCTCTCTTCTCTCTTCTCTCGTACTTAAGTCGAGCCGTCATTTAAATTACAATAACTTTTGATAGAGTGGACCGATTTTAATGAAACAAAGACTAAGTTACACTCGAAAATACGCTTTATGATTTTCTTGGTGGTGTTTTATTGTGAACCCTGTACTTTAGCAGTGATGCGTGTTCATAAAAACAGACAGACATTTCTAAAAATGATTGCAATGTATTTTATTACTTATTCCTAGACACCGATGCAAAGATTTTTTCACGAAAACGATTCTTTTAAAAAGTACGTACACGTTATATTTACATTCTTATTGTATGTAGGTATGTATAGATTATTGCGTAGTCATGTGGCTATTCTATATTTAACTACAAAAACTGAGATGTAACGAATGAATACGTTATTGTACTTTTTAGTTAGTATACTGTGGAGTTTTATGCCACAAGGCATTTGCTTTCAGCTAACTTCTTGAGAAAACAGAATAAGTATTATATTTATATATAGATTAAATTTAGCTACATTGTAATACACATATATACAGTTAGTGTACATAATTTAAATGTAATATATCTAATTGGTAGGTGGTAGAGCCACGCTGAAGCTATTACTGGTTTCAGCATGAATGGGTCGGTTCGCCCGGGGTAGTATCACCCTCTCACAGAAAACTGATGTGAAGGAACAGTGCTTGCATTGTTGCGTTTCGTTCGGTCAGTGAGAGCGCCCACTCCCCCATCCCCCAAACACAGACTGGCAACGCACTTGCGACTCCCCTGGTGTTGCAAGTGTCTATGGACGGTGGTAATCACTTAACATCAGATGACCCACCTGTTCGTTTGTCTCGTATGATATTAAAAAAACAACCTAACAACATATTCGCATATACACATACCTACAGATATACACTCGCCTCTGCCCATTACAGTACTATAATACCATCACAATAATATTATTCTAGTTATTCAAAGATGGATAATAAATTCTATAGTGAAATAATTGGTTTTTATACACGAATAAACACGAATTTTGCTACTTTTCTATGTATATGAATCATTATATTATTATTATAATGCTTTAATAATGTAAGGTATATTTTTTCTCAGAACCTTTAGAAAAATATATTGTAGATAATATTTTTCTTTGGCTTAAGTATCTAACACTATTGTCAGACCTAGATAACAAAGCCAGTGTTTCTCGAACTAACTGAAATACCTTTTTATTCATATAACTACATAATTCTTTGTGTTTCTGTCATATTCCCGGGTTGCTTTATCAAATTCTATCATAAATATTTAATACCTACCCAAACATTACATAATATGAATTTAAGTACTGAACGTTTTTTTTAAATTCAATGTTCAAATAAATAATAACTCGAATTATATTTATTATTCGTCCAGGATAGGAGTACTGTTGATTACAGTATATATAAATAAAAACGATACGCGACTTTGGTTTGCAATATAAAACTTAATAACAATAGAACACAGTCTAGTGTATCCTGACGGCGAGTTACATAATATAATAACATCAATAAGTTCTCATTAAAACAAAGACTGCGGTGGTGGTGTGGACCAACTATTATTGTGATGCTGAAATTTACCTTATGTTTCTTACTACTACCATAATTGCGTGTATCGCCACAAAGTTTTATCTATGGTCATAAGAAATGTAGGTGTGGGAACATATCATCGTCACACGTTACGAACTATTGGAGTGCGTGACGATAGAAGCAGCACGATAACTGGGCCTACGGTTTTTACATACATCAAAGAAATCTGAAAACCCTAATTTCGAATTCTAATTGCAATGACATATGTGTATAAACGTTATTTTTTAATATCATAGGAGGCAAACGAACAGGTGGGTTACCTGATCTTACGTAATCACCACCAACCATAGACAGTTACAACACCAGGGGAGTTGCAAGTGCATTGCCAGTCTAATGTTTGGGGAGGGGTGAATAGGGAAGGGAGAGGTGGAGAGGGGTGAATGGGAAAGAGGGCGTAGGGGAGGGGGTAGGTGGTCTTCCGGCGCTTTCACTGACCGAACGAAACGCAACAATACAAGCACTGTTGATTCACGTCGGTTTTCTGTGAAAGGGTGGTGCTATCCCGGGCTAGCCGACCCATTCATGCTGAAACAAGTAATATCTTCAGCGTGGGTCTAGCACCTATAAAATCGCGCTTTTGTTGGAATTAATTTTGAGGCTAATTTTTAGCGCGACGGGTAGTCAAAGCTTCGTCACACAAATATGGGACTAGCAATTGACCCTCTTTTTATTGTATTTCAAGGACACTAACGAAATACACCTGATAGTAATATTAACCTGACAATAATGACTAATATCAATTTGCGACCGACTGATGAGGGTCATCCTCGATCGATTGTTCTTTACAAACTCGGAGCCTAAAAATAAACCATAAAATGTGATAAAGCAACGCTAAAGCTATCCACTATATTGCATACCTACCTACCTACTGCGGAAACTTCGAATAATGTTGATTTCATCGGCGTTATTTAATTATAACTGGGTACACCCACTCCGATTTATAGGAGCGCTGACACTAAAGTTTACTAACAAAATTGTCTCGGCAAAGTTTGGTACGACTCACGCGACCAATCCTGACATGCTTGTCAAAAAGTCGCCTTCGAAGTCATTAAGTGACTGTTAACGGTTCGAGATATAACCTAGGAATTAATATCGAATATTAAGATTTAGGGCCTAAGATCTATAATAGGACCAGTCGTGTTATATGGATCCGAGTGCCGAGCTACGAAAGAGACTGATGAGAAAAGATTACATGTGGCAGAGATGCGAATCTTAAGATGGATGTGTGGTGTAAATAGAATGGGTAAGTTTAAGAATGAGTACGACAGAGGAAGTTTGAAAATAGTACCAGTAACAGAGAAGTTGAGGAATAATAGTTTAGCATGGCACGAGCATATTATGAGAAGAGATGAAATTTATGTACTTAGAAACGTTTTGAGTATGAAGGTGGACGGACATAGGAATAAAGAAAGAAGAAAAAGATATGCAGGGATAGCGTAAAAAATAATATGTGTATGGAAGGTGAGAATAATGAGACGACATCTGGTAGAAGAACGTGGAAAAGGAAAACATGTTACGCCGACCCTACTTAGGTGGGATAAGTGTATGATGAAGAATATTTGAGATCTAGGGCCACATTAGGTTCTAAAAAAACTGTTTCGAAGATAAAGCAATAAAGACATACGCTTAAAAATCCCACTCGCTAAGCGATTATTAAAATAATAGGATATATTTGTTAGGGAACTGCAACGTCTTTTCTTAGAAGCCGATTGAGATATAAAGCTGAAATTAATATTAAATTTCTCGACGGCTAAATAATGCTGTAAAAGTTTCTTAGTTAACACTATACTCACCTATTATGAAACTTGCAGGGTTTTGTATAATACCGAGTATTTATTACCTCAAGATTTGGCACGAAGGAAGGTTTCTTTAAAAAGGTATTGGAATAAGTCTGATAATAAGTAATTTGAATTTTGTCGTAGAATTATAATTAATTCCATCAGTGTCATCTCGATGGTTGGAAGTCGTGCACTGTGCGATTCTCACGTTTGTTTTTTCCATAGTCCGGTGAAGCTGTTAAGACCTTGCTAGGTCAATAGCGTGGACAGAAAAAAAAAAGTTTTTTACGCGTACGACAGTTCTCTCGAATGAATTCCCAGCGGCAGCGTTTCCGGACCATCTGCCTTTTTTCAAGTAACGAGCCTACTCCTTTCTCAAAAGCCGGCAACGCATCTGTGATTCTTCTCGTATCGCAGGTTTCCTTGGATGGCAGTGATCACTTACCATCAGGTGACCCGCAAGTTTGTTTTCCGCCAATAGTATTTAAAAAAAAAAATTATATTTGTTGATAATTTCATAATATGTACTATGCGAATATTTAATGCTGAGACAGTTGCGTTGGTGTGGTCATGTATTTCGGAGACCAGATGAGAACGTGGTCAAACGCATCTTATACTGTGAGCTTGAAGGAGGCAAGCGAAAGCAAGGCGGATACCTATTACAGTATAAAGATGTCTTGAAATGACGTATGAAAGCTTGCAAAATGGATCCCTCTGTATGTGAAATAACAGCTGTAGTGGAGAACTCTTTTACAAAGATAGATTTTCACGTTTGAGAGCAGAAGAAAAGAGGAGCTTGATATTAAACGTAATGATCTAAATGCCAGACCACCTAAGGCTATACAATACAATTATAATAACGGTGCATTTACCTGTCCCAAGTGTGAGCAAACGTTTACTACGAAGGTAGGATATGCCATCATTTACGTACACACGAACGGGCGGAGAAATAGACAGTTAAGTTTCTTTAGGTGGTAGAGCTATTACTGAAGCTATTACTGGTTTCAGCATGAATGGGTCGGCTCGTCCGGTGTAGTACCACCCTCTCACAGAAAACCGACGTGAAGTAACAGTGCTTGCATTGTTGCTTTTCGTTCGGTCAGTGAGAACGCCGTTGGTCCACCTTCCCTCCAGTCCGTCCTCCTCCCGCTCCCTCCAAACATATGTGACTCCTCTGGTGTTACTAGTGTCTGTGGACGGTGGTGATCACTTAACATCAGGTGACTTACCTGTTTGTTTGCTTCCTATGATATAAAAAAATGATGACTATGCGAATACAACCAAAATAAAAGTTTGTCGCTTAACTACGCGTTCACATGGGCCAAGAAAACTTATCGTAAATAAATGAATTTAATTTGAAAACTAATACTTATTTCTCTTCCCTCTCTTTTGCTGCCTCTCTTTCATTTTATTTTCTTAATATTTTCCTATTACTTCTCCGTATTAAAATTTATCGTACGTTTCAAGTGATACTTACCCCAAATGAAAACGACAAAGTGACCTTAATTTATGTCTATTAACTTAACGACGGAGAACGGAAATTTATAAATTCTAAAAATGTTCTTATTATGGTTACCTTGGATTTGATTATTCCAGTAATATATACGTCATGGATAGTGACTAAATTAATAAGGCTAAGCTTACGAAAATCTATTTATTTTGTAACAAAAGTCATAGCTCAGCGGGACCTTAATTTATCACTGTTAGAGCGTCTCACTCAAAAGCAATTCCGTTTAGTTTTTTTCAAGAATAGCTCATTTGACGCCATCCAATTAGGGAAAGTTAAGGATGTTTCAACCAAAAATTGGTCTACTTTATCTGAGGTATGTATATAATTCCATTCATTTAATTGAGAGTTATAAGTATTTATCTATACTATATTATAAATAGGTAAAGTTTGTCAGTTTTGACGTTGTAGGGGGTAATCTCAGGAACTACTGGTGCGATTTGAAAAATTCTTTCAGTCTTATATAGCTCATTTATCGAGGAAGATTATAAGCTATATCATCACGCTAAGACCAATAGGAGCGGAGCACCAATGAAGAATGTTTCAAAACCGGAGTTTTTGTTCTTCTTGAGAGCTTCCGCTGCGTGTCAGCGTTAGTCCAAAGTAACTATTCCACGCGAACGAAGTCGCGGGCGGAGGCCAGTTTGAAATAAAATATTATATCTAGTCTTAAACAAAATAACTCCAAGTATCTATGTATATAGTTAGAAACTAAATAAGAGTTATGTATTTTTTGTAATGTAGGTAAAACATAGAATGCCCGCTGGGATAAAGGATTACTTGTTAACCAACGATTCGTGAATTCATTCTCATACGTCCATTGGTAACCTTTTGACCACAACACAAATTTATTTGAGCGTAACAATTTTCATACGCAAGTAGCTTTATGATGACTCCCTCATTATTCTAAAGAAAGGTTGATAAGCCATTCATGATCTACTTGTTTTTTTTTATTAAGAATGTATTACTTGTATTAAGCGACTAATTATATATTAAACTAGATCTAACCACGGCTCCGTACGCGTTTTTTAAAATTGTATTAAAGAAATGTAAAATTGTGAGAAGATGTACAATTACAGAAATGCTCTTTCAAAAACATCTGAAAGTACGACAGGCACGCCACCTACTGTAATATGTAACGTGTAAATTAAATCTATCTATACATCTATTCTATACATATAATAAAAATGAAGTGTCTGTATGTAATATCAAAATAACAAAATTTTAATGATTGGACATAAAGTATACTCGCTACTAATAACAAAAATGTAATTTAATTTCTTTTTGTCTGTCTATCTGTCTGTCTGTGTCTTCCGGATAATCTCTGAAACAGCTGAACCGATTTTGTTGGGAATTTCACTGGCAGATAGCTGAAATTACGGCGGGTGACATAGGCTACTTGATTTCATACTAGATGTTGCCCGCGTATTCTTGCATGTGAAAATGATTTTGTTATTTTATGGGAATTATGTGTTTTAACCGGTTTAATTGTGACCTGTCTTTAATTTTTTAACATATAATATTCTCATTTATACTAACCTCTATAGTCCTGCCACTGATTTTAAGTGACTTCTAAATAATTTATCATAACTACTTAAGCCCTATAGAAAATATAATTATATGTAAAGCTTAGATTATAACACTTTGAAAAATATTTTAATTGTCAGAATAAACCACTCACAAGGGTTCAACCGTTTCACAGATTAACCCGTACAAATATAGACATTTGAATTTTATTTCTATGACTATAAAATATGTATGAATTTATACGTACTATTGATCGCCTACATGTCGAAATTCGACTATAATTCATAAATTCTTCGTTTCCATACTAAGGGAAAATGAAGAAAAACGGTATAACGCTACAAGAATGACAAATAGAGGAGAAAATTGTACTGAACTGTTTTACCGCTGCTTTTTTAGATATACTAGTGGGCGCCCAATGGTCGACATTCGACCATAGTTCATTGATTTTTTTAAGTTTGAATTTTAGTTTAGGGTTAATATCATTGTTGAATGTAGAATGAAAAAGGGTAATTGGAACGTAAGAGTAAAATTATACATACAGTCGAGCATAGCAACCTCCTTCACAACCTTTTTTTAAGTCCTTTATTGACAGATCTGTCAAAATATCTTTTTTATTTACATGTACTCGTATATATATGTTGTGTAAAATTGAAGCAGTAGTGTGAGTAATGCATATTTTAATTAATTTAATGTACTTGTAATGCATTTTAAATAAAATATATAGCTTTCTGCACCCTTTCCTCCATATAAACTTTAACTATGCCAAATTTCACGTTCATCCGTTCGCGCAATTCCGTTAAAAAGGTATACAAAATTTAGGCTTCACCTATTAATATTTATATATATAGCAGATATGAAACTACTATAAAGGTCATATTTTTTGGCACTAACGAGATAATTTTTTTGCAGTGACTAAATTCATCCGTATCGGCATTGCTGACAAGAATGACAACCCGCCCTACTTCGACAAAGAGCTCTACGAGGCGGAGGTCGACGAAAATGAGGACATTCAACATACTGTACTCACCGTCACCGCCAAAGACCACGATGAATGTAAGTAACTTTTTGTATAAACATCCTAGTTAGATAAGCAGAAAACACGGTCATGTAGATATAAAAGTTCCTGGTTCCTACATAATCATGATTTTATTAATGCAATTTTAAAAACGAGACACGAAACCTATTGGCTAAATTATTTCCACTAAACTCGTGTACGTTCTAAATACACTGTGAAATTAACTAAAACAATTATTTTATTATTATTATTACCCAAGGTTATTAACTTCGGGTCCCCCGTTGTAGGTTACGGCAGCGGCCATTGCACCTAGGTTTATTTCGTTTATATCCATATTTTGGAAAATCTTAGAACAAACTTTAACTAAGGTTTTCTTTGTTGTTTATTAGTATATGTTTTGATATTATTATTTTATATGTTAAATATGACCATGAAGTATTATATATTTGAGTACTGCGAGTATTTAACCTATCACCTGGTATATTATTTATTTACTATGAGAGTATTATTGATTCACAGAGATCTCATCTCAATCCAAGATATATTTATTATTGTTGATAATTAAAATCGAAAATAATACAATTCATTATTTTTATGTGAAATCAAAACACTCTTAAAAATAATTCTAAATAATTCTTGTTACGTTAATATGGTAAATGTATTAATAGTATAACAATAAACTCGACTTGCAAAGAAAAGAAACGAAATTAATCACAACGGTGTATTGGTGATTTCAAATGGACGTAAAATTTCATTTCATGATTACTCAAGCTAAATTCTTTTTACGTTTTTACCCAAAGATTGTGTTGACTTTGTATACAATTTATTTAAAGTTATTGAAGTTTTCTGTATCCTTTGTTCAAAGCTTTGTGCCATTGTTTGTTCTTTCCTCTCTCCGTCTACAAATTGTTGACATTGCAATATTTGATTTATGCATAGTTGAAAAGGTGTTTTAATATTTATTATGATCATTATTTTATTTATTGTTTATATTTATTTTATTTATTGTTTGTTGTTGTATTGTTTTCAAATATAAAACATAATATACTTTTGTATATATTGCTTCGATTAGTAAGTATTATGTAAGAAATATTACAAAAATAGTAAAAATCGTGGCGGTGGTTGGGTGATTTGATCGAGGCAATATCGATTCGATGTCAGCATGTTCGAATTTGAATTAGTACGGAAATAAGGATTATAAGTGCCGTTGTTATAATTCTGCCCTCATTTATGGATGCTCATTATGTCTATAGCTGGCAATTGGCCTTATTTTCACTTACCATCAGGTGAGATTGTGGCCAAGTGCGTACCTGTCGAACATAAAAAAAAATGGTATTTGGAAGTTGTACGTGTAATTTACTTATATTAGTGTTCGCCTAGTGGTCGAAATTTGACCATAATTCATTTTGACATTCAACGAAACCAAAGAAAATAATAATTATTTAAATGGATTCATACATTTATTGAAGATATATTATTAATTAATTAATTATTTCAGGATTTATAAATGTATATTATGAATTTACATATTATATTATTATAGAATTAACCTACGGTTTGACCAGTTAATTCCAAAGGGGATGTAAGGTATGGATGTAGGTATTTGTAGGTAATGAAGGTAACTGGAACGTAAGAGTAAAATGACGGATGGCGAAACATCATTTTCATTTACATGTGTGTATATGTTGCGTGTCATTCAAGCAGTAGTGTGTGTAATGTTTATTCTAATTAATTTAATGTATTTCTAATGAAGTTATTGAAGTTTTCTGTATCCTTTGTTCGAAGCTTTGTGCCATTTTTTGTTCTTTCCTCTCTCCGTCTACAAATTGTTGACATTGCAATATTTGATTTATGCATAGTTGAAAAGGTGTTTTAATATTTATTATGATCATTATTTTATTTATTGTTTATATTTATTTTATTTATTACTTGCTGTTGTACTGTTTCCAAATATAATACATAATATACCTTTGTATACTATATTACTCATATTACTATTATTATAATTATTATAATATTACTCAGATTAGTAAGTAAGACATATTACAAAATTAGTGGTGGTTGGGTGATTTGGTCGAGGCAATATTGATTCGATGTCAGCAGGTTCGAATCCTAACGTGTATGCATACATTTCCATTGTAAATTTGGTGGAATACTATTGGTTGATGGTTAAAGAAACCATGACGAGGATACCTATAAGTAAGATAAGTCTGAGCAATGCTTTGGAGTATCATCGTATAAGGAAGAAATTTAACTGCGGATTTCTCTTAGTTTGAAATCGCCAATACCTTGGTAGATTGGTATTGTATTGGCTATTGGCACTGGAATATTGGAAAATCATAGTCATCATAAAAATTATTATTTCGTAAAATATCATAACTCCAATAGGTAAGTGAGAATGACGGTAATTAAATTCCTGTTTATTTATATACCCGGAAGCAGTATTGTATAAAGAAGGTAAGTTAATAATATTATTAAAAACATAAATTTGATGTAAGATTATTAGGATAAACGATAAGCCGCGTAAACATATTCCGACGTGCGTAAGCTTGAAAAGGATTTCGTGTTCTAAATAATTTACAAACCGTTTCATTCTTTACCATTTATATTATAAAATATTTCAGTATTATTTTTAAGTAATATTGCAAACAAATTATCAAGAAATTTAAGCTTCAAATGACCGTAAAATATGAATAATTGAATATATCTTCTATATTACTAAATTCTGAATACACACATACCTTTAGAGTTTAGAATACTACTACTACTGAAAACTCTGTTTATCTCTATGAAGTGCCGTTGTTATAATTCTGCCCTCATTTATGGATGCTCATTATGTCTATAGCTGGCAATTGGCCTTATTTTCACTTACCATCAGGTGAGATTGTGGCCAAGTGCGTACCTGTCGAACATAAAAAAAAATGGTATTTGGAAGTTGTACGTGTAATTTACTTATATTAGTGTTCGCCTAGTGGTCGAAATTTGACCATAATTCATTTTGACATTCAACGAAACCAAAGAAAATAATAATTATTTAAATGGATTCATACATTTATTGAAGATATATTATTAATTAATTAATTATTTCAGGATTTATAAATGTATATTATGAATTTACATATTATATTATTATAGAATTAACCTACGGTTTGACCAGTTAATTCCAAAGGGGATGTAAGGTATGGATGTAGGTATTTGTAGGTAATGAAGGTAACTGGAACGTAAGAGTAAAATGACGGATGGCGAAACATCATTTTCATTTACATGTGTGTATATGTTGCGTGTCATTCAAGCAGTAGTGTGTGTAATGTTTATTCTAATTAATTTAATGTATTTCTAATGCATTTTATATAAAAATAGCTTTATGCACTTCTCCTCCATATAAACTTTAATTATGCCATCACGTTCATCCTTTTTTTCTCGAACTGATTATGCTATTGGCCTAGCAAGGCCTTAACAGCGTCACCGGACTACAACTTCACGTTCATTTGTTCACGCAATTCGCTTAAAAAGGGGTACAAAGTTTTCGCTTCACGTATTAATATATAGATTATTTAGGTGTATAAGGATAAGGTTTGAAGGTGTATTAAAAAATGTTTAATACCACTGTCAAATAAATGTGTAAAAATTACACTATAAATTTAAATTCTAGAATCTATTTCTATTTCTAGAATCACCCAGTAGGTATTATCTCATAATTATTATTATTTCGTAAAGTATCATAACTCGAATAGGTAAGTGAGAATAACGTTAGTTGAACTCCTGTTTATTAATATATCCGGTAAGCAGTATTGTATAAAGAAGGTAAGTTAATAATATTATTAAAAACATAAATTATGAATTATTGAATATATCTTCTATATTAATTCTGAATACACACATACCTTTAGAGTTTAGAATACTACTACTACTGAAAACTCTGTTTATCTCTATGGACAATGTAATAACAATCATGAATATGGAGGTCTCTCTATAATAATTAGAAGAATTATCATCTATTTTTACCGAATCCAGTACCGAGTAAATCAAGTATAGCTCCTGTAGTAATGGGACGCATAGGCATATTACGTTCCAGAATGTTTAGATATGTATTCAGTACTCAAAGGTATTAGTAGAAGGAATGGATTACTACCACCATCCTCGTGATGATAACCTGTCATTTTGAATCTCTTTTGGTTTGTCACGTTTCGGGTTCAGCCAATGTCAACCAGCTGCTAAGATACTTACAGGAAGGGATAGCTACGGCGATAGGTGATGATATGTAACCCTTTCAATGGACGCCGTTGTTTTTTAAATGCACTGTATCTACGAGTGCGTACCACAATAATACTTTTAGTACTACAAAACACAGCACAATACACAGTTGTCGTATTATAATAATATAACATATTTTTATCACTTTCGTTATCCTTTCCTACGTAGATATTCCAAAAAGCGGTAAACTATATTGTTCTCTATTTGTCGCCGACGGTCTGAGCACCAATTTTCGTAAATATAAATTGAAAACTGTCAGGACTCTGTTACAAACATTAATTTCCTTTTCCGCTCCTGTAAGTATAAAGTTCCAAGAAATTCTCCAAACCCTCCTACATCACAAAGAAGCGTACGTTCTCTAAATTTCTTATTTGTTTCTTCACAAGTTTCTATCTTCGATCCGGGTGTCTCTTAATAATTAGATATTTCATGATCTGTATGATTCAGTACGTGAATAATAAAATATGCCGCTACTGGTTGTTGGAATAACATCCCTCATGTCGATCCAAAAAGAGTAAACTTAGCTTTAAACTCTCATATAAGCTTTATCTATTGCAATTTCAAACTCAGTAATTAAAGTGACATATAATGTATTCACGGAGTTCTATTGTAAGCTTTGTTTATTGGTGTGTATGTTTTTTTTTCTTCTAAATTTATATTAGTTTTGTTTAATCCTAAATTTGTGGTAACAGTAGCTATATCTCTTTCGTGTGACCATCCGTGACATGTTATGCGTGTCTGTGTTATTTGTTTGTTCGTTTTAAATTTTAAATTAACAATAACATGACCGACTAACGTCCGTTTATCGTCATATAGGCTCCCATCCAAAATCAGCAAGCACTGCAGTACTACTTACTGTATTGCAGATTTTTGCTGAATGGGTTGCTAATTGTTGGACATCTATTTTTCATTTTTAAAATGTATTTTTTGTTTCTGTCTAATTAGTTAGTGTAATTGAACCGCCAATTGTTGGTCATCGATTTTTCATTTTTAAAATGTATTTCTTTTTCTGTCTAATTAGTTTGTGTAATTTAATTTAATTGTATGGTTGTTACAACAATAAAGTGTTTCTTCCTTCCTTTCTGAAAAGCGTGCGTTTAATTTGTAACAATTTCGTTAACTAAACAAGATTTGATATTATGAATATCTTCGAATGATACAGTATCTAGAACAAATTTGTAAACTAGTTTGCCGTCTACACGTTGCAAAGTTTAGCATGAGAATCGAGAAGAGTATGAACATATATATTAGTTGTCAGTGCCCTCCAGCGCGCTTACCGTTTGATCGATGAGTTCACACAGTTGCTACGATACGTTATATCGGAGAAATTCGCCTCTATATCCCGGCGGTACACTTTGCTCTCCAACTTAGGGGTCTTATTAAACTCCCAACCTTTCTTGTACCTTTTCATAATGACATTACCCTCGCAAATTCTCTCAGAGTTACCAATATAATTAACTTTAAGTTAGTAGAATGCTTTAAATTGCGTACTTTATTAGGCGTTCGGCTATTTGACATGATGAACTGCTTCCGGTAATTTGAAATGACAACGAAATTCTATCTATATTACGCCGAATCATGATGGCAGCTACTGAATTGAACGTATAATAAGATATTTCTTAACTTCATGTCGTAAATAAAACATTCTTGTTTCATTCTTCTTTACAAATTATAATAAAATATGTTATGTAATAATACAAACATTAAGAGCAATTATATACGCCAGAAATCATCTCAAGGTTGGAGAAAGCTTTTAGACACATTAATGCGAAGTAATTAGATAAGTGAAAGATTCACAATGGTAATATTTAGCTATGACGTAAACGTGTTTTATCCAAGTTAGGGATACAATAACAGTAAGTTATATGTTAATTTCTAAAATGTTATCTCTTTTTAAAGTAATAGCGTAGTTAGGAAAATTCAACAATTCTTAACTCGAGCAAGAACAACGTACCTTTTGAATGTTATTATAAAATAATTCTGAAAAGTGGATAGTTTCGGTAATTATAGATGGTATAATAGAAGAGAAAATTACTATGATCTTGTTTTGCAAAAGTTACAAACTTTATCCGTTCTCTAAGAAACTTACTGGGAGACGGGTTCCACAAACGTTTAAGAGCTCTCTAACAAAGGTTCGGAAAGAATTTTCAATCTTCGATTATTTCTGTCCTACATTCATTCAAATCGTTTCTTTGTATAAGAATATAATTGGATTTGTTAGACAAGTATCTTGTTAGATGTTCTATCATATTCACTGCTAATATCAAATTTGTTTTATTTTTATTTACACAATTAGATCGTGGCCGCGATGTCATTCTCTTGAAAATGATTTTGTTGTTCCATGAAATTGGAACTCTGTGTTTAATCTCTTAATTGCGGTTTAATCTGGTTGGTGTTATCTTAACCCTAGGTTAACGTTTTTTTAAAATTCCAATATTGTCTTTATTATTTAAACTTTAAAAATCTTTTGCCTATTTTAAATTACCTCTGTTAGATTTTATTATGATCGCTTTATTCCTAATATCTTAATTTTAATTTTTTTTTAATTTTTCACTTTCCTTACGATTTCTCAAACAGGTTTTTTTCATACAAACCTGACAATTAGATAAAAATAACAAAAGAGTTGGCCAAATAGGTACAGCCGTTATGAAGTGATGCACGTACATACAGTCAGCAATCCTTTTTTATTTCCGGTGAAGCTGTTAAGACGAAGAGAAGCTGCATGGTCAATAGTCAGTTCGAAAAAAAAAACCTTTTTTATTCCCATAGATTAAATTTATATCATCATTGAGAATATGAGTAGTATGTACGAAAATAGACATGATAAATTACATTATGAAATGTGCACTGAGAATATTGTAGGTAACGAACAATATAAAAGGGTAATATCTGTTCTTCTAACTCTTATCTCGTCTTAGGTCGACACAACATGACTTCCTACATGTTTTGATCTAAGAATCGGCTTACAATTTTACGACTGGCCGCTTGCCTTCTTTGAGATCTTCTCGTTTATGTTTTTGTAATAAAACGGCCAATGTCATTGTCTTTTAAGTTTTCCACCGCTCCCTTATAAGTATAGGAATGTATATTTTATATGTGTTGATAAGGGTTTCCTTAACATTTTAGTACTTCATGCAGATTAAATATTAAAGTCGATATAACATCGAAAAATTCTGTCCGTTCTGTAGTGTACTATATATTCACCAATATTCATATTAATAACATCTTTGGAACTATTCTTTCTTTTTTTTATGTCATAGCAGGCAAATGAACAGGTGGGTTACCTGATTTTAAGTGATCACCACCGTCTATAGACATATGCAACACCAGGGGAGTCGCAAGTGCGTTGCTAGCCTGTGTTGGGGGAGGGAGGAAGGGAAGGGGGAATGGAGAGAAGGAAGGGGAAGGGAGTTGGGCTTTCGACGATCTCACTGACCGAACGAAACGCAACAATGCAAGCATTGTTACTTCACGTCGGTTTTCTGTGAGAGGGTGGTACTACCCCGAGCGAGCCGACCCATTCATGCTGAAACCAGTAACAGCTTCAGCGTGGCTCTACCACTTACCACCTACTCAGTTAATTCAAGCAGTATCTAGTATTTATGTCGGTAAAAAACCGTTAGAATTTATGTATTTACTTAACAAAAACCATAGATTTAAATTAAATCTCTAATGGTATATTACCAAAGAAATCGGCTCGCCCCTTGCCTCCTATGACATAAAAAAAGCAACGGGACAAAATATTCTAATTCCGTGTAAGTGGAAAAATACGACTACATTTATAATGTGTTACAATAGTCCTACTTTTTATATACTAACTAATGTATTGTCATGTTGACGACCCTGAAATAAATAAATAGTAGGGTAATAATAGAGCCATTATTTTTTATGTTTGTGGGGAAGTACTTATAAAAATGTATATAAGTTTACTTATTAAAGAACGAATAAACTTTATCTTTTACTCACAGGAACGCAATACATTAAAAGCAGATCGCCGAATCTTTCGCAGCTGTATGGGCATACCTCTCATCTATATGTAAATCAGATTACGACTTTCAAGTAGTCGCTACAGTATCTTTGATCAACCTCATGGTTATAAGATTTGTCGTGTAATTTAGACGAAACGCAACAATGCAAGCATTGTTACTTCACGTCGGTTTTCTGTGAGAGGGTGGTACTACCCCGAGCGAGCCGACCCATTCATGCTGAAACCAGTAACAGCTTCAGCGTGGCTCTACCACTTACCACCTACTCAGTTAATTCAAGCAGTATCTAGTATTTATGTCGGTAAAAAACCGTTAGAATTTATGTATTTACTTAACAAAAACCATAGATTTAAATTAAATCTCTAATGGTATATTACCAAAGAAATCGGCTCGCCCCTTGCCTCCTATGACATAAAAAAAGCAACGGGACAAAATATTCTAATTCCGTGTAAGTGGAAAAATACGACTACATTTATAATGTGTTACAATAGTCCTACTTTTTATATACTAACTAATGTATTGTCATGTTGACGACCCTGAAATAAATAAATAGTAGGGTAATAATAGAGCCATTATTTTTTATGTTTGTGGGGAAGTACTTATAAAAATGTATATAAGTTTACTTATTAAAGAACGAATAAACTTTATCTTTTACTCACAGGAACGCAATACATTAAAAGCAGATCGCCGAATCTTTCGCAGCTGTATGGGCAGTATAACAGTTATATTTAACAGCAAAAACCTTATCGATAAACCTGAAAGAGTAATTAATAGATATTATTAATACATTTATAACATTTTTACATATAAAATATTACAAATAAAAATAATAATTATTTAGATAGTTATAAGTTGATAACAAATTTAAAGGCCTTATTTGAATTTGTATGTTTGAAATTATAGATTAATACAATACCACATGTGTTGAAAATTGGAGCCAATTCTTTTTATTTTTTTATATACATATATCTATAATTATTATAAAAATTGAATTACTCATACTTACATTTCTTTACATTTACATTCTGCAGGCCTTCATTAGATTAATTATCGAATTTGCATACATACATGTGTCAATAAAAACGGTGCTTTAAGAGTAACTGCCAGGTAAGTTTAAATTAATTATTTTATAAATAAAATAATTTCTCAGTATCTACAACTAAATTAGTAATATAATGTAATTTTAATTAACCGAATATATACCACAAGGACTGTGAAATTACATTGCAGTATACTTTATAATCGCTAGATAGAGATTCGTTGCAAAGATGCCGCGGGGCCTGTCGACTAGCGCTGCATTCTTAGTATTAAAATCTTGAGGCGTCTCTAACAGATGTCGTCGAGACGTTCCGATTCAATCCTCCTTTTAAACTTGCCCCGTTTCTGTATTCCAGTTAAATGAAGGCAAAGTATTTCTACGAGATATAAATATTGAATAAATTTTGCTGCATTGTTTTATCGTGATCGGCTGTATAATTTTCATATTTTGTATTTCCTTCCGTCTATAAGTGTATATATTACTAGCTTTTGCTCGCAGCTTCGGTTGCGTAAAGTGGGCAATCGAACACGCGGGTCACCTGATGTTAAGTGGTCACCGCCGTCCATAGACACTAGCAACACCAGGGGAGTCGCAAGTGCGTTGTCAGCCGGTGTTTGGTAGGAAGGGGGAGAGGGAGGAGGGAGGGTTGAGGGTAGGGGAGGTGGTCCTCCGGCGCTCTCACCGATCGAACGAAACGCAATAATGCAAGCACTGTTACTTCACGTCGGTTTTCTGTGAGAGGGTGGTACTACCCCGGGCGAGCCGACCCATTCATGCTGAAACCAGTAATAGCTTCAGCATGGCTCTACCACCTACAGCCTTTTCCCTTGTGAACGGTACATTTCTGGGTGAGAGGACCCTATGTCCTTTTATATATACCTGAGAACGTGTACAAAATTTCATCATACTTGATTGTGTAGTTAAGCCGTGAAAGCGTTACAAACAAACTTACTTTCGCATTTATAATATTAGTACTAAGAATTTGAAGGTTTTCTACGTCTTTTTTTTCACAAAATAGCAATATTCAGTTTTAATTAATGAAGCCCAATAGGTAACTAATTTCCATTTAATGTATTGATATTTTACCGCTATAAAGGTTTCTTACGTTAAGCCTAGTGATGTTTAATTTGGCTCCATATTTAATGTCGAGGTTTACTTTACGGTTCGCCTTACTGTGTTATTTTTAACGATTAATCGAGAGAACACGAAATCTTATATCTGAATACTTGCAAAAGTAATTTGCTCCCATTAAATCATTTTTATGAACGTACAATCTTTAATGCTACGGTATATTTAAATGCGCGAAGGAAAATCAATTAGCTGTTACAAGGAATTCAACGTTTTTAATATTAATACTTTTTTTTTAATTCTAAGAGCAATAGATGAAAGTTTGCAGAAATTTTTGTCTTAGGATTTTTTTTAATAATATTTGAAGATCGTAAACCACCAGCATAAATTTAAAAATAGACTGGTTTTCTTGTAAAACATTCTTATCAATTACAGAAAAGCATAACAGAGTATCTATTGTGACCAGAAAATAACGATCAAGTCATAACCTTTATTACATAGTACAAAATGAAGTCGATTCCGCTGTCTCTTCCCTTAAAACTTTTAAACTATTCAACGAGTTTTAATACAGTTTTCAGCAGTAGATAAAGTGTTTCAAGAGGAAGGTTTATATGTACTAGTGGGCGTCCAGTGGTCGACATTCGACCATAGTTCATTGATTTTTTAAAGAGATAAATATTATAATAATAGTTGTATGTTATAATATCATTGTTGAATGTAGAGTGAAATAGGGTAATTGGAACGTAAGAGTAAAATAATAAATACAATCGAGCATAGCAACCTCCTTCACAACCTTTTTTGAAGTCCTTTATTGACAGATGTCAAAATATCTTTTTTATTTACATGTGTGTATGTGTTGTATAAAATTGAAGCAGTAATGTGAGTAATGCATATTTTAATTAATTTAATGTACTTCTAATGCATTTTATATAAAATAAATAGCTTTCTGCACTTCTCCTCCATATAAACTTTAACTATGCCAAGTTTCACGTTCAACCGTTCGCGCATTTGTCTCAAAAAGGGATATAAAGTTTGGGCTTCACGTATTATTATATATTATATATATATTAATATATAAATGATGATGATGATAATAGATACGTATTATAGTACAGAAAAGGCGAAAAAATCAAAGGTTTGTAATGTGATGTTGTAAGAAACATATTTTTGTGCGCTTAAATCGCTAACGCTGGCTAAACCTTACGAGATACATCATATTAATATACTACACAATCGTATGTCTGAAAAATATCGATAAAAAAGTCCACGATGGTATATATTTATCTGTAAAGGATAACACACCATAACCATTTTTTCTCTTTACAAAAAGAAATATGTGTTATCTACCAAGCTATTTTATACAATACAGTATTATACCCAAAGACATCCTATAGTATGGACTAATCATAATATTACTAATCACTCCACACTGCCCCATATTAGTATCTACATTGCACACGTACGAAGCTGGGGCGAGGCGCTAGTAAAATAATAAGTCGCTCCATTTAACGGACGCAAAGGTCTGAAAGTAAATGCTGATGTCTGCAGCGAAATAGATACTCCGATACCGTTACACCATCCACGGTCATTAACTAAATAAACGAGGATTATGCTCTCCATTTATTTGATTGCCTGCATTTTAAACAAATCGAATAATCTTTATACATCCATTTGCCTAATTTAGATGGGTCACGTGGCTTCATTAACAGCGGTCTAGGTAGGAACGGATGATAATTATGATCATTCTCAGGTTTTATAAAGTCATTGAAAATAACCTTTGTTAAGCGATTTTTTTGTTTTTATGTCATAGCATGCAAACGAACAGTTGGGTCAACTGATGTTAAGTGATCACCACCGTGCATAGACACTAACAATACCAGCGGAGCTGAAAGTGCGTTGCCAACCTGTGTTTGGGGGAAAGGGAGGGAGGGGGGAGAGAAGAGGGGAGGTGGGCTTCCGGCGCTCACAATGATCTAACAAAACGCAGTATTGTGAAAGTACGTTAATTTAAACATTTGCGCGTCAAACACAACAGAACACGGTTAAATGGTTTCAAATGAAATTTGGTATAAAATATGTAATGATATTTATCAACTATTGCTAAGGCTTAATTTATATAAGAGGTTGTAAAAATATCTCCAGTATTTTTTTTTATTGTAGCACGGCATAATGACTAATGCAGTTCTGATGGTAAGCACAGTACAATCAAAAAACAATGGCGGCCACCGAGTGACACACTATCCATTGCCGGTCACCGCTGTCATGCCGGCCTGCGAAAAGCTGGATATGCACAGGCTGATCCTGAAACGAAGCGAATCACTATGACGTGCTTTTTCGCCATATACATGGTGGTTGCGACCCAGTCAGGCTGTAAAACCCTACCACCACGAAATCATAGTATCATAAAATCATTCATTAGAGCATTATTTTCATTTCTTTATTTTTTAATAAACATGGCGAATTGATTCCAACGATATTCTGTTGATATCTTAATTATCGAATACAGTACTGATGTGAGCTCTGAGAAATGTAGATCCACCTCTATTGTATTAACATGTTCCATTGTTAGAGCTTTGATATGTTACCTTAATCAGATGATTGATTCCAGCACGCGATGTATCGATTCCAGTTCAGTAGAGATGGTAATGATCTAATCAAGTACTACTACCATGCAAGTTCGTTCATTATTAGTATTAGTTACGTTTTCACATGTAATTAATTATTCATATCTATTTTTCTTATACAAATACATATATTATTACTAGTGGGCCCGGCGGACGTTGTCCCACCCTGATAATAATAAAGAACCTACTACCCGACCGCAGGGGAACCTACCGGGTTCAATTATAAATCTAAACCATTGTCGAATCTAACGGAACACACAAAAAACAACATCAAAATCGGCCCAAGGAGGAGTTCAATCACATACACACGGACAGAAGAATTATATATTTAAATGAATGTGTCTGAGATGCTTAATGTACTGGTTACATTAGTTAAGTTGATAATTATTAATACTGTATCGGTCTAATTTGCTTACGAATTGTACGTCTCCTTTTTTTAGTACATATGATGAATATAGCTATCCTTAAAAAGAAAGATAGATATATGCCCTCAAAGGCTTCTTTGTAGATCTATAAAAGGGGAATATTCCAACATACACTGTTTTGTGTATATCTCAAAAGAGTTAGGCAGCGTTTTCGATGAAAGCCCCCAGGCAGTTTGACTTTTTCCGACATTTCCAACAATTATCGTTCTACTTCAACCAATTTACACAAAACCTTGCCAAATTATATACCAAAATCTTCCTCGTGAATTACTTTATCGATTGGTCACAGCATGAAAATCCGTTCAGTAGTTTTTGAGTTTATCGCGAACATACAGACAGATAGACGTCGCAGAGGACTTTGTTTTATACTTTGTAATGGAATAATAATGTAATGATAATGATTATTATTTATTATTATTATACGTTATCTCTAGATAATTAATCTTTTTAATATAGGGCAAGTGTGCACGCGAACTCTGTCATGTTAACCTAATATATTAATGGAATAACTTCCCACGTTATTTTATTCAGTGTATTAAGAAGACCCAGAGAACATATTTCGTTACAAATAACATATGTATATAAATCGTATTATTTTTATATATTTCCTATTGTAATTTCAAAATGGATCCTGCAAAAGTGATTTTATTGTTTCATGTTTTGTTCATTTACTATCCGTTTCGAAGGGGTTTCTCAACGGCAATATCTCATGAATTATACTATTTTTTAGCTCAATTAGGAAATTAATTTTGAATAATCATTTCTTAGTATTCACTAACATTATATAAGGAATTTCTGTGTGAAATTTCATGCTTCTAGACCCTTCGGTGTAAATCGGGTGTAATCTGACTTTAAGAATGTCATTAAGGAAATATTTAGGAAGCCTAAGATAAAGTAATCGTATGTTTTAATTCTTCTTCTTCCTTTACATAAATGTTTTATAGAAGCTGTAATTAGAATAAAAAACCAACCAGTGAACCTTAAAGGTTTTTAAACGTAGAGTCCCGATCGTTAGTTCCTGCAGTACATTTACTATTATTGCGTTCGGCTCACAGGGGTCCAAGCAATAAATTAATTTTACGACCAACCTTTAAAAGCTTCAATCTAAAATTAAATTGTGCTAAAGTGATTCGCTATAAATATAAGAATTTTTCAGAGGATAACCATTAAATTATTTTCTTTCATAATATTTATGCTGAGTAGAATTCTTAAGCTGTTACAGTTTCTTGTTTATGAAGAAGACTTTCCAGTAGATTTGCATTGCAGTTGCAAGTTATGAAATATGATTGTTAAAATAACAATTGAACTTTTTTTAAAGACGAAAAATAAGCAAGATAAGAACAATGGTTAAATAAAGCCAAGATGGAAAGATATATGATAACTCACAGAATTAGTAAAGATTAGGATTATTCTTGTGTAGTGTGTTAGGTATTGTTTACTTCTTGTTTTAGATCCGGTCGAAGATATTCATTATTAGTATGTATATGTACAATTAAGAAAAAACTAATTTCTAAACTTACATCTGTCATATCGAACGTCTTTTCGAATGGCTGTTATAAATCAACTCTTAGCGTTTGATATCGGGCGAGCAGAGCTTTAATTAATTCTACACCCGACACATTAATAACGCGGTTTAATTGTGGACGCCTTTCGGCGCTTTCATCTCTAAGTTGTGCGATTATATTCAGTGAAGTCTCGCACTCCGACCGTCGCTGCTAATGGATGATAAAACCAACGTCAACGTGGCTAACAGCGGAATAAATTGAGGAGAGCCTCCGAAACGCTTGATAAATTATGTTTCCAAATAACTACGTATGATTCAATTCAAGTTTTAAATAGAAATTTACTATTGGTACCGAGAAGCATATCTGGCAGCGTTTATGAAATTATATTGTACTAGCTTGTGCCCGTAGTTTCGCTTGCATTAGTGTAAGTACCATAGATTTTAGCGTTTGACTGGAGGCCCATCTGATGTTAAATGACGATGTAGTCCAAGATAGTATACCTACATACTAAACTTACAGGAGGGCATGCCCTTAAGTGTAGCTGTCGAAATGCATCTATTATGGCTTTGCGACAGATATTAAAGCTTAGAAAAAGCCTTACCATCATACAAACAAAATTTTATTAAAATACCTTAAAGAATTTTGTACTCAAGTTGGGCGGAGCAGCGAGCCCAGTTAGTGTAAAAAGTATACTTGAGAAAATAAAGAATGCTGTTGTAGTGAGCGTCTAACTAGTCTACTATCCTAAGGAATAGGATAGTAGACTAGGCCGGTCAAACGCTCCACGAGCGATAACAAATAATTAAAGAACAATGGACGAAACACGCCCTTTTGAAATGGCCACACATGATGTCCAATCGCCGTGCTCAACGCGCCAGCATCATAATCTGTAGACCGACATAATGCAAAGTTAATGCACTTGTACCGCACCTTCGACGTAGTCCGGTGAAGCTGTAGAGGCCTTGCTAGGCCAATAGCGTAGTCAGTTCGAGAAAAAATCATATTGTTGATTGAAGTACCGCGCAGACTCTTGAGAAATAAATCGTCGTACGCCAAAGTTGTGTTTTTGCTTCCATACCCGCGAGTTGAAATAAAATTAATTTAAATAAAAATTAGTGATTAGAGGTTTGAACACCACCTCTAAAACATCTAAACTGTCTTTGTTTAACTTGAACCAAAGAGGATAAGGTTTGTAATTATAAGCTTCCCTATTATTTATTTGGTGATACTAAAACACCACTTGACATCAACCACATGCAATCGTAATATTAATTAACGTCTAATATCGTTGAGCTAATACGTATCGACATTCAAACAGGTCAACACGCATTTAGGTCAACTTCAGTTGGAGAGGCTCTCATCTGGAGTAGAGTCCTTCATTTGTTCACATGGTCACTTAACCCTGTCCATATCGTCGAGCTGAATGATTGTCTCGATAATTCATCGCGATGTAAACGATCACCTTACTCATATCTCTGCTTTTGGAATGCTTCTATTATGTTAGAAATAACCTACGAGCAACCGTTAATTATATATGTACCATTTTTTTCGTGGCACAAAGTTCACTGATTTTGTTTAGGGACACAATGATTTATTATTATATGTATTAGGCTATTAAAAATATATATGCTTATTTTTCCTCAAAACCAGCACCGAAATATCTTCAGGGTAGTAAAAAATGACGCCTTTGAAAACCTGAAGTGTTAGTATTTTTTTATTGACTGAACATCACAACTCATAAAATTTTCAATAAATTTACTGAGAATTAAAGTATAAAGTACAATTATGATATAAATTTAACTTTCATTTCCAATAAATAACTTTTATAAGAGTCGATTTATCGCAAAATACTGAGCAACATTTTTTGTTGAGCGTTAACTTCGTAATAATATATAACGCTTATTAGAATCCATTTATTTATAAGATTGTAAACTAAATAAGAATAAGTAAATAACTAAATAAAATTGTAAAGTAAAAAAGAAATCTGTGTTATTTATGTGGAGAATTATAACCACAATGCACGCGACCTCTAAATATTAATATTAAGAACTTCGGTTTACAAAGACGTTGTTTTTTATTATCCCGAAGACATTAGTGCGAATTCTGAAAAAATTGTCACTTTTTTCAACAGCCTATGTATATAAATACGCGTATGTATCCATAAATAATAGCGAAAGATATTGTCTAGTTAGTTGGTTTAACAGCACACACCAAGTATAATCAATATTATTAAGCGCACATCTGTTTCATCAGCTGCATTAGGGAGGCGATTCCCATTTTAGATTTGATTTAATATTTGCTAAGTTCTAAGCTTAACTTCAAATAAAATTACAGTTAAATGTTACATCTTAGAACATGAGACAAGTATTACATTATACTACTAGTTGTGCCTGCGTGTCCGTATGAGTATTTTAGTATATAATAATAGCAAATAATAATTGCAACTATTATTATTCATTTTAATGTTTGCTTGTTACTATAAAATTGAGATATAGCAGAATAGATATTATGGAAAATTCTTGTCTTGAAATTTCTACATATATAATTCCAATTTTCATTATGATCAGTTTGACATTGTAAAAATTCATCGACCTCAGATATATATATAATAACTTCCATTTACATATACAGGCTGAATGTTTAGACAGTAGCAATATTTATAGAGGATACTCTGCACTCGATTCTCGTTCTAAGTTAATAAAAAAATAAATGCTTAATATTTGACCTAATTATCTAGAAAAATACAAAAAATATACACAACCCTCTACGGGTCTATGTTAAAGCACAGTGTCGATGACCGTCGAGTGATTTCACTTTCACTTGGAAGTGAACGTGGGAACGTCAGTGACAAAACAAAAGGATTTATTGTTTGTTTTATTAACGAAAGTTATTAACTCCGGGTCGCTCATTGTAGCTTTTGGCACCGGTCATTCCACCTAGGTTTATTACGATTGTGTTTATACTTTTTAAAGTCTTAGAACAAACTTTAACTTAGGTTTTCTTGGTTGTTTATTAGTATTTGTTTTGATATTATATTTTATATGTTAAATGTGACCATGAAGTATCATATCCCAGAACACTAAGAGTGTTTAACTTTTCACCTGGTATGTGTATGTACGAAGACGCAAATATGTAAGAATGTAGCCATAGACATACATGCATTTTTCAATTTTTTGATAGAATATTAATGGAGATTGTACGTTATAATTATCGTTTTCTTTTCATTATTCTTATATATATATCCTATTTCAATTAGGTCAATTTTTAATTTGGAAAATTTTGCTTTATGTAATCGGTGTTTTGATTAACTATGTATTCAATTCTATTCTATTAAATCTTTATTATATATATCGATTGATTTGTAAGTAAAAATGTAGAGCTGTATATTGCTCCTAATAAATAAATAAATATTTAGCTGATCACTCCCAATTACTATATCCAGATAGCTTGAGGTCCTGGTGTAAGATAATAAAGGCATGTTTACAATACCACTTGAAAATATCAAGATTCATCTAATAAGTTGAAGTAAGATATAAACTAGAAGTGAAATATGTTCATTTTTATTATCATCAACATTTACATACAAGTCACAAAAAAACAAACTACTTATATGAGAGAGCATAACAAAAGCGTGTAAAATGTCTCCAGGGAAAGGTTAGGGACGGTTTTATAAATATTCTGCTGCCTCTAAAAAGCATCTCCACGCGTAAAGCACCATAATACGACCAAAGCAATACGCGGCCTAGTAACATTTTTGGAAACGCACTCCCGGGACCTATGATAACGGAGCGAATGTACCGTAACGACTTCACTTTTTTTGTTTTGAAATATTTTCGTGGGCTATATATACTACGTTTTTCTGTTCACACTGGATATAATAACTAAAGTGATAAACTTGATGGCAAAATAACACAAATCGATAGTTCTTATCTTCATCATGTATTACGAATGCAACAACAAGTTTTAGGACAGCAAGATTCGCCAACTAACAGATATTATCACTGCTAGGTTGGTCTACTTTGGTTCGTTGGTTTCATAGCTTAATGTCTTATGACATTTTGCTACGAGGGCCAGCAGCTGAGATAAACAACATATTCCTACTACCAATACGCGCTGTTCGTGTAATTTATAATATGAGACTTCGCGAATCATTTAAGGTTAAGTTTCAGGAATTTGGTATGTTAACTCTACTCTTCCAATACATTCTTGATAATCTAATGTATATTCGCAAAAACTTAGATAAGCTGGATTTAGTAAAAAACCGACACAAAGTAAATACTAAAAACAATATTAATCTGGTCCTGCCATGTTTCAGGTTCACTAAGACCAGTCACAGTTTTTAAATAATATTGTAAGGTTTTATATCAAAATCCCAAAACACGTTACCGATTTACCAGATAATATGTTCTAGCAACATGTCAAGCGGGTTTTAATATCTAAAGGCTATTTATTACAGGCTGGATCAATAAGTGAAAGATGAAATGAAAGATGAAGGATGTGACCTTTGTGCATCCGCCAAAAACGAATTTAACTGTGTACGTCTATAATTATGCACGTTTTTAAAAATATGTTGTGTTATGATACGTATAGTGAAAATATAAACTAGATCAAGTTTCTTGCTCTGTTCTTCTCAAGAAGAGGGTTGTTTTCCGAACCGGTGGTAATTCTGACGTTCATAAATAAGTGCCTCCTCAGGGCTTAAATGGAATAAAGTATATCTGATTTAGATTTTGAAGTCTCTAGATGAGTAGATACGTAATGTTTAAACTCAAGCGATTTTAAATCTGCGTACCGCATACAAGTACCATTAGTATTATATACTATTCGACACATCACATATTTACACCGAAAAATTTACCGTGCAAGGATGGTTTCAAACGATACATATTAATAATACATTCCTTTTTATCTAAGCAGGTTTACTTTAACTGCTTCGTTTATGACGCTAAGCGCAGTGTACTTTGAAAACAACGATTATCAAGACTAATTTGAACTAGATCCATTTAGCACTTCTCGCTATTCTTACAGAAACGAAATACTACAATCTCTGTTCCGGAAAAAATTGTACCATAATTGTAATTTCATCATCAATGTATACCTAACACTAATACGCTCACCTTTCACAAACATACCTAACCATACCATACACTCTCACTTATAAAACAAAACTCTATACACACACCCTCCCACACTCACACCCCACACACCTATGCTTGTACCTAGATTTTCGTTAAAGTAATTTTGTTCACTCTCTAATAATGAAAATAGTTATAATTTGTCTACTTCGTAATTGCGTATTGAATACATTGTATTTTTTTTCATTATTAATTACACATTGTCAGCTGTGAAGGAACTATATGGAATAAATAAATAAATAAAAGAATGCGAAGGTTAGTGACAATGAAAGTGAAGTGAAAAGGGATTGTGATGGGATTAGCACCATCTTTCACAGTCACGGACAAAAATATTGTATGTTAAGGTTATTACCTTGGGATGTTGTTTGTGTATTTAAATGACGTATGAATATGTAACACGCTTATATTTCTATACCATACGTCTAATCCTTTCAGACGTGAGTAGCTCGGATGTAGTCATGATGTCGAGGGAAACTGTATAATCTGTATCAAAAAATATTTTATTATAGAAAAAATTACGATCATCTAAAAGTGTGCGTTTATTACCTAATGCTTCCGATATTTCTTCATACTTATTCAAATCATAGTACAAATTTATTTTATCAATTTTATCCATATAATAGGCTAGCTCATTCCTGTACGCTTCGTTGGACATCAAGAAACATCGCAAAGGGTCAATCGAAGCCGAAAAATAAGTAGATAGAACTAACTACGAAAAATTCCACATTGAATAGCCGTAGGCCGATACATTCCGTAGTTTTTACATAATTTATCTTCAAAACAACTATATTAATTTTATATATATGTAGATATATGAAAATGGATTTTGGTATATTAAATTCTTTGGTCTGCAATTTACAAACTTCTATACCGTTTCACTAATCATCACAATAATTACCACAACTAAATGTTAATATAGTTTGTTTTTATTTCATCCAGTATATACATACTATACATATATATCCATGTATACATATCCATTATATAACTCACCACAAGTGGAGATGCAACGCAATAATTTCTGTACCGTTCAATCGGTCGCTGTAAAAATTGGTGTGTAGATACTGTATAGATATTTAAATACGGATAATGTGTACATATCAATTTTGCTATAACTGGGAATACAAATAAAAAATGAATATTTTTTCTACGCTACACGTTTCTAGACTATTTATCCGACTGTCATTAAACTTTGGTGAAACGCTGCAAGCATTCCCGTGAACGCTCCTAAACAAGTATCAACATTTTACAATAGAAATAAATAGTTTCTTTCAAGATAACGAAAACGAAGTCGCAGGCAAATGTTAATAAATAATAATCAATCCGAAGTAATGATATAGATGCGTAAGTGAATTTCTTTGTTACGCTTTCACACCTAAATTAATAAACTGACCGTTATGACATTTTGCATACACGTTATCAGACGCAAATAAAAGTAAATAAGATACCTTTCATCCAGGAAAACGTGTATTGTAATATGAACGATGCCACAGTCAAAATCTTTATAATTACTTAATACAATTTTTTCGTACAGCAGGCTAAATAATATCGATCTAAGATTAGCAAAATTAATTTAAAATTTCGCATAATATAACGAAAAAACTTCCCCTTGATAGAAATAATTTATATTAATAAGATCCTACGTGAGCTACCTTGGGTATTACAGTGGTAAGCTAAGGCTAATTAATGATGGTAGAGCCACGCTGAAGCTATTATTGGTTTCAACACGAATGGGTCGGCTCGCCCGGGGTAGTACCAACCTCTCATAGAAAACCGACGTGAAGTAACAGTGCTTGCTTTGTTGCGTTTCGTTCGGTCAGTAAGAGCGCCGGAGACCCACCTCCCCTCCTCTCTCCCTCTCCCTCCCCTAACCCTTCTCCCCAAAGAGTGGCAACGCACTTGCGACTCCTTTGGTGTTGTTAGTGTCTATGGACGGTGGTGATCACTTAACATCAGATGACCCACCTGTTCGTTTGCCACCTATGACATAAAAAAAAGCTAATGAGTAAGATTCGTTTGTATCGAGAACTACCTGCTTTAGTCAGCTACGCTCGAGTTCTCGCTGTTAGATAGTAGTAACTTGGACGGATACTTTATTTCTTACACCTGGTATAGTTTCCAGAAAGTTCCATGTTATGTTTCGGTTTCCGGGTCAATCTACATGTACAAATAAAACAGAAATGTCTGTTGTTTGTCTCGGCCAATTTCCGAAACTACTGAACGATTTTGACGAAAATTTTACGGGAGGATAACTTTAGAATATTATTTAGGCTACATACATAATACTTTAGTATAGAGCTCATTTAAAGTCGGTAGAATGATTATAAGTTTTGAGTAGCGATGACAAAATTAGTGTTAAAATTAAAAGCGCGCAGTTCCCAGGAAATAACAAAATCAATTTCATGATAATTAAGGCGCAGGCACCAGTTATTGAATAATTAAAATCGTGTTCGATGTCTTCCGGGACCCGCTGTTGGAGGCCAAATATTATATATATTGTCACCGAATATCAGGTTGAGTAGAGGTTAAACTTCAGCTCATGTTAAAAAACGTTATTTGCTAATTTAAAAATTACACAATCTAGAAATCTTGTTAAAATCTTCATCCTGAAAAAAATAACCGTAACTTGAAAAAAGTAATATCCCAATTAAGTGACATAGATTTAATATACAATGAAAAAGCTACGATCATGTCTTTAGCATAACTTACTTTTAATATTTACCTATATATTCTCGTAGTAAACTCCAATATCGCAAAGATTTTAATAAAAGGGATGCCAATATAAACGACATGGTAATGGTGAGGTAGCATGCAAAAGGCTTGCTACATTATTACAACGTTAATACTACGATCACAAACCTAATGTTAACCTCGTACTATTGGCTTTATTAATACAATTTGAATTACAATCGATTCAATTATAATGCTGTATTCTGTATGGTAAACAAGCATGCAACTCAAATTATATTGTCATAGAAACCTGTAGCAAATCTATACTAATATATAAAACTGGAGGGTTTGGTTTTTTGGGTTGAATCCGCCTATCTCAGGAACTATTGGTCCGATTTGAAAAATTCTTTCAGTGTTCGATAGCTCATTTATCGAGGAAGGGTATATAAGCTATATGGGTATAAGAGTATATATACTCATCCCGTGAAGATCAATAACAGCGGAGCACCAATGTTTGAAAATCGGATTTCCTTTCAATAGCTTCCGCTACGTTATAGCGTTAACCCAAAGTAACTATTCTACATGCACGAAATCATGGGGAGAAGCTAGTGTATTATATAATCAACCTCAAAGGGTCACAGTCTTACGTTCAGATTATAGCCTACATACTGGTACACGAGACATTCCAATACAGAGCATTTCACGATGCTCACACCCGAAAACAATACTAAAAAAAAAAATACAGACGAATTGATAACCTCCTCCTTTTTTTGAAGTCGGTTAAAAATACATATTAATCCCATAACGATATCACTTACATATTGCAATAACATCAGCAAACATAGAAAAAACAACAGTTTGTCGTTAATTGTGAATGACAATGAATAACATTTTTTCGTAAATAATAGAATAACGCGATTAATTATTTATTTATAGCTTTTACTACCATATATATATAGCGAACACTATTTTTTACGGTAGAAAAGTACCAGTCCTGTATCGTAAGTTGAATTTCGCACAGCATCTGTCACTGTTATCTATACATATAATAAGAATGTAAGTCTAACGTGTCCGTACTTTTTATACTATACTAGCGGGCCCGGCAGACGTTGTCCCGTCCTGATTATAAAAAAAATTAAATCCGGGACAAATTATATACCAAAATGTTCCTCGTGAATCACTTTATCCTTTGGAGCATAAAGATCCGCTCGGTAGTTTTTGAGTTTATCGCGAACAGACAGACAGACAGACGCGGTAAGCGACTTTGTTTTATACTATGTAATGATATATTATATATATATATTATATTATATATAATTTTTTTTTTTTTAACTGGTTCGGCAAAGTGACTGTACGGAAACTGTATGGAAAGTACAGTACAGTCCATAAGTAACGGCGACCGTCGGTGTTAAATAACAACGGCAGTCGTCGTTATCATGCCGACCTGCACATGTGCCTCTTCACGCCTCGTTTGAAGGACACCATGTTTTAAGAGGAAGGGAACACACTGGCTGGGAGGCTATTCCACATCTTCACAGTACGACAAAGATAAGAATTTTCGAACTATCAAAACTATCAATAATTATTATACTTTGAATGACGGCTCGAGTTCATGCCGACCTGCACATGTGCCTCTTCACGCCTCGTTTGAAGGACACCATGTTTTAAGAGGCAGGGAACACACTGGCTGGGAGGCTATTCCACATCTTCACAGTACGACAAAGATAAGAATTTTCGAACTATCAAAACTATCAATAATTATTATACTTTGAATGACGGTTCGAGTTATCTACGAGAAAACAGTAAATAATTAAATGGACTTAATACATTCAGATGATTTTGTTAATCACTGTTTTTTTAATTGTAATTAATTCTAAGCGGAAGAAGTCTGGGGCACAGCTAATTATTATTATAGTATTAAAAGATGATATACTTACGTCACAGTTCTGGAAACGCTAGCAATCCAAATTCAACGATTGTATAACATCCCCTTTGTCTAAACATCAGCAAACATCTTAGGAGTTAAGGCCCCAACTGCGTGGTTAAAACGAAACAATACACTCCGAAATAATTCTCTTACGGAAACACGTTACAAAAGACACTAGAAAAGGTTGAGTGCGATTAAAATTGCTAAAAGTTGTGTAGCCGGAAACCCATGAAATAATATAAATCCGTCGTTCCCTCTCCGTATTTCAGCGTTATTCGATTCGTTTTCTCTTATTACGCTTTCTGGCGGCGGTTGCTTTTCAACCTTTGTGGGAAACGGTCGTCCTATTAATTTGTAATCTGGATTATCCTCACACAGACAAATACTCTATACACGCCCTTAATTTCTCTAATGCTTTGTGTGTGAGCGACATCATATGTTGACGAATATTAATAGCATACTAATTAGATATGTATAATTTCCTACATCTTATTAGTATGCAGGCTGATAACGCCTCACTTATGGAATTTAATTGAAGATACATTTTACATTCTAATGACTATAGTTTCATTGTATACCAGAAAGCCTTTACATTTTTCACTATAGGTACAGGAGACCAGCAACTGCCCGCAGCCCTGCAAGCTTTTTTATGCCGCAGTTATCCGAAACGCATCATTTTACTATATTTAATTAAAATACAACTAATGTTATAAATGCCATTATAATTGAATGCTTTTGAATATATATTCATCTAGAAAAAACTTGCCATTCCAGAGGGATATAACAAATATACTTTAAGCTTCTTATGGGAGGGTTTTGAAATTCTGATCCGCAACATTTTTATATGAGGAAAAGTGGTGGGGATAAACACTACGTCGGGTAGAACATTGTAAATATCGATTCTCGACCGATCACCGAAGTTAAGCAATGTCGGGCGTGGTCAGTACTTGGATGGGTGACCACCTAGAAACACCGTGTGACGTTGGTTTTTGTTGTATTTTTTAATTAAATTATTTCACTGTAATACAATAGGTTCACTTATATCGTGTGTCTTTAGGACACATTATTGACTTGACTATCATTATTGAGAACCTGTGTACAAAATGTCATCAAAATCAGTAAAATTTATTCAAATTCGTATTATGGAAAATATTATTCACAATTCTTATACTATACCAATGTTGAAATAGTATTTCGGTACCGTATACAATAATATTTCATCATAATAATATGACAATATAAATAAATGTTTTTTTTACATTTTACAGACGATAGAATTGAGAAAATTGGGGGGAAAATTAAACGTAAAGACAGAACTATAAATACTCTTTTCCAAAACGTTTATCTGTCGGGTAGAACATTGTAAATATCGATTCTCGACCGATCACCGAAGTTAAGCAATGTCGGGCGTGGTCAGTACTTGGATGGGTGACCACCTAGAAACACCGTGTGACGTTGGTTTTTGTTGTATTTTTTAATTAAATTATTTCACTGTAATACAATAGGTTCACTTATATCGTGTGTCTTTAGGACACATTATTGACTTGACTATCATTATTGAGAACCTGTGTACAAAATGTCATCAAAATCAGTAAAATTTATTCAAATTCGTATTATTGAAAATATTATTCACAATTCTTATACTATACCAATGTTGAAATAGTATTTCGGTACCGTATATAATAATATTTCATCAAAATAAAATGACAATATGAATCAATGTTTTTTTTACAATTTACAGATGATAGAATTGAGAAAATTGGGGAAAAAATGAAACGTAAAGACAGAACTATAGATAATGTTTTCCTAAACGTTTATCATTCATTATAATCATTTTCTGCTTTCTGGATTATTAGGAACAGCCAATGAATGTAAATAAATGTAAATTAGTCCAAACAAATAAACAAATAAATTTATTCCTGTAGTGTTATTCGTATACTTCATTAATAATCTGGAATATCATTTACTTTGTTATTTTATAAACCGCTGTGCTGTAGTAAAATTTATTCAAATTCGTATTATTGAAAATATTATTCACAATTCTTATACTATACCAATGTTGAAATAGTATTTCGGTACCGTATATAATAATATTTCATCAAAATAAAATGACAATATGAATCAATGTTTTTTTTACAATTTACAGATGATAGAATTGAGAAAATTGGGGAAAAAATGAAACGTAAAGACAGAACTATAGATAATGTTTTCCTAAACGTTTATCATTCATTATAATCATTTTCTGCTTTCTGGATTATTAGGAACAGCCAATGAATGTAAATAAATGTAAATTAGTCCAAACAAATAAACAAATAAATTTATTCCTGTAGTGTTATTCGTATACTTCATTAATAATCTGGAATATCATTTACTTTGTTATTTTATAAACCGCTGTGCTGTTATAAATATGAAATGTTTTAGGATTATTATAATTTAGGATCATAAACATGTTTTAAAGTGCAGATAATAAAGAAAATTTTTATTAAGCAAGGAATATTAAAGAACTCATCATCATACTTTGAAATCTGATGAATTTATGTGGGCTCGCGGTTTCGGAAGAGTTTCTGATGTTTTCTAAGAAGGCTACATACATAATATGATTCTTGAAATTACTCTTCAGTAGTAGTAATAATATTCCTCCAATAGGACAGGCGAAGGAATTAATTCATACTGCCAATTCTGAAGTTGTCAATATAAGTTGTTCTATGTATTCTTTAAAGAAATTACTTTTAATTTAGTCACTCTTCTTCTTCTTTTTTAAAATAGCAACATGTGTGTGCACACAATTTTGCCAATGTCAAGTTAACTAAGCCATAAACAATGGAGATTGCGCCAGAGAATTAAACAACTATCTTTATATCTCGACCGGGCTATCTACGAACAGACACTACAAAGAAAGCACATGTAAACATACGACATATTGTTTGAATACAGACATACACAAGAGCATTACACTAAAATCTAACGTTTAATTTTGTTAGTATTAACAAATTTCGACGAGCATTCTAGAATTAAATGATTATCCGTAACAAGAGTTAAGAGACACATAATGTTAGTAAGCTCTGAACAGGGTTTTAAAGAGTTTTCTCAACACGTATTTGATAATTCTAATGTTGCAAGCGTCAATATGATGCGTTGAGCGCTAACTACCACAGTACGTGTATTTATAATATATTTTATTTGAGAGGTGATCTGTATATTATTTATAACTAGCTGATACCCGCGACATCTTCTGCGTCTCATGTTATCTTAATTGTTTTCTTATATTTTAAAGGGATTACTTAGGTAGCATTTTCGACGAAAACTCCCAGGCAGCTTGACTTTTTCCGACACTTTCAACAATTATCGTTATATTTTAATCAATTTACACAAAATCTTGACTAATTATATACCTAAACATGTCTCGTGAATCACTCTATCTATTAATGAAAACCGCTTGAAATCCATTAAGTACTTTTTGAGTTTATCACGAACAGAGAGACAGACAGATGCAGCGGAGAACTTTGTTTTATAATATGTGGTGATATATTATCGTTTATATGTAATTTATAATTATTTCGTTCCCATAAGGAAATATGTCCTTAATTAGGCTTACCAGATAGTCGATTAACTCCGTACAGGGTTTAGGGACTCCAAGTGCGTCCGAAACTAATCGGATATTCTCGGATTAAAAGCCGACGTGACTTATTGGAATTCTTTATCGAATGAAAATGAACCGGCTTGTGAATAATAAACTAGCTATCCAAATGTTTATCTTCACCCTAATCCTTGGTACTGGTAAGTTTAGTTGCTCTTTCTCTATGAATAATTAATTAATTATGTTGGTTTAATATTCTAAAGTTTTAATTAATGTACTCAAGTTGGAAAATAGAGTTGATTAATTTAAAAAAGAGTTGTAGGTGCTTAGACAGTATAAGTTAATGTTCATATAAAACTGAAAATAAAGATGAGGTAATCAATAATAGAATTAATTTCTTACAACAACTTATATAAATTGGTTTAATACGTTATTAATTTTAATAGATTAGTGAATTACCTTATTTACCTTTACTTAGTGTACTGTTAAAATTATCGCTCAAGCTTAAAGATTATTAATTTATAATTAAAATATTGGGTAGTAGGAATTAAAGTAACAGGAACATGACTAATCTATTAAAGAGTATTTAAGGGCGTGCGAGTTCGACCGATGAACGTAGTGTTGACAGCAATATTGACGCACGAATATTAAAATACAATGTCTGTTACTTTTCGTTATAAAAGTCACAGGACATTGCTTATAAAGTATCTAAGATATTATATTATACATAAATTAGGACATGTCCCGGGAAAACAGGACGATTGGCATCTCTAGGATAAGGTAGATTCCGCCTGAACCGCTTGATGGTGTTCGTACAAAATTATAATTAGCTGCGTCAATATGCTGTCCGTACTCTCTCCCGCTATTTGAATATTCTCCAGCGGCTGAACTTTGCGGTTTGCTTGTTAGAAATGCCGGATAGAATTTTATTAATGTCCAAAATGATAACGACATATAGCGCGGTCGGACGTACCCGACAGTATTACTGACGGCCGCTGAATTAATAACTCGCTTAACCGGTTACTAATACCCACAGGAATTTGTATTTCAGTACTGTAAAGTTTTGTTTGAATACACGTACCTATTAATACGGTATTCAAAGTTAGTGAATTCTCTATTTTTAAAATTCGTTTTCAACTTCAAAAACCTTTTTTTTAATCTTCATTCTGAATTGGTATAGAGTCGTTAACAAGTAAAAATTGTTGGAGCCGTGAGTTTTGTGCTGCTTAATATTTTTTATAAAAATGATTTCGTTTGTATAATATTTTGCTTGCGTAAATGCAATAAACTTTTATACTAATTATTCGCAATTATTTATATCTATACCCGATTATATATGTATGTCATGTCGAGTTATTGGAGAAAAAAAAAACACTTTTCAGGATAATAGTTACATGAAAAATCAGTTCTAGGCGAAGTGTTAAAAAAACGATTTATCTACAATATAATAAAAACCGTTTTGAGACTTTTCTTTATAAATAGAACATTCTAAAGCCTATAATATATTATTACAAATAACATAAGCCTGTAGATGTTTACACTATAGAGTTATAACCAATATATACTCGTAGTACACCCGATATAATAAAAGTAGTAGGTACCTAAGTTAAATATGAATAGTCATGATATTTTATACGCAAACAAGGAGGCTAAATTATTTATGACGATATTAATGGAGGAAAGGAGCGACACAAAAACACACATTGTCGTCTGATTACGCGCCGACGTCACTTCCATCACTTCTTTCTCGGAAGATTTATGTCGTTGCAATAAAATATCCTTGTTTGAATAAACATCTCTTGTGCTACGAGCCGTGACAAATCGCTGCTAGCCCGTCGCCAAGAGTCGACATGATCATTAGCTCAGATTCGTTTTAATAGCAATGGGAGGACTTTACTTGGAGCATAATTATTCATGAGAGTCCTCCGAACTGATTACACGGACTTATTCTAAATGCTTCGAGATTATTTTATGCTAATTATATAAGTTTCCTAGAATCATAATTATTGAAAGGAGTTGTTACATTGTTTGTTTTTGTGCTGCTTAATATTTTTTATAAAAATGATTTCGATTGTATAATATTTTGCCTGCGCAAATGCAATAAACTTTTATGCTAATTATTCGCAATTATTTATATCTATACCCGATTATACATATATGTAATGTCGAGTTATTGGAGAAAAAAAAACACTTTTCAGGATAATAGTTACATGAAAAATCAGTTCTAGGCAAAGTGTTAAAAAAACGATTTATCTACAATATAATAAAAACCGTTTTGAGACTTTTCTTTATAAATAGAACATTCTAAAGCCTATAATATATTATTACAAATAACATAAGCCTGTAGATGTTTACACTATAGAGTTATAACCAATATATACTCGTAGTACACCCGATATAATAAAAGTAGTAGGTACCTAAGTTAAATATGAATAGTCATGATATTTTATACGCAAACAAGGAGGCTAAATTATTTATGACGATATTAATGGAGGAAAGGAGCGACACAAAAACACACATTGTCGTCTGATTACGCGCCGACGTCACTTCCATCACTTCTTTCTCGGAAGATTTATGTCGTTGCAATAAAATATCCTTGTTTGAATAAACATCTCTTGTGCTACGAGCCGTGACAAATCGCTGCTAGCCCGTCGCCAAGAGTCGACATGATCATTAGCTCAGATTCGTTTTAATAGCAATGGGAGGACTTTACTTGGAGCATAATTATTCATGAGAGTCCTCCGAACTGATTACACGGACTTATTCTAAATGCTTCGAGATTATTTTATGCTAATTATATAAGTTGCCTAGAATCATAATTATTGAAAGGAGTTGTGACATTGTTTGTTTAAACATATTTGTGAGTTGTGTGTGTGTGTTAAAGTAATAAAGAAATAAATTATTATTTCTTTGACTTGCGATATGTACAGTCAAACATGAATAAGTGAGAAAACTTTATAAGTACTATAATACCAGGTGCCGTCAGTTTAACCCTCTAAAACCTCTATAAGTGACAGACAAAAACCCCTATCGGAGAAAGCCGTTTTTCCCTCCCGGAACTCTGTAACTGTGACTGCTATTTATCTGTACCTCTATAAGCGACAGTAGAGTCTCTTTAACAGTTGCTATTTATAAGTAATTCTTAAATTCCGTGGAACTAACTACCTAACATTGTTTTTTATTGTATTCTATTCCAATGCATTGTTGATAAAGCAATATTTGATCAAGGAACTGGATAAACACAAACGTAATATAAAAGCAGAAACACAGAAGTTAATGGGTTTTTTAAATAAATATAAGTGTAAGATTTTTTATTTTCTTTTTTTATTATATATCATCAGGAGGCAAACGAACAGGTGGGTCACCTGATGTTAAGTGATCACCGCTGTCCATAGTCATAAGCAACACCAGGGCAGTCGCAAGTGCGTCGCCAGCCTGTGTATGGTGGAGGGAGAGGGGGGAAGGGAGGTGGGCCTCCGGCGCTCTCACTGGCCGAACGAAACGCAACAATACAAGCACTGTTACTTCACGTCGGTTTTCTGTGAGAGGGTGGTACTTCCCCGGAAGAACCGACCCATTCATGCTGAAACTACTAATATCTACAGCATGGCTCTACCTCCTACAAAAAAACCTATTGTATGCACCTACGAGTATGTCTAATACATATGCAATACATACATACTTATCACCGCGTGCATGCTGTATATTACGTCTATAGGAGACAAAGGTGAAGAGCAAATAAGAGATTGCAGCCGTCTTGAACTCTCGCTTGTTTATGTTCGACTTTATATATCTAAATTCTCATACAATATTTATAGTTTCCATCAATTAAAATAAAAAAATACAGAAATGTAAAATTTTATGCGACTGATATTCCACGATTTCGTTTCCCGCATATAAATGTGTTACGCCAGAATAAAATTATAAATTGGTTGGTTTGAATTCGACGCGATGGCGCCACGCCATCCATCGTGTTTGTTTAGCGCGTATATTTATTTCTATTGCTTCGTATATTTTTCTCTTTCACAATAGGTACATTTTCCGTACTTCGGTGTTGTCATAAAGAAATGAAGTAATTACCTTTTGTCTTTGACAAGTTCATTTTCTTTTTAGATAATAAAAGATATCTTGTAATATAAGCGTGTCTATCGAAGAGTATCTGTAAGAAAACCAATAGAACGAAATGAAAAGGTGAAAAACTCATTTAAGTATGCTATATTTTTATAACAACCTTATAAAATTGTACGCCTTTAAACAGAAACTAAACTGAACATTGATTTGTACAAAGTATAATGAATAAGAAAGATATAAGATATTTCTAGACAAAGCTACTACCACATCTCACAAAAAATATAAATCAAAGCCTATTAATAATTTACATTATTATCCTTCCGTCCTATAATTAGTTTTTGTGATGTAAATATCATTTGTTATAACTATTTATTACGAATTTAATGTATAATTAAAGAAGCAATTGTTTCTACATTCTTTTTTCTTAACAACGAGTAAATTTCCAACAAACATGGAGTTCATCCCACATTACAACATGTTATCGTGGAAATAAAAAACTTGAAAAGTATAATTTCATATAACAACTACCAACCGTTCCCTACTTCGTCGCGTTACTTACAACATAAAACTTAATAACAACTAACGGCAACTTATTGTGAGTTATTGTAATATGGGTAGCATAAAAATCTTTTTCATGAACAAATATTTACATGTGCCAAATCACAGGGTCGTCACTCAAACAGTGTTGAAGCTTATTTAAGCTTATTAGTTTTAGATACATCGGCAACCATTTTTATGAATATAATATTAATAAAATAAATTATAGATGTACTAACACCATATAAAAAGGAATATGATTTACAAGTTTAAAATGCCCTTTCGTTTCTCTTCAGTTCTCACACCAGGGCAGTCGCAAGTGCGTCGCCAGTCTGTGTATGGTGGAGGGAGAGGGGGGAAGGGAGGTGGGCCTCCGGCGCTCTCACTGGCCGAACGAAACGCAACAATACAAGCACTGTTACTTCACGTCGGTTTTCTGTGAGAGGGTGGTACTACCCCGGAAGAACCGACCCATTCATGCTGAAACTACTAATATCTACAGCGTGGCTCTAGCTCCTACAAAAAAACCTATTGTATGCACCAACGAGTATGTCTAATACATATGCAATACATACATACTTATCACTGCGTGCTTGTTAGATATTACCTCTATAAGAGACAAAGGTGAATAGCAAATGAGAAATAGCAGCCGTCTTGAACTCTCGCTTGTTTCTGTTTGACTTTATATATATCTAAATTCTCATACAATTTCTATATAGTTCCCATCAATTAAAATAAAAAAATACAGAAATGTAAAATTGTATGCCACTGATATTCCAACATTTCGTTCCCCGCATATAAATGTGTTACGCCAGAATAAAATTATAAATTGGTTGGTTTGAATTCGACGCGATGGCGCCACGCCATCCATCGTGTTTGTTCGGCGCGTATATTTCTATTGCTTCGTATATTTTTCTCTTTCACAATAGGTACATTTTCCGTACTTCGTTGTTGTCATAAAGAAATGAAGTAATTACCTTTTGTCTTTGACAAGTTCATTTTCTTTTTAGATAATAAAAGATATCTTGTAATATAAGCGTGTCTATCGAAGAGTATCTGTAAGAAACCCAATAGAACGAAATGAAAAGGTGAAAAACTCATTTAAGTATGCTATATTTTTATAACAACCTTATAAAATTGTACGCCTTTAAACAGAAACTAAACTGAACATTGATTTGTACAAAGTATAATGAATAAGAAAGATATAAGATATTTCTAGACAAAGCTACTACCACATCTCACAAAAAATATAAATCAAAGCCTATTAATAATTTACATTATTATCCTTCCGTCCTATAATTAGTTTTTGTGATGTAAATATCATTTGTTATAACTATTTATTACGAATTTAATGTATAATTAAAGAAGCAATTGTTTCTACATTCTTTTTTCTTAACAACGAGTAAATTTCCAACAAACATGGAGTTCATCCCACATTACAACATGTTATCGTGGAAATAAAAAACTTGAAAAGTATAATTTCATATAACAACTACCAACCGTTCCCTACTTCGTCGCGTTACTTACAACATAAAACTTAATAACAACTAACGGCAACTTATTGTGAGTTATTGTAATATGGGTAGCATAAAAATCTTTTTCATGAACAAATATTTACATGTGCCAAATCACAGGGTCGTCACTCAAACAGTGTTGAAGCTTATTTAAGCTTATTAGTTTTAGATACATCGGCAACCATTTTTATGAATATAATATTAATAAAATAAATTATAGATGTACTAACACCATATAAAAAGGAATATGATTTACAAGTTTAAAATGCACTTTCATTTCTCTTCAGTTCTCAATAGTATTTACAACGAATTGAAAATAAACTTGTAATCTCTCATTTCATAGAATGCATAGCCTTGTTGAAGAATAAATTAAATAAGACACTCATTTGTTTTGACTTGCATTGTATGAGATTCTATTTTGTATACTTAACTATTAATTTCGATAAGACAAGGGATACCAAGGTTGCTCTCAAACTTGGTGATATGACAAAAATCTCTAATCTATTTGGATGACACTGCAAAATATAGTAATTTCCTTGTGATATTCTTATATAGTAACATTACAAACAGCAATATACACAAATGATAATCATTATTTCGTGATAAAACGTTAATTTAAATTATATATGAAAAATTAGGAGGAAGCTATAGATGAGGAAGTTACGATGTCGGTAGAAGTAATGAAATAGACCTGTTTAAAAATGTAAGGAATCTTCTTCATTCAAACGTCCATGAGTACATATTCGCTGACGTTGAACTACTTACCGTACGACGAACCAGGAGATTCAGGAATGTCTATCGCTCAGCAACCCCAATTAAATCGTAAAACTGCCTCCTAAGGGTTTATTCATGTGTTCCAATGGCCAAAATTACTCTGTTGAATTATTTTGGCACACCGTTTTATTACTTAATTATTATTACTACATCCAATACTAAAGTAGCAGTATTTAGGTAAAATGGAAAAATGCCAAGTTTCAATAACAAGGGCACTTTTATTATCGTCTAGTACTTACGTGACTTGGCTATAAGTGATATGTGTATCACACGAGAGCAAAATGTGTTATTCTTTTACGAATCCGTACTATTGTACAGGCTGTAGTTTATATTAAGTAATTATGCATTCGTTTATTAAAAAAACATAACTTGTTGAATTCGATTTGCAATACACTGTAATATTAGTAGCATTACCGTCTTAAAGAATTCCGAGACTTCCACTTGGATCTATTAATAACGACTTGCAATTTGCAATACACTGTGATATTAATAGCATTACCGTCTTAAAGAATTCCGAGACTTCCACTTGTATCTATTAATATAACGCCATCTTTACTGCGAAAATTGTAGGTATATCGAGAATCAATTGAAGGCTTACTAGAGTTTTCTTACTTTATCAATGTCTTATTTTAAGAATTACTAAATATATAATTATAAAGCATAAAAGCAAAACGTCAGTGTCCATCTTTACGAAAATTTATCATCGATATTTTTAAAGCAATGTCTGGATTACTGTTATTAAATTAATATCATATTAAATTATTTCTTACAAAAGTATTTTTAATATAAGGTCAGAGACTTATAACTGCTTTTACAATGAAACATAGCCGAACTATTTCTTATTTGATGGTCATTGCCATATTTACTTTAATAGCTTTCAATTGCTCTATTAAAGAATACGGGCGGATTAAATTATGTAATTTCAATGAGTATTGTGGTTTCGGCGAGGAATAACACTCGATTTGCTTTACCCGATGAGACGACTCGTACATTATTCCGGTACGAACGGAACATTAATACATATTCATGGAACAGATCTAGATGCGCGTATGTATTTGCATCTCGATCCGACATCAGCACAGTGCATTGTCCATTTACGTTTCTTTACTATGGACTCAACATTCTCTAGTCTAACAAAAGCTTTAATGCTCCTACAAAAAAACCTATTGTATGCACCAACGAGTATGTCTAATACATATGCAATACATACATACTTATCACTGCGTGCTTGTTAGATATTACCTCTATAAGAGACAAAGGTGAATAGCAAATGAGAAATAGCAGCCGTCTTGAACTCTCGCTTGTTTCTGTTTGACTTTATATATATCTAAATTCTCATACAATTTCTATATAGTTCCCATCAATTAAAATAAAAAAATACAGAAATGTAAAATTGTATGCCACTGATATTATGTCAGTGAAAAATCACATATTCCAAACTGCGACATATGTTGCGTTAAGATTAACGCATGTCTCGTCTGATGTGTTTAGTTTGCTTTGTCACGTAAAATCAATAACTTAGTAACTGTGGTCGTGAAGTCGTAGATTAACTTTAGTATGTTATAAGAATAACAAATTCAATTTGTTTTCATACCAGCATATGTACGTTGAGGTAACAAATGTGTCAGTATGTTATGTTTGTAGCAAATATTAATTATAGCTATAATACTACAGTTATCACAAAATAAAGTTTAGGCGTACAGATACTATACTATGTCAAAACGGATTCATGCTCCCTATTTCCTCTTTTAAGCTACAGACTGCTACCAATAATAAAAGATATCTTGTAATATAAGCGTGGCTATCGAAGAGTAGCTGTAAGAAACTCAATAGGACAAAGTAAGAAATTAAAAGGCCGAAATGCTAGCTTAAGTGCGCTGTATTTTTATAACAACTATATAAAATTGTACGCATTTAATCATACACTAAACTGAATATAGTAGTCTATAGAACGCAATTATAATGAATAAGTAAGAAGATACAAGAGATTTCAAGACAAAACTACCAGAACATCTCACAAAAAATATAAATCAAAGCCTATTAATAATTTACATTATTATCCTTCCGTTCTATAATTAGTTTTTGTAATATCATTTGTTGTAACTATTTATTACGAGCTTCATTTTTATTATTCTAACAACTGTTTCTACAATTTTTTTTCTTAACAAGGAATATATTTACAATAAATAAAAACATGGAGATCATTCTCCATGACAACATGGTATCGTGGAAATAAAAAACTTGAAAAGTATAAATTCATATAAAACTACCAACCGTTCCCTACTTCGTCGCGTTACTTACAACATAAAACTTAATAACACCTAACGGCAACGTATTGTGAGTTATTGTAAAATGGGTAGGCGACTCCTCTGGTGTTGTTAGTGTCCATGGACAGTGGTGATCACTTAACAGCAGGTGACCCACCTGTTCGTTTGCCATATATGATATAAAAAAAAGCAATTTCTGGATTACTGTTATTAAATTAATATCATATTAAATTATTTCTTACAAAAGTATTTTTAATATAAGGTCAGAGACTTATAACTGCTTTTACAATGAAACATAGCCGAACTATTTCTTATTTGATGGTCATTGCCATATTTACTTTAATAGCTTTCAATTGCTCTATTAAAGAATACGGGCGGATTAAATTATGTAATTTCAATGAGTATTGTGGTTTCGGCGAGGAATAACACTCGATTTGCTTTACCCGATGAGACGACTCGTACATTATTCCGGTACGAACGGAACATTAATACATATTCATGGAACAGATCTAGATGCGCGTATGTATTTGCATCTCGATCCGACATCAGCACAGTGCATTGTCCATTTACGTTTCTTTACTATGGACTCAACATTCTCTAGTCTAACAAAAGCTTTAATGGAACGTGAAATTTGTATTTTTCTGAAACTGCTAAAAATTTAATATTTCTCTTTACTGATAAATATTTCGTCTTTTCGTCTGCTTTACTGAAAGTAAATATAGATGTCAGTGAAAAATCACATATTCCAAACTGCGACATATGTTGCGTTAAGATTAACGCATGTCTCGTCTGATGTGTTTAGTTTGCTTTGTCACGTAAAATCAATAACTTAGTAACTGTGGTCGTGAAGTCGTAGATTAACTTTAGTATGTTATAAGAATAACAAATTCAATTTGTTTTCATACCAGCATATGTACGTTGAGGTAACAAATGTGTCAGTATGTTATGTTTGTAGCAAATATTAATTATAGCTATAATACTACAGTTATCACAAAATAAAGTTTAGGCGTACAGATACTATACTATGTCAAAACGGATTCATGCTCCCTATTTCCTCTTTTAAGCTACAGACTGCTACCAAACCGTAGTCCGGTGAAGCTGTTAAGGCTTTGTTAGGCCAATAGCGTAGTGAGTTCGAAAATAAAACTGCTACCAAACTTTTATCAAACGACAAATTTTGTAACCATTTATGTTTTGTGATCATCAACAATACTTTATTAATACTGAAAGTAACACATTTTATTTCAATATTTACGACAGGTAAATAAATGATATACGGTTTTCATGAATGCAGGAATCTTTTTAACAAAGGTTAACCTCTCGTTTCATAAACATTTTAAAATATATATCTACATATATTTCAATGCAATACGCGTTAGCATTTTAAGTTTCCCAATAACGTTTATTTATGTTTATTAAGAGAAATAAATATTTATGGTAAGGTCCGTTCATTTTCAATGATTTTTTTTAATGTTATAACTGGCAAACGAACTTGTGGGTCACCTGATGTTAAGTGATCACCACCGTCCATAGACACTAACAACACCATGGGAGTTAGTTTATATTAAGTAATTATGCATTCGTTTATTAAAAAAACATAACTTGTTGAATACGACTTGCAATTTGCAATACACTGTGATATTAATAGCATTACCGTCTTAAAGAATTCCGAGACTTCCACTTGTATCTATTAATATAACGCCATCTTTACTGCGAAAATTGTAGGTATATCGAGAATCAATTGAAGGCTTACTAGAGTTTTCTTACTTTATCAATGTCTTATTTTAAGAATTACTAAATATATAATTATAAAGCATAAAAGCAAAACGTCAGTGTCCATCTTTACGAAAATTTATCATCGATATTTTTAAAGCTTAGTCTGGATTATTATTATTAAATTAATATCATATTAAATTATTTCTTACAAAAGTATTTTTAATATAAGGTCAGAGACTTATAACTGCTTTTACAATGAAACATAGCCGAACTATTTCTTATTTGATGGTCATTGCCATATTTACTTTAATAGCTTTCAATTGCTCTATTAAAGAATACGGGCGGATTAAATTATGTAATTTCAATGAGGATTGTGGTTTCGGCGAGGAATAACGCTCGATTTGCTTTACCCGATGAGACGACTCGTATATTATTCCGGTACGAACGGAACATTAATAAATATTCATGGAACAGATCTAGATGCGCGTATGTATTTGCATCTCGATCCGACATCAGCACAGTGCATTGTCCATTTACGTTTTTTTACTATGGAATCAACATTCTCTAGTCCAACAGAAGCTTTAATGGAACGTGAAATTTGTATTTTTCTGAAACTATTTAAACTGCTACAAAATTTATATTTCTCTTTACTGATAAATATTTCGTCTGTTTTATTAAAATTAATTAACGATGTTGTCACTGAAAAATCACATAATCCAAACTGCGACATATGTTGTGTTTAGATTAATGTATGTCTCGTATTAATACATATTCATGGAACAGATCTAGATGCGCGTATGTATTTGCATCTCGATCCGACATCAGCACAGTGCATTGTCCATTTACGTTTCTTTACTATGGACTCAACATTCTCTAGTCTAACAAAAGCTTTAATGGAACGTGAAATTTGTATTTTTCTGAAACTGCTAAAAATTTAATATTTCTCTTTACTGATAAATATTTCGTCTTTTCGTCTGCTTTACTGAAAGTAAATATAGATGTCAGTGAAAAATCACATATTCCAAACTGCGACATATGTTGCGTTAAGATTAACGCATGTCTCGTCTGATGTGTTTAGTTTGCTTTGTCACGTAAAATCAATAACTTAGTAACTGTGGTCGTGAAGTCGTAGATTAACTTTAGTATGTTATAAGAATAACAAATTCAATTTGTTTTCATACCAGCATATGTACGTTGAGGTAACAAATGTGTCAGTATGTTATGTTTGTAGCAAATATTAATTATAGCTATAATACTACAGTTATCACAAAATAAAGTTTAGGCGTACAGATACTATACTATGTCAAAACGGATTCATGCTCCCTATTTCCTCTTTTAAGCTACAGACTGCTACCAAACCGTAGTCCGGTGAAGCTGTTAAGGCTTTGTTAGGCCAATAGCGTAGTGAGTTCGAAAATAAAACTGCTACCAAACTTTTATCAAACGACAAATTTTGTAACCATTTATGTTTTGTGATCATCAACAATACTTTATTAATACTGAAAGTAACACATTTTATTTCAATATTTACGACAGGTAAATAAATGATATACGGTTTTCATGAATGCAGCAATCTTTTTAACAAAGGTTAACCTCTCGTTTCATAAACATTTTAAAATATATATCTACATATATTTCAATGCAATACGCGTTAGCATTTTAAGTTTCCCAATAACGTTTATTTATGTTTATTAAGAGAAATAAATATTTATGGTAAGGTCCGTTCATTTTCAATGATTTTTTTTAATGTTATAACTGGCAAACGAACTTGTGGGTCACCTGATGTTAAGTGATCACCACCGTCCATAGACACTAACAACACCATGGGAGTCGAAAATGCGTTGCCAGCATGTGTTTGGGAGAAAGGAGTGAGGGGGGGAGAGGAGAGGGGAAGGGAGGTGGGCCTCAGGCGCTCTCACTGACCGAACGAACGCAACAATGCAAGCACTGTTACTTCACGTTGGTTTTCTATGAGAGAGTGGTACTACACCAGACGAGCCGGCCCATTCATGCTGAAACCAATAATATCTTCAGCGTGGCTCTACCACTCTACTCTACTTTGAATTTGAAGTGAAACGGATTTTTTTTTTTTGTCTCGAACTGACTACGCTATTGACACGGCAGGGTCTTCACAGCTTCACCGGACTACATGAAACGGAAATGTTTTGTTATTATACACACTTTACACATTATTACTATCAAAATTAATACACTAATTAGATATGAGTGCCAAAATACATTCAGAACGGTAAAAAAAGGAATTGAAACCTTCTGACTACTAATCGTGGTAATCACGTATCAAATCCTCCACGTAGAATGTAGATTGTCTACTGTGTGTGACAACGATTTTCTGGATTACTGTTATTAAATTAATATCATATTAAATTATTTCTTACAAAAGTATTTTTAATATAAGGTCAGAGACTTATAACTGCTTTTACAATGAAACATAGCCGAACTATTTCTTATTTGATGGTCATTGCCATATTTACTTTAATAGCTTTCAATTGCTCTATTAAAGAATACGGGCGGATTAAATTATGTAATTTCAATGAGTATTGTGGTTTCGGCGAGGAATAACACTCGATTTGCTTTACCCGATGAGACGACTCGTACATTATTCCGGTACGAACGGAACATTAATACATATTCATGGAACAGATCTAGATGCGCGTATGTATTTGCATCTCGATCCGACATCAGCACAGTGCATTGTCCATTTACGTTTCTTTACTATGGACTCAACATTCTCTAGTCTAACAAAAGCTTTAATGCAGCACAGTGCATTGTCCATTTACGTTTTTTTACTATGGAATCAACATTCTCTAGTCCAACAGAAGCTTTAATGGAACGTGAAATTTGTATTTTTCTGAAACTATTTAAACTGCTACAAAATTTATATTTCTCTTTACTGATAAATATTTCGTCTGTTTTATTAAAATTAATTAACGATGTTGTCACTGAAAAATCACATAATCCAAACTGCGACATATGTTGTGTTTAGATTAATGTAAAAAATCTTGACAAATTATATATATAAACTTTCCTCATAAATCACTCTATCTATTAATGAAAGGTGTATGAAGATCCGTTCAATTGTTTTTGAGTTTATCGCGAACAGACAGAAAGACGCGACAGAGGACCTTGTTATATAATATGTAGTGATACATTAAAAACCGTTTTGGATTTATTCAATGTAATTTTCTAAAAATTATAACCGAAATATCAGCAACCGATAAGATAAAAATGGTGTGTATTTATACCCGTAGGTCGGCGTTACTTGGATACGTACATGAAAGAGATCTTTCTTTTCTAAGGAATACTGGCTTTTAATCCTTAAGGTTTAGTCGGTCCAGTTGTTTACACGGATTTTACTTAAAACTAGTTGCCCGCCTCGGCTTCGCGCGGTTATACTAATGAAAAAAATATGATCAATTTTTACAATACAACTATGTAAATTAAACAATAAAAGGGAAACTAAACGTCAATCTGTCAATATTTTTGAAGATCACATTACTATTTTCTATCTCACTCATAGACTTTTTTATATGGAGTGTTCTTAACTAAAATTTGTGGAGTTCTGATCGTGCCGCGTTCGGGGTCGGACGCGTGCGCTAGTTCCTCTCGAAACGATTTTTATTTTCAATTTCGATCTCCATACTCGTGTATCAGTTTCGCATCGTGTTTACGCGTTCATGATTATTGCTTTGAGAGCTTCGGTTGTCGTCGCGATTCGTTTCTTATCACGTCGTCAATTGGTAAGCGCTCTGAGGCCTTTTCAGTACGTAACAAACCGCACTTTTCAGTGCGTGCCGCGTTCTTCGAGTGATATGTGTATCACACGAGAGCAAAATGTGTTATTCTTTTACGAATCGGTACTATTGTACAGGCTGTAGTTTATATTAAGTAATTATGCATTCGTTTATTAAAAAAACATAACTTGTTGAATACGACTTGCAATTTGCAATACACTGTGATATTAATAGCATTACCGTCTTAAAGAATTCCGAGACTTCCACTTGTATCTATTAATATAACGCCATCTTTACTGCGAAAATTGTAGGTATATCGAGAATCAATTGAAGGCTTACTAGAGTTTTCTTACTTTATCAATGTCTTATTTTAAGAATTACTAAATATATAATTATAAAGCATAAAAGCAAAACGTCAGTGTCCATCTTTACGAAAATTTATCATCGATATTTTTAAAGCAATGTCTGGATTACTGTTATTAAATTAATATCATATTAAATTATTTCTTATAACAGTATTTTTAATATAAGGTCAGAGACTTATAACTGTTTTTTTAATTAAACATAGCCGAACTATTTCTTATTTGATGGTCATTGCCATATTTACTTTAATAGCTTTCAATTGCTCTATTAAAGAATACGGGCGGATTAAATTATGTAATTTCAATGAGGATTGTGGTTTCGGCGAGGAATAACGCTCGATTTGCTTTACCCGATGAGACGACTCGTATATTATTCCGGTACGAACGGAACATTAATAAATATTCATGGAACAGATCTAGATGCGCGTATGTATTTGCATCTCGATCCGACATCAGCACAGTGCATTGTCCATTTACGTTTTTTTACTATGGAATCAACATTCTCTAGTCCAACAGAAGCTTTAATGGAACGTGAAATTTGTATTTTTCTGAAACTATTTAAACTGCTACAAAATTTATATTTCTCTTTACTGATAAATATTTCGTCTGTTTTATTAAAATTAATTAACGATGTTGTCACTGAAAAATCACATAATCCAAACTGCGACATATGTTGTGTTTAGATTAATGTATGTCTCGTCTGATGTGTTTAGTTTGCTTTGTCACGTAAAATCAATAACTTAGTGACTGTGGTCGTGAAGTTGTAGATTAACTTTAGTATGTTATAAGAATAACAAATTTGTTTTCATACCAGCATATGTACGTTGAGATAACAAATGTGTCAGTATGTCATGCTTGTAGCAAATAATAATTATACCTATTATAATATAGATTTACAGTTGACACGAAATAAAGTTTAGGCATACAGATTTCACATGGAATGAAAGGATTTGTGCTTCCTATTTCCTCTTCTATACTGCAGGCTGCTGCCAAACCTTTATCAAACGACAAATATGTAAACATTTATGTTTTGCAATCATCAAAAAATACTATCTATTAATACTTAAAGAGGCACATCTTATTTAAATATTTATGATTTTATGTCTGGTAAATACATGATATACGGTTTTCACGAATGCAGGGATGTTTTTATCAAAATTTAAACTCGCGTTTTATAAACATTTTTATTATATTTGATTGCAATATATGTAAGCATTTTAAGTTTTCCAATAACATTTATTTGTAGTTTATGTTTATAACAGAAATACATATTTTTCAAATGGTCCTCCATGGTTATTATACACATTTTAGACATTATTACTATTCAAATTAATACACATATTAGAATATGAGCACCAAAATACATTTAGAACGGTTTAAAAAGGAATTGAAAGTTTCTGGCCATTAATCGTGGTAATCACGTATCAAAACGTAGAATGTAGATTATCTACTGTGTCTGACAGCGACCTGTACTGTAATTTTTCAAGTGAAATGGAACATGTGCTACCAAGTGCCCGCTTTTGTTTATTATTGTATCCCAGTAGTCTGCAGTTATTTGTTTCATTCTCATATCATACCCAAGCTGCATACAATTTCTAGCTCGTATGTAAACTCAACAATAACTTTTTTGTATTTTTCTATGATGTTACACAAAGTGCATGTGACAAGTTCGTTGCAATTAATATCCATTTATGATTCCCGTTTCGAAATTATTATGTTAATGAACCACTTTGGTACCAAAGCTCATGCAAATAAACTATGGTAATTTCACGTTTGTTGTGGCCATTTAGTGAATGTCGTATAAGGCAGCTATATATTCGGTATGTTACATTACAACAGATAGTACGCGATAGCATAATCAAGATCAAACACCGTTGCTGATGTTGGATTCAGTTTTGAATTTTGAAGATACAAAGTAGGTGCTGCTTTCATATATAACTTAACTAGCTGATTCCCACGATTTCATGCTCGCTCGGGGTAGTACCACTCTCTCATAGAAAACCGACGTGAAGTAACAGTGCTTGCATTGTTGCGTTTCGTTCGGTCAGTGAGAGCGCCGGTGGCCCACCTCCTCCCTCCTCTCCCTCTCCCTCCCCTAACCCTTCCCCCCATATGGTGGCAACGCACTTGCGACCCCCCTGGTGTTGTTAGTGTCCATGGACGGTGGTGATCACTTAATCACTTAACATCTACTATCTACTACAACTATCACTTAACAGTTTCGATGAAAGCTCCCAGGCGGCTAGACTTTTTCCGACACTTCCAACATTTATCGTTATATTTCAACCAATTTACAAAAAATCTTGACAAATTATATATATAAACTTTCCTCATAAATCACTCTATCTATTAATGAAAGGTGTATGAAGATCCGTTCAATTGTTTTTGAGTTTATCGCGAACAGACAGAAAGACGCGACAGAGGACCTTGTTATATAATATGTAGTGATACATTAAAAACCGTTTTGGATTTATTCAATGTAATTTTCTAAAATTTATAACCGAAATATCAGCAACCGATAAGATAAAAATGGTGTGTATTTATACCCGTAGGTCGGCGTTACTTGGATACGTACATGAAAGAGATCTTTCTTTTCTAAGGAATACTGGCTTTTAATCCTTAAGGTTTAGTCGGTCCAGTTGTTTACACGGATTTTACTTAAAACTAGTTGCCCGCCTCGGCTTCGCGCGGTTATACTAATGAAAAAAATATGATCAATTTTTACAATACAACTATGTAAATTAAACAATAAAAGGGAAACTAAACGTCAATCTGTCAATATTTTTGAAGATCACATTACTATTTTCTATCTCACTCATAGACTTTTTTATATGGAGTGTTCTTAACTAAAATTTGTGGAGTTCTGATCGTGCCGCGTTCGGGGTCGGACGCGTGCGCTAGTTCCTCTCGAAACGATTTTTATTTTCAATTTCGATCTCCATACTCGTGTATCAGTTTCGCATCGTGTTTACGCGTTCATGATTATTGCTTTGAGAGCTTCGGTTGTCGTCGCGATTCGTTTCTTATCACGTCGTCAATTGGTAAGCGCTCTGAGGCCTTTTCAGTACGTAACAAACCGCACTTTTCAGTGCGTGCCGCGTTCTTCGAGTCCTGCGTTTCGTCGCTTCGTGTTCCAGGAGTTCAACGCGTCGTGCCTGCATACCGTCGTGCTTCGCTTCGTGTCGTCGTGCCGAGAAAGAAAGAAATTTCAATTTGTTTTCATACCAGCATATGTACGATGATGTAACAAATGTGTCTGTATGTTATCATCATCATCATCAGCCTGCAAGAGACCCACTGCAGGACCATAGCCCTCTTCCTCCCCCTAGACATAGTAGGTCCAATTTGTCACCTTTCCGTACGATTTTCCGAACATTTTCTTTCATGCAAAAAGTTTTGTTCTGACAAACACAACAAAAAAAGAATTACTTAAATTGGTGCAGCCATCCTGAAGTGAAGCGCTTATATGTACAGTAATCATTTTTTATTTATATAGATAGCTAGCCAGCGCAATGTACACTCCAGAGGCGTTAACATTGCCTGGTTCGAATAATATAGAATACAAGGCACTCTAATCGCACATATTGAGAGCAAAACGTATACTGCAACACTTTCTCTCTGAACTGTATTGGACACTTTCTTTCAATACGTGCATCATATATTTAGCTTTATCGCAACTGGGCGTGGTTCATAAAGCGGCAAAACTTATTAAGAGCCATGTTACTAGAACGTAATTTACGGGTATAAATGATATAGTCATCTGTAGGTGGTAGAGCCACGCCGAAGCTATTACTGGTTTCAGCACGAATGGGTGAATAAGTCAGTGAAAGCGCTGGAGGCACTCCTGCCATTCCCTTCCGCCTCTGCTCCCCTCCCCCCAAACACAGGCTGGCAACGCACTTGCGATTCTCCTGGTGTTGCTAGTGTCTATGGACGTTGATGATCATTTAACATCAGGTGACCACCCTGCTCGTTTGCCTCCTATGATATAAAATAATTAGTTTTGAGTATTTTTTTAATATAATGTAATTTAATAATAAAGTAATAATTTACGAAAATCCTTTGTCTTTCCAACTAAGGCCAATATACTGCATTCAATTTTCATTGTTGAAATGTTTATGTCTTAGGATGATGAGGTGAAATGAAAAACCAATTATAGGTCATAAATTCTTACATGTCTCGAAAAAATGATGTATCAATAATAATAGAAAAAGTTATAATTATATATAGAACTATATAAAAATTAATTACGATAAACATTTATATTAAAAAAATTGAGCTTTACATTGGTATTGAACTATTTAGTCCTTGGTAAATATAAATATTAATACAGTCGTCGAAGTTTTATTGTGAAAATATTTTCAATGTGACAATTACTGTGAAAATTGAAATACCTATCAGTATCACAGATGAATGAGTCTGGGTGGTTGTTGTGCGAACGAGCTGTTACAGATGCTGTCGCCACCGGCTCCTTTATGTAAAACTCTAATTGTGGATACATTTTAAAATATATACTGTGTTATGTACGTATTTTAACCAATTAAATATTCTCAGACTATCAAGTAATTTCAATTTAAAGTTATCAGTTAGGAACTTGAAGACATCAAGAACCAAATGTTATGTAATTAATAAAATTCAGTGTTCTTTATTACTTCAGGTTAGTAACTTACCTTTTTTATTAATTCAATATAATTAAATTATCATTAGTAACGAATATAGTTCTGAATGATTTTGAAAAGTAAAGTGGTATGGTTTCATGTTAATACGGGTAGGTTTCGCGTCAATCGGTACAGGTTTGAATATTGCAATGAACATTAGGTAAAAGAAAACAAATGCTTAGTGATGGGGTTAGGCCGTATACCACCAACGTTACGTTAAAAAAACTGTCGGCAGACGCCAATACATGTATACCAATAGCAACACCTCAAATCATATCGCTCTTACTAAGCTTGTCAAGAGTCTTTGGTTGATTTGGTATTTAATATCGAGCGAAATTCTCGTCAAACTCGGAACATATATATCGATACAATTAGGTTCAATCATACAGTATTTATATTGAAATAGAAAAACACAAGTCATTTAATATGGTTAATTACTAGATATATCTGAAAATTTTATGCAGAAAAAGAATAGATTGAGTTGGGTAGAATACACTTTTTCTTGTTTTTCTCTAAATTGCGCTTCCGTTGTGAAGTTCGATAGTCGGGACGATGCTCGGTAATTTCTTTGAAAGTCGCTGCGCCAGCATCGAACAGACTTCGACAGAAACTAATTAAAAGCGAACACTGAGCAATCTGTTTAACTTGTTCAGGCATTGATACCCTTGTAGCTGACAAACTTGTAATGCGTCAATTCACAAAACCGCAGAAAATAGTTAAAGTAAATATTTATAATTATATACAATATTTATCTATAATAATAGGTCTTTACCTATGAAATTGCCGTTCTGCAGTACTGGCCATTTCAAATCAAAATAATTTTTGATTGGCTAAGAATTCTAATTTCAAATTAAGTTTATTTTAAAAACATGGAATTCTTTTTCCAAAAGTAGTCATTTGTTTATTGATTAGTGTTACATTTTCATCGCATTTCAATCTTTTTTGTCATCATGGATACGTTAAAAATTCGAGTAATTATGGAATATGAGTACCGTCGTGGCAGCAACGCGGCACAAGCGGCACGCAACATCAACGACGTTTACGGAGCTAACACTACAAACCAACGCACCACCTGTTATTGGTTTGCTCGCTTCCGTTCTGGGAATTTCGACCTGAAAAATGAACCTCGCGGTCGTCCGAAGACTTTGGTCGACAATGACGAATTAAAGGCGATTGTGGAAGCTGATGATACACAATCTACGGCTGAATTAGCAGCAGCTTTCGACGTTAGCGTCAAAACAATATTGGTCCATTTGCGTCAAATTGGCAAGTTAAAAAAGCTTGACAAATGGGTGCCCCACGAACTCAATGATCGCCAGCGCGAAGTACGCGTCGAGACGTGCCTTGCACTGCTCAACAGACACACAAATGAAGGAATTTTGAACCGCATTGTTACCTGCGATGAAAAATGGATTCTGTTTGATAACCGCAAGCGCTCAGCAAGTTGGTTGGATCCTGGTTCAGCACCTAAACAATGCCCTAAACGAAAACTTACCCCTAGAAAAGTGATGGTCACTGTTTGGTGGTCTAGCGCCGGTGTGATTCATCACAGCTTCTTACCAAACGGGGTGAGCATTACTGCAGATGTTTACTGTGAAGAACTGAACACAATGATGGAGAAGCTGGCATATCTCCAACCAGCATTGGTCAATCGCTTGTCTCCGTTGCTCCTGCACGACAACGCGCGACCTCATACTGTACAGCAGACGGTCTCCAAGTTGCAAGAACTGGGGTTGGAAGTTCTCTGTCATCCACCCTACGCATCAGACCATACGCCTACAGACTACTACTTTTTTCAGAATTTGGATAAGTCCTTGGCGGGAAAAAAATTCAATACCCGAGAGGCAGTACAAAATGCCTTTGAAGAATTTGTTGCCTCCCGTCCAGCTGATTTCTTTAAGAAGGGCATCAATAAACTGCCACTGCGTTGGCAAAGATGCTTGATTGCATGGGTGATTACTTCGATTAATACAAATAAAAAATACATGAAAAACATTCGTTTAAATTTTTTCATACAAAACGACAATTTCATAGGTGAAGACCTAATATATAAAAAATGGAAATTCAAATCAAAAATACTTTATTCAGTTTAGGCCCTAATAAGGCACTTATGAACGTGAAAGACTACCACCGGTTCGGAAACAACCCAGTCATCGAGAAGAACCGGCAAGAAACTCGATCGGGTACATTTTCAACATATATTTCCAATACATCATACAATAGCTTTTAGTGGATGCACAGAGAGGAGACAATTCCAGACATCACTATCGTTCACGTAGTTAAATTGAAATCAGATATCGTATGTTGTGAAATCGATAAACTGAATCATAATTTGACCAATTACTATGAATGTTGGCAGACCTAAGTGTTTTGTCCATGGGTGTTTTTATGCTATTCTTATTAAATAATAATAATATGGTGATGCTTATATTGTTATTGTAAATTTTTTTTCCACTTATTTTTACATTCTGTCCTGGCTTTTATTAGCGGACAATATAATGATAATGTTTGTCTCTTACTACTGACGTATCGTATAATAATAATTTTAAATGATGTTATTTTCTTTTAAATGACTAACTAGTTATCCACACATAATATTGTGTCAAAACAACAGTAAAGAAATAATCACACAACTTGTATTCTAATATGATTTACTTCCCGCAACTATCACGTGTTTACTCGTAACAAACACGATCAAATTACACACGAAACTTATACACGTTTTATGAATATATTTTATTTGCTATATCTGTGAAACTGTTGTAAAACTCTTTTGCTTATTTTTTTATTAAAGCATACATTACAGTTTTGAACTATTCCTGCATGAATTATCATCCTTTATGGATACACAACAAGTTTAACTGTTGTACTAACATGGATACAAAAATTTCCAACACTGATTTTTAGATAATAAAAAAATATCTTCATGAGAAATATACTTAAATCCAATATGGTAACTTATGATAATTATTTGTAACACTTTTAGTTAACATATTTTAATTAAATAAATAAAGGACTTCAAAATAATTACTACATATAAATAACGCACAGAACTGCGAGGATACATAATATGTAAAATAAAATCTTTATGTATTTTGTATTATAAATCTCTCTAACAAACTATGATTAGACTATAATTATATTATTCTGTTGTTATTACCTAGTATCGCGTCATGGACTATTGTACAAAAATTATAAGGTAAAGAAAATTCTATAGGACATAATGAAGTAAGCTAAAGTGGTCGACGGCGACAGGCTTGGTGCATTAGCAAGGCAACCGCGAGAATCGCTCTAAACCGTAACCAACAAACAGACACTATACATTATATTACTCGGAAAACTTACGTATAGGATAGAAATAAGACGATCAATGTGCACCAAAATATATCACCGTTTTCAACACTTTAAAAATAATTCGCCCAAGGAATATTAAATATTCAACAAAGTTCCGCTCTTAGTTGACTCTCTCTTATATTCTTGTTTTAAATTGTAAATGTGTTTTTGAATTTATCTCTTAAAACTTCGTACATATTTTTTTACAAACATTATACACATTAAAAAAAATATGTCTATACATGTAAACAAAATTGAATTATTTTCTTTTGCTTTAGTGGGATAATCTCTGAAATACATGAACCGATATTTTACTAACATATAACTTTACAGTGTACTAAGTATCTAGGCCACGTATCAGCACACTTTTTTACAAGAGATAAGCAGTAATGATAAAATTTAAAAAAGGTTGCTTAAAAAATCGATTATGTAAAAAACGAAGTCCCGGGTAGCTGCTAGTATGGTATAAGAGCGAGCAGTCAACCATGCTTGGACAATTTATATTATACTTCACTGCAGATTCTTACGTTATGCTTGAATGACAGGATTATATTTTATTTCTCCAACATAAACATGAGCCGTGTTTCTCTGGAGTAAAAGAGTATAGTGGAATTAAATTTTGCTCTAAATAGATATGATAACAACCAAATACGTTCTATGAAATAAATTATTTACGATGGATTTCCACAAAGTAACACATCAATCAACTTCATCAAACAACCAATTTTTTTCTTTAATCGGTTTCATCCGCAAAACTTTTTTTTTTAAATATATAATAGGACGCAAGCGAACTGGTGGGTCAGCTGATGTTAAGTGATCACCACCGTCCATAGGCACTCGCAACACGCGGCAGTCGCAAGTGCGTTGCCATCCTGTGTTTGGAGGAGGGGGAGGGGGAAAGGAGGTGGGTTATCCGGCGATCTCACTGACCGAACGAAACGCAACAATGCAAGCACTGTTACTTCACGTCGGTTTTCTGCGGTAGTAAACCCGGGGGAGCCGACCCATTCGCAACACCAAAAGAGTCGCAAGTGCGTTGCTATCCTGTGTTTGAGTGAGGAGGAAAGGAGGTGGGTTATCCGGCGATTTCACTGACCGAACGAAACGCAACAATGCAAGCACTGTTACTTCACGTCGGTTTTCTGCGGTAGTTTTTCCACTTATTTTTACATTCTGTCCTGGCTTTTATTAGCGGACAATATAATGATAATGTTTGTCTCTTACTACTGACGTATCGTATAATAATAATTTTAAATGATGTTATTTTCTTTTAAATGACTAACTAGTTATCCACACATAATATTGTGTCAAAACAACAGTAAAGAAATAATCACACAACTTGTATTCTAATATGATTTACTTCCCGCAACTATCACGTGTTTACTCGTAACAAACACGATCAAATTACACACGAAACTTATACACGTTTTATGAATATATTTTATTTGCTATATCTGTGAAACTGTTGTAAAACTCTTTTGCTTATTTTTTTATTAAAGCATACATTACAGTTTTGAACTATTCCTGCATGAATTATCATCCTTTATGGATACACAACAAGTTTAACTGTTGTACTAACATGGATACAAAAATTTCCAACACTGATTTTTAGATAATAAAAAAATATCTTCATGAGAAATATACTTAAATCCAATATGGTAACTTATGATAATTATTTGTAACACTTTTAGTTAACATATTTTAATTAAATAAATAAAGGACTTCAAAATAATTACTACATATAAATAACGCACAGAACTGCGAGGATACATAATATGTAAAATAAAATCTTTATGTATTTTGTATTATAAATCTCTCTAACAAACTATGATTAGACTATAATTATATTATTCTGTTGTTATTACCTAGTATCGCGTCATGGACTATTGTACAAAAATTATAAGGTAAAGAAAATTCTATAGGACATAATGAAGTAAGCTAAAGTGGTCGACGGCGACAGGCTTGGTGCATTAGCAAGGCAACCGCGAGAATCGCTCTAAACCGTAACCAACAAACAGACACTATACATTATATTACTCGGAAAACTTACGTATAGGATAGAAATAAGACGATCAATGTGCACCAAAATATATCACCGTTTTCAACACTTTAAAAATAATTCGCCCAAGGAATATTAAATATTCAACAAAGTTCCGCTCTTAGTTGACTCTCTCTTATATTCTTGTTTTAAATTGTAAATGTGTTTTTGAATTTATCTCTTAAAACTTCGTACATATTTTTTTACAAACATTATACACATTAAAAAAAATATGTCTATACATGTAAACAAAATTGAATTATTTTCTTTTGCTTTAGTGGGATAATCTCTGAAATACATGAACCGATATTTTACTAACATATAACTTTACAGTGTACTAAGTATCTAGGCCACGTATCAGCACACTTTTTTACAAGAGATAAGCAGTAATGATAAAATTTAAAAAAGGTTGCTTAAAAAATCGATTATGTAAAAAACGAAGTCCCGGGTAGCTGCTAGTATGGTATAAGAGCGAGCAGTCAACCATGCTTGGACAATTTATATTATACTTCACTGCAGATTCTTACGTTATGCTTGAATGACAGGATTATATTTTATTTCTCCAACATAAACATGAGCCGTGTTTCTCTGGAGTAAAAGAGTATAGTGGAATTAAATTTTGCTCTAAATAGATATGATAACAACCAAATACGTTCTATGAAATAAATTATTTACGATGGATTTCCACAAAGTAACACATCAATCAACTTCATCAAACAACCAATTTTTTTCTTTAATCGGTTTCATCCGCAAAACTTTTTTTTTTAAATATATAATAGGACGCAAGCGAACTGGTGGGTCAGCTGATGTTAAGTGATCACCACCGTCCATAGGCACTCGCAACACGCGGCAGTCGCAAGTGCGTTGCCATCCTGTGTTTGGAGGAGGGGGAGGGGGAAAGGAGGTGGGTTATCCGGCGGTCTCACTGACCGAACGAAACGCAACAATGCAAGCACTGTTACTTCACGTCGGTTTTCTGCGGTAGTAAACCCGGGCGAGCCGACCCATTCGCAACACCAGAAGAGTCGCAAGTGCGTTGCTATCCTGTGTTTGAGTGAGGAGGAAAGGAGGTGGGTTATCCGGCGATTTCACTGACCGAACGAAACGCAACAATGCAAGCACTGTTACTTCACGTCGGTTTTCTGCGGTAGTAAACCCGGGCGAGCCGACCCATTCGCAACACCAGAAGAGTCGCAAGTGCGTTGCTATCCTGTGTTTGAGTGAGGAGGAAAGGAGGTGGGTTATCCGGCGATTTCACTGACCGAACGAAACGCAACAATGCAAGCTCTGTTACTTCACGTCGGTTTTCTGCGGTAGTAAACCCGGGCGAACCGACCCATTGATGCTGAAACCAGTAATAGCTTCAGCGTGGCTCTACCACCTACAAAACTATTATTATTCATAAGTATTATAATCAAAACTCGGGTTATTCTTGACGCAACTAACAAAGTTTAAACAGTAACTATACTGCACAGTAACAAGTAATAACTTTAGAACTAATAAAACCCATTCTCGATTTACTCATTTGTTGACATAACAGCGGAATGGTTGGAACTTTTGAAAATGTTCTTGCTTGTCGCAATCAAGTTTCTGGCGAGAGGTCGCTTAGCAAGTCACATTGTTTCAAAGGCCTTTGGTATGTACCCTTACAAATTCAACGCCTTTTTTTTCGTTTCATTGCCTTTGTTTTAGAAATTTTCGCTTTTGATTGTTATAGCTTTGATGTCCTGATTGTTGTTGACCTTTGTCACAAGATGGAGGCAGTTCTTAATAATGATTTTATTTTTACCGCACTTACCAAAAACAAAATTTCTGTAAAAGATTATTCGTTAGATATGGTTTTAGAAGAAAAGAAAACTTTTGAATGTTCTAACTTTAAATAGTTTGATCAGATCGGATTGCATCATAAAAGCTAAATCCGATGAAAGCGGTTTTGTTGGAGTCTATCGAAAACACACATTATATGCATATTTGATGCTCGATTTTACGCTTTGGGAATCCAGTGTCGGTCGCCGAGATAACTCGTGTATGAAACTGAACGATGATTTCCGCATTCAGCTCCCGGGCCGATATGCGTAAAGCGCACGTTACTGTATAGACAATTGTGTACGCCGGATTATTTTAAAACATTTTAAATTGAGAAATTTATAACCGTATACCTTTATTGCTAAAAACTAAATGTAATCAAAAATTATACATTAATATTGTCAGTTGTGTAAAAATATATGAAATCATACATTCCTAAGAGAAAATATTTCAATTACGCTCTAAGCAGCAAAGCATTGTCTTTTTTATATGGATTCTAGTAGAATTGATGCGGTTTGATATTAACATTAATGTAATATAAACTGTATATCAGTTCGTTTGTTATAATAGATATTTATTACTTTATTTTTAATATAGTCACATCTTCCTATAATATTTTATACGTGTTTAAAATTTTAACAGTAGTAGTAAAATACGGGAATATAAGCGTTCTTGACAGTAAAATGTATTTTTCTTATTTAAAATCAGCTTCTGCCCGTGGCTTCGCCTGCCTAAATGTAGATTTGATGTCAGGAAAAGTACTTTTTTCTGAACGAAAGGTATTGATGATCGGTTTAGTAGTCAAGGCTTGAAAGCGTAATAAACAAAAAAAAGGTTATAATAAATCTGCTTATTAAATTAAATTACAAGGACAAAATATAGTACATTTTTATCATCATGGCTAGAGATATTTCTGAACGTTAGTTTACTTATACAACATGACTGGTTAAATAGTTGTAATACTCTCACAGATTACTCATTGCTTGCTTCTCGTTCTAAATCAATTTATAACAATGGGTGCTTAATATTGGACTTAATTATCTCGAGAAACGCAAAACTGGTATACACTCAACATCAGGTGATTTACGCAAAAACGAACTGGTGTAATAAACTCACGCTCGCGTACTCCAGGCTGCGTCCCGCAACTAGATTCGCGCCACGCTTTCCTTTATTCGACCGTGCGGCGTTCCCACAATAAACAGTTACGTAATGATTAACCTTGAAAAGCGCCCCCTTGAATTTTGTCCATTGATGCTGGGTGTGTTTTTTTTACGTTTAAAAGTATCGTACCCATACTTTTAAAAGTTTTAGAACAAACTTAAACTAAGGTTCTCTTTATTGTATATTAGTATTTGTTTTGATATTCTTACTTTATATGTTAAATGTGACCATGAACTACTCCACGACTGAAGGGTTTTAACCTTTAAACAGTCACTTGTTATAATGATGTTTTTAAGGCTTATATTAAAACAAATATGAATATTCAATTAAATGCATTAATCATCTAGTATCTCTTCATTAATGTATTTTTAAACCTCTGTTATGCTGCTCTCAATTCAACTGGGGACAACTGTATACCCTAAATATCTATATTAATAAAATTTTATGTATGCTGAATGATTTCAAATACGGCTATAAATAATATAAACCTACGTGTGTTTTAATATGATAAGCGCAAAACATGTTTGCCGACATTCGCAAGGAAATGTTTGTATTTACTGGGAGTTTGCGCGAATGAGGTAATAATATAAATATTAAAATAATACTGCGCACACATCTTAACACTTCTTAGGCGCTGAATTATTCAGAGGCCATGAAGGTATTCGTGGCTGGCTCCCACCTCGGCTCCAAATATACTTACATTTCTATATATAAGAGCCAATTTGTTATTTTCACCTCGGCCGTCTATTGTCTACACATAATGCGATTAAGAGGTAATTCCATATAGTTAGTCAACTTACATATTTGGAGCATTACTAAAAAACACAAACTTTCGTTGCTATTAAAATACCCACAGAATTATATAATTTAATTTGTAATCATGTACACATATCGTTAAGTCGTTTGTGGTTTAATAGATGGCGCTGTACAATATCTTGGTATAACTGTATCGCGATATCATGAGGAACGCTAGATTAATATACTGGTGGTTATTTACAAATTTATGTTTCAATATCCCATTCGCTAGGCGATTTTACGTACCCAGTTAATAAGCGTGTCGAGTCCAAAAAGTGACAAAACATAAGCAAAATTCTATTAGCCCCTTGCATGACAAGGCCATGGCCTTAACACATATATTTGACTATGTATCTAAAGTTGATAAAAGTTTATATTAATTTACGAAGAATGACTAGGCAAACCCAACAAGTTCACTCCATTTCAAGAATGACAAATATTTTGGTACATAAAGTTTTTTATTTACAAACCACCTGGTCACCACGATGTTTTTGTGAAAATGGGTAAAAATATTATAAATATTAACTTCTTATACTTTGTTTTGTGTAATTATAGGCCCTCTTTTATTTTTTTAGATTGGAATGACGTCATTGTTACGTAGCTCCTACAATATTGCTATTAATTTTGCCTTGTGGTCCGGTGAAGCTGTTAAGACCTTGCCAGGTCAACAGCGTAGTCAGTTCGAGGAAAAATAATCGATTTTGGCATATTTTTTATATATTTTTTAATTGCTAGTAAAAGTTTTGTTGCTTAACCGTTTTGGAGATTAAAGGCACCCTACAAACTCTTCTATTGTATTTGTATATACATGAATATATTTTACAATAATATATCAGAAATGTATACATAAAATACAAATGGGTTTTCAAATGGTTGTAGTTATTCGGTTTTTATGAAAGAGATTCTGTTCTGTCATATGTGGGAATTGATGTTTTCTTTGAAGGGGCTTCGTAATTTCTTTGTGGTATATTTTTCTCATCGCAAAATATTCGTACTTTGTTACACAATTGATCTTCATTCATTTGAATAATATTATTACAATTCGGTAATTTCACATCTAGTGTCACATCTACCGCAAATCCTGGTACTATTGCTACTGTGTTACATTATAAAGATTATGTTTAATAAAACTCAGTAGCTCATAAGGATTTTCAATCCTTTCCTCGGGGATAACGAACCTATTGTTGTCTCAGAAACCGCGGCCCTGGTTGATCTCATTTATAGGTAACTATATATCACTGTTTACTCTACTTAACTTTAGGTGAACGCATACCTGTTTACTATATTTTCATTAAATAAGCAATTATTTATATCTATGTTACCGTTAAAGCTTAAAATAAGTAATATTAACATTAACTACTAATTTGAAGATATACTGATTTACTCCGTTATCGTACAGAATAAAAAATCTTCCATATTTGCACACTATGCAGTGCCTCGCTTATTATTTTGATAAGACCCACTTAAATTAACCAGTAGCTTGTCGCTACTAACCCAGTAGGGTCACAGTAGAAATGGTAGGATGTAACACTCACTGGCATGTAACCGTACGTAACGCAACATAATTTAAAGAAAGAATGAAAATGTCCTTATTGCTGGATAACATCAAAACAACAAGATGAACATATACATAGCTTATTAGAATATCAACAAAGGCGCCTCCATTCAGCAAAGTGCTGCAGCACAACTAGGGTGGTACTGCAGCGCTGATTTTCAATAGAGACCCTAAGTAATGTACGGACGTGTAGTCGGTGTATTGACAATAAATATAACAGAACTTATACATGTAAACAGCTAACAACAACAAAAAGTAAACATCGAAAAAAAAAGATACAAATATTAAAGCAATTTTTCTGAACATTTAAGCGTTTAATGTTTACTTTTGTGTGTACTTTTGAAAGCATATAATCTTATGTGAATGTAGTGTTACGGTAATTGTACATTTTTAAAGATTTAATGTTCAAAGTCTAACTTAAACAGTCGAAACGAGAAATTGAACAATTGTCGGTGTTGTAAAACCTCGTTCTTGTTAACTTCCACATTACATAGCCAATCTGTAAAATAATTGATTCGTGCATTTCGCGGTAACATGTATAATAGGGTATTACAAATACGAGTATGTTATTATTATGAAAAACCGCATTTACAAAGATTTTATTGTTAAATGTGGCTTTAACAATGCGTAATTAAAACGAAAACCCTCCAATTATGTCCGCATAAACATAAATAAATAATGGAATCGTAATTATAACGGGTCGCAGCTGGGATTTACTGCGTATCAGATCGTCCGAAAGCAAAATGGAGTCACGTCGACAATACGCGGCACCATGCCTTGCGATAACGTGGTGTTCAACATCGCTGTGTAGCAGCCGTGAGGCGTGAGGGATGTCAGCCTCATATTTAAACTTTTACAATGGCACGGACCCACCGCGCCGCCTGCATAAATCAACCGGCCTTCCTTCACACGTCTCGCTTGAATTTAAATAGGCCTCTACGTACTTTATCTAGTGATTTAGGACCTACTTACTGTCGCATCAGTGGTTTTTATAATCGTTTTCTTACCGATTTATATTTAACTAGCTCTTACTCATAAACCTCTTTGGTATGGAATTTGAATCTATCGCAGGGCTCTGAAAGCACAACAAATAAATGATTAACATGAACTTGTTAAAATGTTCAACCTAAAATCAGGCTTTGAGTGTTCTCAAACGCTACATAATAGAAACAAAACTTTGTTCAGTAAACAAAATTTCTTTTCATTTACGAATTCTAGAGCAACGATAACTTAAATACTGAATAACTTATTTAAATAATTAATATTTTAGAAAATGTATGTCTGAGGCATGTATAAATTCTTACAACAATCGTTTACAACATAAAAATGTAGAAGTGTAGCTAGAGCACAGGTCTCTACAGTTACCAACTTTAGAAGTCCGATTTAAGAATATTTTTTTTATAAATTTTCTCCTAATCAGATGATAGGTGCAATCTTAAAAAAATAAGCCCTAATATACTTTTAGATGTCATAATGGGTCATCACCATCTTCTTACCCTTATCCCACCTAAGTAGGGTCGGCACGACATGTTTTCTTTTTCCACTCTTTCCTCTCAGATGTCATCTCAGTATTCACACTTTTTATACACATATCATTTTTGACACAATCCATCCATACCGTTTTCGGTCTTCCTCTACTCGTAAATGGACGGTCACCATCATACTCAAAAATGTATAGGTGAAAAGAACTAATGAGAGATGGAGTTTAGGGTAACAGCATATCAACACGCTAGCCCATGACACGATACATTCACAGTTTTGTATTTTTCCGGCGTACGGTGGTACTACAAGAACATTTTTCTGCTACTGGTTTTCTTCCTATATTTATATTCACTATCAGGGTGATACAATTACAGGAAATACAAAGATTGTTACAAGTTCAATTTAGTAAACATATGCAAATTCTTAAAAATTCGCTGGTACCATGTGGTTCAAGCCTGTACCTGATATTCCATCGGTCGAATCATGTAATTACTTATTCTCCGAATATTCTCAGAGTTTGCAACGAATCAAGTGAATCTTTAATTGTGATTAATTTATGTGTTCCAATTCTATATATAATTGCTTAGCTTGTATAAAACTTCATATATTTTTTAATATAATAGGAGGCAAACGAGCAGGCGGGTCATCTGATGGTAAGTGATCACCGCCGTCCATAGACACTAGCAACACAAAGGGAGTCGCAAGTGCGTTGCCAGCCTGTTTGAGGGAGGGGGGGAAGGGTAGGATGGATGGAGGAGAGGTGGGCCTCCGACTCTCTTACTGACCGAACGAATCGCAACAATGCGAGCACTGTTACTTCACGTCGGTTTTGTGTGAGAGGATGGTACTACCCCGGATGAGCCGGCCCATTCATGCTGAACCCAGTACTAGCTTCAGCGTGGCTCTACCACCTAAAATTTGTTATGTTATAATACTTGGAGCTGAAGCTAACAACAATAAAAAATTGTATGGGATACGTAACAAAATTAACATAACATTTATAAAGGACCCAAAAAAAGGTTTGATGTTTTGGAAAAGTAACTTTAAAGGCGGAGTAAATAGGAGTGTAAAAGTATGTATCTCCCATAAATTCTGAAGTTAGAGACATGTAATTTGATACCGGCGAGACCGCTTATACAAGCTTAATTAAAACGTGAAGGTTTACAGTGACATGTAACCCGCAATACAATAACATACAAACACAAAAGCAACGACCCCTTACTAATCTACTTACAGGTTGCTCTGTATAAACAACCTTATCACTTGTACACATAGCTTGTTTGTACGATTCTATGTATGTATAAATTATTTCTTTTAAACGAGTGACTGTTGCTCGAAATTTGACCATATTAACACGATGTACGACGAACAAGACACGTATCATTTAAGGCTTAGACTAGTCGATGGTAAGGAAAAAAATCCGTTTCCGATTTTTTTTGCGATGATACTAAAGCACGTCGATAGTTGCTAAATAAAAAAAAATCGGTCGAGAAACTGCAAAATTGAAAAATGCACAGAAAGGTTTTATCTTCGCCCATTTTATGGCAAAATAATTATATTTACCTCGACACCTTACGTATGTATGTACGAATTAATGAAGTGTATAGACCTACTATTTAATTTCGCTTACACGTTAGTTCTTCAATTCTATATTTGGAGAATATTTACGGAACATCCATTTTGCTATAATTAAACTATTTATCACAACATTAATGCATTGCATGCGAGAAACGTACTTTTACCCTTTTTGTGGACTCCCACTGGAGCGCGCGTCACCTAAAAGTATCAACGTATTTACTAGACTTTTGCTAGAAAGCGGGTAATTTATAAATACGGTGTGAAATTGTATGGTATTCCTGGTTCTAGGCAACGATTTTCATTGTTCATTCACAGAAATTTAGTTTGCCCAGTTACTCGGTCTTCTGTCGAGTTACTAGACCTAGAACTCTGTACGCGTTAGTCCGCGACGAAATAGACTTGCATGCAATTTGCTAATAACAAACACGTTTGAAATCGCTGACAGTTAGTATAATATAACGATAGATACCGACATTGTTGAAGGTGGTAGAGCCACGCTGTAGCTATTACTAGTTTCCGCATGAATGGGTCGGCTCGTCCGGGGTAGTACCACCCGACCCACAGAACACCGACGTGAAGTAACTATGCTTGCATTGTTGCGTTTCGTTCGGTCAGTGAGAGCGCCGGAGGCCCACCTCCTTTCCCCCTTTCCCTTCCCCTTTCTCCTTTCCCTCCCCCTCCCCCATACATAGGCTGGCAACGCACTTGCGACTCCTCTGGTGTTGCTAGTGTCTATGGACGGTGGTGATCACTTAACATTAGATGACCCACTTATTCGTTTGCCGCCTTTTGACATAAAAAAAAACATACTATAACCAATACTAAATAGGACAGATTAAATCAGAGTATAAAATATTATATTTGAATAGTTTTCAAAGATCTCTGTAAACACAAATTAATCTTTATCTATTTCTCTCAAAAACATTTAACTATCTAATATAAACTGAGGCTTCAAAATTCAAAAGTAAATTTACGTCCATGTCCATTGAACGAGTCCTTTAAAGATCTCAATCTCTTACCTAAGTTAAGCTAATTTGAGAGTTAAGTTTTGCTGAAAATGTATACATCAAAAGGCAAAGAACGTTTATTTATTGTAAATATATTTAAAATTTTCTACGAGCTGAATTCTCGTAAATAGTTGTTTAAACTGAAACCCGTCTTTGTATCCACTTATGAAGACAATACTCATGCATAATGTATGAATGGTACCGCTAGTGAGCCATCTGATCATCCGATAACGCTGGCCTTGTTTGCACAACCCTCGCTAATCTTGTCATCGGAATTTTAACAAGATTTGACTAATATCCTTGTCCTTACAATTTGCGTATCTATTTACTAAGTTTTCAAGTGAGTTCTATTAATCCAAGCATTTTGTAAAACTGTGAATTGTATTGACCTATAAGAAAAGGCAATTATGGTTATGAGATTTTTTTTATGTCATAGCAAGCAAGCGAACACGTGGGTCACCTGATGTTAAGTGATCACCACCGTCCATAGACACTAACAACACCAGGGGAGTCGAAAGTGCGTTGCCAGCCGGTGTTAGGGGGAAAGGGAGGGAGGGGAATAGGAGAGGGGAAGGGAGGTGGACCTCCGGTACTCTCACTGACCGAACGAAACGCAACAGTTCAAGCACTGTTACTTCACGTCGGTTTTCGGTGAGAGGGTGGTACTACCCCGGGCGAGCCGACCCATTCATGCTGAAATCAATAACTTCAGCGTGGCTCTACCACCTATTAATTTTAAAGATTTTTGTTATGCTCTTATAAATAGTACTATATCGGCTTAAATAAAGTTGCGGATATGAAATCTTAGCTGGACATTAAAAAATATGACAAAGGGTCAATCGAATCCAAAAAATAAGTACTCTAGAACCGTCTACGAAAAATTCCGCATTGAATAGAGCTATGCCAATACTTTCAGTAGTTTTGACGTAATTTAGACTCAAACGAACTGTATTTTCAATATATATATGTAGAAGATAAAGATACAGAAAATATGTAATTTACATGAGTTCCTCCAATAATGGTTCACGATGGAGAGCTTTGTAGGACAATACCATAGATAGATGAAGCTCGGAACGTAGACGGACGGAGTCAAACTGTTATCAGCCAAGCTATGCAAAATACAGAAGTATACTCGTATCTAAAATTAAAAACAAATTACAAAATTAGAAAACTATTAAATGTCATAATCCTTAATCGCAGTAATTAAGAGCACTTAATACGTTGTACATAATGGTAATATAACACAAGTGAACTCCTGTTTTTTAAGTCGGTTAGCACTAGATATTTGGCAAAACTCCAACGCATAAGCTTCCAGAGTTGTTTGAAAAGTTGATTAAATACCTTTTCGAGAGTGTACAGTCAATTACTAACATACTTTAACTACAAGCATGTTCATAGTATTTTGGAACTAGTTTGTTCGTTAATCAAAATCGGGTCCATTAGATATAATAATAAATAAATTTGAACACATTAATGTAGTAATTTATATCTTCTACACAATAGAATCACGTCTCATGAACATTCAAAGAATTTGTAGTAATTATATTTCGCATAACTTGGTAAACACTAATAAATCTTGTTCAAGCGTTAAATGTAAATTTCGAATACTGGAGGCAAGTTGAATAATCGTAAGTTAACCACAATGACAGCCGTTGTCCAAGACGTCGCGTCGCTCTCCGTTGCCGCTCCGATACACCCGTAATGAGCCCAAAACAAACTTTTATTGTCTGCTTGGAATGGGATTAATTGTGATAGATGATATTCTACTTCCCTCAGATTTAGGACTAGCTGAATCCCTCTTCTAATGTATATCGAGTAAATCCAGCGAACGCTTATCCCTGCGTATGTTATTTCCAGCTCTACGTTAAAATACATTTAATGCGCCAGAGAAACGTCTCGTTTGCCGCATTCATTTCTCGTCTAATGAAATGCGAGCATCAGTCTCGGCGACTGAAACTTTTTATTGTAAATCCCAGATGAGAGGCACTTTTTTGAGGACATGTCGCGCTTATGAAAAATAGTACTAGTATTATTTATTTCAAAAACTCGACATTTATTTTTCGTTCATTTAACTTTTATGCGATTAAACTCAATACATGACTTTAATGTAAATGTGAAAGCTTTCACTAAACGGATTTAACATAATAGAGTATATGAGTCAAAAAATAATCTTTAGAATATATTCTGATATAATATTGATGCCTATGAAAAGCAATTGTGATAATTTGTAGGTGGTAGAGCCACGCTGAAGTTATTATTGATTTCAGCATGAATGGGTCGGCTCGCCCGGGGTAGTACCACCCTCTCATAGAAAACCGACGTGAAGTAACAGTGTTTGCATTGTTACGTTTAGTTCGGTCAGTGAGAGCGCCGGAGGTCCACTTCCCTACCCCTCTCCTATTCCCCCCTCCCTTTCCCCCAAACACAGGCTGGCAACGCACTTTCGACTCCCTTGGTGTTGTTAGTATCTATGGACGGTGGTGATCACTTAACATCAGGTGACCCACCTGTTCGTTTGCCTAAAAAAAGCTTAAACATAGGATAAATTTATACAAGGTTATTTAAACATATTGCTTTTAACTGAAAGTTTTATACTTCTAATTCACTTAACCACAAAATGACTTAGGACCACTCTTGGATCTCTAAAAAATATCTATTGTATTATAGAATACAATACAATGAAACACAGAAATGTAAATAAACCAGATATACTTTTAGTTTTGTGTACTTTTCGAAATGGTGACGCAACTGTTTATTTGACATTGGCAAAAAGTATTACGAACCAAACTAAACACACTTCGTCTACCCATAATGTTTTCACAGCCTTTAAGAATCTTACATATATGGCATTCGACAAATAAACTCGGCTTTTCCTTATCCGTACAAAATGAACTATTTTCATCTCATATTACGAAGCGTGTAGTGCAAAAAAATGTTTTCGTAAGATATACGGCAAGAATAGGCTCTTACACTAAAACGTGTGAAAGTAGAAACACTTAAAATAAATGTGTGTCGTCTAAAGTGATTTGTGCGGGCGATAAGGTTGATCACAAAACTTTGTATCACGGTCTACGTTAGAAAAATTGTCGGGCTCGAGGGATGACGTGAGGTCACGTCTGCTCATTGACAGTGACATTTTGACCGAAAGCCCACTTCCACTAAAACACACCTAGCACAGACGCTCTCGTAATTTCCGCTCCTCCGAACGACACCCTTGGTGTTTGAGTTAGTCCAAGAAAATTAGCCAAAAAGGCTCAATGTTTTACTTTTTATGACCTTTATTTTAACGTTTAATATTATACAGGTCTGTAATTTTTGAATACATAGTATACTTATATATTATCTTTTCATTGTAAGGTCAAGAGGCTGACAGTTATATATAATTTAGCGAAAATGTAGACTAAAATCTTGTGAGAACATGCAGTATAATAAAATATACCAATCAGGAATTCACGATGAAATTAAGAAATGATTATATTGCACATTTGAATAACATATCCAAAATAATATAATATAGTGTTACTAGCGGGCGGACGTTGTCCTGCCTTGATAATAAAAATATCCTAAAATTCAACCGCATGCCACTTATCGGGTCGAATTTTGAATCTAAACTATTCTGGAATCCACCTGAACACATAAAATATTTCATCAAAATCTGTCATGCCGTTTAGGAAGAGTTCAGTCACATACTCACAGACAGAAGAATTACATATTTTAAGTAAGAAAGTTAGAAGACATATAGACAATCAAAATTTTGTATGTGGGATATATAGTACAATATTAACTGAAATGAAATCTGCATAAAAAATTATTTTATCGTTGTTTTGCGTAGAAGAAGTTGAAAATATGTATCGTCCCATAAACTATTCCTTCTAACAAATGTTGCCCAAACTCTGCTGCATATTACTTAAATGGACGTGTTTATATTCTATTTCTATTTCATCATCTTCATCTAGTGTAATAAATATATTGTTTGGACATCCGCTTCTAAGTTTGAGATTCCCTGTCTTTCAAGGACAATCTCACATCTCCCTAAAGAAGTCCAATGTTAGTACGAATGGACGATCCAGCATTCAAAAGATCGATATTTATGTTAGCAAACACATTGTTCGGTGTGTAGCTTATCTTATAAATTAGAATTTCTCGGCTTCCTCCAACGAAAAAAAAAGTGTGTGCGTGTACTCATGTACACGCGTTAGAAGTTATACTTCTTTGGCGTAACAAGATAAAAATCTTTACAAAAATTTTATCTTTCGCCTTATTCTACGTTTGTAGACGCTAAAAGTTTTAATACAAAGAAACAAAATGTCGACTATAGCTAACTTCAGGGTGTCGGTTTTTCGTAAGTGTCTGCGCGCGCATCGTAAAAATTTACTCTCCTAAATTTTTCCCAAACGCGCCAAATGAAGTATAACTTCAAAAATATAATGTAAATTTTGCATTTATTTAATAATCTGGTATGCATACATTTCATGCGTTGTTGCTTTGGTTTCTCTTTTATACATCATTTATTTTTTTCTTTTAATTCTTCTTTCAAATTATAGAATAAATTTTCTTCTTCTTTCCCACAGAAACTTTCGGTTTGTCGTTGCAATATTTATTTCTTATTTCTGCTCTCATTACTTCTACAAAGAAAATAAAAGCTCTCCTCTTTCTACGCACAGTTAAACAAAAAGAAATCACATGGTCATAAAATTAGGTATTATTTAACAATTATAATAAGAATAAAACATTACTAGCTGATACCCGCGACTTCCTCTGTGTCGTTTACTGTCTCAATTGTTATATACCAAACGCATTAGGCACCGTTCTCGACGAAAGTTCCCATGCGTCTTGACTTTTTCCGACACTACCAACAATTATCGTTATATTTCAACCAATTTACAAAAAATCTGTACAAATTATATACCTGAACCTTCCTCGTGAATCACTATATATTGATAATATATATTTAATAGTTTTTGAGTTTATCGTGAACAGTATTGATAATATATATTTAATAGTTTTTGAGTTTATCGCGAACAGGCAGACAGATGCGGCGGAGGACTTTCTTCTTCTTCTTACCCTTATCCCACATAAGTAGGGTCGGTACAACATGCTTATCATGCTGTGGTATATGATTTGACTTAATTTTTACGATCGGCCGCCTGCCTGACATCAAACCTCCTTGGGATTATTTTGTTGTACCACTGTATTTATGACTATTATAATATAGTTCTAAGTTTGATGGGCTCTTTTAGTCTTATAATTTTTCATTCCGGTTAAAGACGAAGTTCTTCAAGATTATGGTTTGCTTGTTATATTGCCATTTTTATGTAACAGAAAACTAGCCAACTTTAGACCATTCCTGAGGACTGCATTTTCTGTATTTTTTTCAGTATTCGTGGTTTCAGTGTTTTCTCAGTAATAGTAATATGATATTAGATATAATAAACCATTACAAAAATATAAAATATGAAAACTATAATAGAAAAATAAATGCAAGTAAAATGACATGTCAACGCGGCGGAGGACTTTATTTTTTAATATGTAATAATGATAAGTTCTATACATATACAATATAAATTTGATTTGAACGTTAGTATATTTATAAATATAGTATATATATATAGTACCTTAAAATAGGTTAGGTTCAGAATAGGTCATTGCTCAAATAACATAGAAAATCAGATAATCTACGAAGATAACCACAACAACGTAACAAAAAGTACTACGCTTTTATAAATCCTTGGGGTTGGGTGGATTCGAGCTGATTATATAGATAATCATAAATCTGTTTTCCTTTCTACGGAGTAAAACGTTTGCGTATTAACTATTTAACCTTTATTTTATTTACAATATTCTAAACGCTTGCGATATATGTACTCGTACATATACTAACAAGTCCTTCGCAAGTGATTTACCGCAGTGGTCTGTGAATAGCCGTTTTATAGAAAATTCCATTCAATGAAAGAAAAGTCGTGTATTCTGACGTATTTGTAGATAAATTTATGACTTCTGTTTATTCTCCATTACAAATGGCAATTACAAGACGCTGGAGGCTTTCGACGTTCGGAAACAAATCTGACGTTTTTATTTTTCCATCTGTCGTCTTTTGATGGGATCGTTGATTAGTTCGAAATACGAATCTCGTTGTTTAATTGGAGTCAAAGATTATTTCGAAATATACCTTCTAATTATTAACAAGAAATCGGGTTTTAGATAACCCTGCAAATCTTTTACTTGTAAATGTTTAACAATAATTGTTCTTTGTTCAAATGGAAGCTAAAAATAGTATTTTGTTTTTTATTTTAGTTTATATGAACTATTATGTATCTATAATCAGATGCCGAGAGATTTATGTAATGTACGTAAGTTACGAAATAGCTTCCCATTTTAATCCAAAGGTTTGAATGATGGCCAATTTGAATAAATCTCTTTCTCTTATACTTGCATTGAACTATATGTATCATCCAGTGAAGAACAAAATTATTTTATTGAGTCAGAATAAATAAATATATTACTCTGTCAGCCATCACAACATACACTAGTAAAGGTTAAAAATCAGTATAAATGAACTATGTCGAATTAAATTGAAAAATACCACAGCAGATTATAAAAAAATATCATAAAAAACCTAGGCGTTGTCATAATGTTACTAGCCACTATGAATTTATGAAGCTACAGATAGGTAGGTGGTAGAGCCACGCTTAATGCATCCAGTGAAGAACAAAATTATTTTATTGAATCAGAATAAATAAAGATATTACTTTGTCAATTATCACAACATGCACTATTAAAGGTTAAAAAATCAGTATAAATGAACTACGTCGAATTAAATTGAAAAATTCCACAGCAGATTATAAAGGAAATTATCGTAAAAAACCTGGGCGTTGCCATAATACTCCTAGACACTATGAATTTATGAAGCTATAGATAGGTAGGTGGTAGAGCCACGCTGAATCTATTACTGGTTTCAACATGAATGCGTCAGCTCGCCCGGGGTACTGCCACCCGACCCACAGAAACACCGACATGTGGTAACAGTGCTTGCACTGTTGCGGTTCGGTCGTTCAGTCAGAACGCCGGAGGCTCACCTCTCCTCTCCTTCCCCCTTCCCTTCCTCCCCTCCCTCAAAACACAGGATAGCAACGCGCTTGTGACTCCCCTGTTGTTGCAAGAGTCTATGGACGGTGGTGATCACTTAACATCAGGTGCAACACCTGTTTGTTTGCCTACTATGATGTAAAAGAAAAAAGATTTCTCATTGTTGGAATATATTTTTAGTCAGGTGAAGCCGTGAAGGTCAATGAGGCCAATAGATATAGTCAGTTTGAATTAAAAAGAACAATCCCTTTACAAATAGGGTTGCGATAATTAATATCACGCCTTTCCTCGTAAAGAGGAGATCTAGTTTTAAATTAAGATTTTGAATAATTAATCTTCTTATATACATTTATAAAATGGTATAATTTTAATCTTAATAAATTCTAACACAAAATATATGTATGCCCAGAAAAGATAAAAATTCCAATCTTAAACGGGCATTCTTCTATTATTAAACAAGAATCCGTGTTCCTTTATCGCACATGCATATAATATTCATACAAGATAAAAACTCAAAATAAAACTGTTCGTGTATAGGCATTGATATCGCGATTTGCATAATGAAATGTTATATAGTGGTATTGGTTTTTTCTAGTTAGCCGATTTCCCATCTCAGACCACATCCGATTCAACATCAGGTGAAATTCTAGTAACAGACTGTAAACCTAATAAAATAAAGAAACTTCGTCACCAAGGGACTTAACGCGATTCTTATTTATAGACTCGTTGTTTCCAAAATATAGTAGTGTATGTCATAATTCCTCACCTCAGAACTAAACTAAATTGAACAGAAACCTCAGAACTGTATACCGAATGTCGCGTTCAGCGGTCAGGCAACTCCTTAGAGGAATTATAATGCGTCAACATACCAAACCCTATGATATCAATCCCAATACTAGTTTGAGAAAAAATAATGTTTATGATGTTCCGGACCATAACACAATTGCCTTAAGAAAATTTCGGTCCTTATTTGTATGACCGAATTAATAGACTTTTTGATTTAACAGGTAGAGACCTAAATATAAGTTGAAATCAGTTCTTACACAGTGGCTTCTCATGTAACGTACGATCAGACAGAAAATCTATGTGTAATAATGAATTAATAACATAACGCTACATTATAATGTAATGTACGTTACTGTAATACAGTAAATTAGTACAGTTACTGTATGAAAATAGAAAGTAATAGTACCTGTGATACACACAGGCTAGGCCTAGTACTGCAAAACAAACAATAATTTAAAAAAAATGCTAAACTCAACAACTCGTTCATTAATATAAATAAGATTGAATTTAAAAACAAAAAATTACGCATCATTCATCAACAAATAACTGCCTACAATTATACATATACACATTTGATATCAGCGAAATCAGAGCTCACCGTCCAGCCAACACCTTGACTCAGTAATTCTCAAACTTAACGCAAAAGTTCACATATAGACTTTGAATATCTTTGAGAGTCCAAACACTTAACACTAAGTAATTAACTTTTCATTGTTGTAAACTGGTACGTTTTTAGGGAAAATACACACTTATGTCTGCTACAAAGAATTAGGACTCGTAATTTTATCTTCCATACATATATTCAAACTCAACCATATTAATACATGGAATATATTGTATACCTATTTTAATATCATAGAAAGTACAATATTATAATTCAAGCGCTTTTTTAATTCAAGTGATATTAAAATACGCTATATGATAGTAACATTAGGTTATGAGCGAAGAATTAACGTCGTAAAAATGGAGCTAACTTTTTGCCTGCTACCTCGGCATTACCATGTCCTTAATATTGGTTTCTCTTATATTAAAATCTTCGCAATATTGAAGCTTACTACGAGAATATCTTGGTAAATATTAAAAGTAAATTGTATTGAAGTATATGATTTTGAAATTGTATGGTTAATAAATTAAAGTAATATAATTGGCCCCCCTCTTTTTATAAAATCACAGCTATTTGTATAAATGTTATATGTACAAATATTCAATTTATTTTCGAGCATTTGCCATAAATTTTACCTTATGTTAAATAAAATAAATTACCTACTACGCACTCTCATAATTTATAATTGAATCTACAATAAGCTCTGTAAAAGTTAAGTGTAACAACAAAATTACCTGGTAGGTGGTAGAGTCACGCTGAAGTACTGGTTTCAGCATGAATGGGTCGGCTCGCCCGGGGTAGTACCACCCTCTCACAGAAAACCGACGTGAAGTAACTGTGCTTGCATTGTTGCGTTTCGTTCGGTCACTGAGAGCGCGGGAGGCCCACCCCCCCTACCCACCCCTCTCCTCTCCCCCTTCCCTCTCCTTCGCCCAAACACAGGCTTGCAAAGCACTTTCAACTCCCCTGGTGTTGTTAGTTTCTATGGACGGTGGTGATCACTTAATATCACGTGACCCACCTGTTCGTTTGCCTACTTTGACATTTAAAAAAAAGTAGCTACAATATCATACTAAATGTTAGTAATATAAATAAATGTATTGTACACATAATAACTACATTTTCGAAGTAATAACATAGTAAGTCTCATTGTGAAATGAATATGTAGCTTACTTTGATAGACGCAATCTAAGCAAGATTTTCAATCATTCAACCGATATTTGCTCATTACAAATTAGTAATCAACAGGATTAAGTAGATATCTACGGTATATCGCCTCTGTACGCGGTATTGCATTGGATAATTAATCGGCTTTACCTAGAACACCTTATAGAAGATTTTAACGATCTGATTTGAAATACACCATTTACTAGTAATTTAGAAAAGAAAGTCTCATTAAAATATCATCCTTTAGAAAATAATTTTCTGACCTTTATAAAATATCCTTAGTACATGAATATTTTACAGAAAAATTGATTTTTTTTTATGTCATAACTGGCAAACAAACTTGTGGGTCACCTGATGTTAAGTGATCACCACCGTCCATAGTCACTAACAACATCGGGGGAGTCGAAAGTGCGTTGCCAGCCTGTGTTTGGGGGAAACGGAGTGAGGGAGATAGGAGAGGGGAAGGGAGGTGGGCCTCCGGCGCTCTCACTGACCGAACGAAACGCAACAATGCAAGCACTGTTACTTCACGTCGGTTTTCTATGAGAGGGTGGTACTACCCCAGACGAGCCGACCCATCCATGCGGAAACCAATAATAGCTTCAGCCGAACGAAACGCAACAACGCAAGCACTGTTACTTCACTATAATAAACTGTTAAATATGTTTGTTTGAAGTATTGAAATATAAAATTATTGAAGTTATACTTCTTTTAGCGCGTTAGGGAAAAATGATGAGAGTAAATTTTTACGATGCGCGCGCACACCGTCACGAAAAACCGACACCCTGAAGTTAGCTACAGTCAACTTTTTCTATTGTTAGTGTCGTTTTTTCTACAAACGTAGAATAAGGCGAAAGATAGAATTTTTGAAAAAAAATATCTTGTTACGCCAAAGAAGTATAACTTCTAACGCGTGCGTGTACATAAGTACACACACACTTTTTTATTTTTGAGGAGGTGTTTGTTATAGAGGTCAATGTAGAAAATAATTTGAATGAATTAAATTATTTGATAATAATAACTAACTATATGTTGCTTGGAAGACAATGACACTTATGGTTATCTATACTAATATTATAAAGAGGTAAAGTTTCTGAGTTTGTGACGTTGTAGGGGGTAATCTCAGGAACTACTGGTCTGATTTGAAAAATTCTTTCAGTGATATATAGCTCATTTATCTAGAAAGGGTATAGGTTATATACCATCTCGCTAAGACCAATAGGAGCGGAGCAACAATGAAGAATATTTCAAGAATGTTTTTTCCTGTTGAGAGCTTCCGCTGCGTGTTAGCGTTAGCCCAAATTAACTATTCCACGCGAACGCCGAAGTCGCGGGCAGAGGCTAGTTCTAAATATTAGTATTTTTTTATAACTTCAAGATATCTTTCTCTTTAACCTCTTAATGAGATGATACATATCAAGAAACTAACCCCACAGTAACCCGACTTACTCGCATAGAAATACTTCCAGAGATTACACGGAGGCCCAAAATGAAAGCAATTTTCCTACATTCATGAGCAAAGCGAGGTCCCTTATACTTGCACGGACGCTTATCTACAACCGTAGTAGACATTACTAGTAATGGAAATCGAATTACTATTTAAGCAAGATAAACGAAAAACGTGCGGCTATAACAAAACCTAAGGAACAAAAAATACAGAGTTAATATAAAATAGAATTTCATTGAAAATCAACACAAATGATAATTTATGGCGATTATTACATTCGTTTTATGTATGCCTGGTATACAGAATAAAATTACCTAGTTAATATACACCAATTTCGACGACAAATAAAACTTATTAATATGTCCAACAATAAATAAATATATGTATATAAAGAAAACAAATTCTATACCTAATATGATATGTAATAGGATACTAGGAAAACCAACACAATGCTATTGGATTATATAGCCTTTTGCTAACTATGAATATTATCCATCTTATAAAGAAAAATATTTTAGTATTAAAATATTAGAAGCCCGAATGTCTTGTGGTATGAGTGCAAAGACAGCATTTTCACAAGAATAAAACTGAACAAAATTTGCCAAACAGTAAACCCAAATTAAATAAAGTGAACATTTAGTTCATCTACGTGGGGTTTGGATCCATAAACTTCTTGTTAATAGGCCTACAGGGAGGAAGTCCGCTTTTTAATAACAAAAAAAAGTTATATTATACAGTACACAAAAATAATCTAATTACGTTGGCACGATAATTATATACAATTTTTTTTTTATTAACGTGGGGAAATCCCTTGTGGATACGCTACCCTCTCGGGGGAGAGAATGGGTTATGTCCGACTCGCACGGACAAAACCCCACGGTGTACCATCCGACCGTATTGTTGGGGTGGCAAGGGATCGATCTACGCTATTCCCCTTGGATAGCCGCCCCAGCGGTCCGCCCTGCTGACGGTGGCCGCCGGGCTCCGTCTTAATAGGGAGACAGACTGAGTACACACCAATACTAGTAATATAGGATTAAATACTTCGGGGAAAATATTATATTTAGAATATACTTGTTTGCCGATTCCATGTTTTAGCATTCGTCCTAACTAATATAATATTATAAATGTGAATGTAAGTTTCTTTGTTCCGTTTCATACTTAAACTACTTACCTAATCATCACAAAAATTTGTACACTCATTGTCAAGAAAAGAGGTCCTTTTTTTTAAAACTGGTTTGGCAAAATTACTGCTCTGTATCTGATGGAAAGTACAGACAGTCTGTAAATATCGGATACCATGCTGACCTGCGAATGTGCCTTTTCACGCCTCGTTTGAAGAGGGGAACACACTGGCTGAGAGGCGATTCCGCATCTTCACAGTGCGACAAAAATAAGAGCTTTTTCGTTCTTGCCGGGATGGTTGCCACTGTGAATCTGTGGAGACGCGTACCTGCCCGTGTGTTTCTGTAGTGGAATGGAAGAGATGGGATGAGGTTTATTTATTTATTTATTTATTTAAGGTTCACAAAACTGAGTTCAATGAACAAAAATGGACACGAACCCTTTTATATGTGAACACAGCATGCATAATATAAGAAGACAAAGTCATATTAATACAAAGAAAAATGAAATTATATTAAACAATTAAATACATTTTTTTTCTAATTGAGGCCAAAGAAACACAAAAAAATATATCGAATTTGAAACGTAAACTATTACAAAATGAAAGCATGCGATATAAAGGGCAATGTTGACCTGCGTTAGTTCTTGCTAATGGTAGATGAAAAGTTTGCCTGTTAAGTAAACGACTGCCTATACGTGGCACACTAAAGGGTATTTTTTGAAGAAAATCTGAAGATTCTAGGAAACCATGTATCAATTTGTATATAAACATTACATCAGCCACCTTTCTACGATTCTGTAATGGTTTCATTTTATAAAGTTCTAAACGTTTGGAGTATGAGTTTAAGCTACTGTTATGGAATCTATTGTCGTAATAGGAAAGGTAATATAAAAAACGTTTTTGTACTCTTTCTATTCTATCTATATGAACCTGATAACAAGGGTTCCATACTGGACTACAATATTCCAGAATACTACGAACCATTGAATTAAAAATAAAAATGGTTAGCATTGGCTGCTGAAATATTTTTAATTGTCTGAAGATAAAACCTGAGAGATGGGATGACTTATGAATAATATTATTAATATGTGGACGAAATGACAACGCGGAATCCATGATAACTCCTAAATCACGGATCGTGGAGACTTCTACTAAAATAGTATTATTAATAGTGTAAAATACATTAGTTGGTGTTTTTTTCCTAGTATATTTGATATGAAAACATTTGTCTAAATTTAGTTCCATTTGGTTATTCAAACACCATTCAAAAATCCTATTTATATCAGATTGTAAAATACGTACATCGTCTGAATTGTCTATTACACGATAAATTTTCAAATCATCTGCATATAATTTAAAATTGGATTGCATAATATCCGAAATGTCATTAATAAACAAAATAAATAAAAGCGGACCAAGATGGGATCCTTGAGGAACTCCAGAAGGAACTGTACAAATAGGGGAACTAAACCCGCGAATTAACACAAATTGAGAACGATTCTTGAGGTAGGATTCACACCATCTCAGCAATGATCCGTGAATGCCTAAAAATTGTAGTTTATTTAACAGGCAATCGTGATTAACAAGGTCAAAGGCCTTACGAAAGTCCATATAAATAGCATGAACCTCTTTTTTAGAATCCAAAGCTTCAGAAATGTCAGAAACAAAATTAATCAAATTAGTAGTGGTAGATTTACGTGGAAGAAAACCGTGCTGATTATGATCGATAGAATGTCTAAAGTGAGCAAGAAGTTTTTTATTAACAATAGATTCTAGAATTTTTCCCATCGTTGATAAAATAGATATTGGTCTATATTGCGTAACAGATTCAACACGTCCAGACTTATGGATCGGCGTCAAATAAGCCAGTTTCCATTTATTCGGGAATACACCAGATCTAAGTGAAGTGTTAAAAATAATACCAAGTGGCTTATACAAATTATTAGCACATCTTTTTAAAAATACTGGAGGTATACAATCTGGCCCAGGGCTCTTATAAGGATCCAGTAATTTTAATTCTTTTAATATTTCTGAATCTTCAATCAAACATACACCCAAATGATTACCATTAAAAGTACTATTACAATTAGGAGCTGGAGCGGGTGTAGATATTATCGGACTACGGATAGTGTAAACTTTCTGAAAATAATTTGAAAATAAATTGGCAATTTCCTGCCCACCTATTGCCTTAATATCATCGAAAACCATTTCATTTGGTAAAGAAGTGCTGTTTGATTTTTTCTCCTTGACAATTTTCCAGAAATATTTAGGATTACTTCTTAAGTGAGTGGCAGCATTTGCCTTAAATTTACTATAACACGATTTTACTAAATTATCACAACGCTCTCTAAGTATCATATATTCTAATTTGTCTCTCAAATTACCATATCTTTTATATCTACGATGATATTTTGCTTTTTCTTTTATAACTTTAAGTAGAGATGGACTGAACCACGTTGGATACGATTCATTACGAGGACAATAAACTGAAGTGTAATCATTAATTATGGGATCTAGAGTTTGGTACAATATATTTACCATATCATCTACATGATGGGATTCATTAAACAATCCCATCCAATTTACATGTTCAAGTTCAGCATTGATAGATTCATAGTTGCATTTAAAAAAATTACGTGTTGTTATATGGCGAGGTTTAAATGTACGTACGTATATGTGTTCAATTAAATCTATATGTAAAGCAGGGTGATGCATATCGATTTTAGTGAGTGGTTTCTTCATCAAAGAAACAGACATACTAGATAAGTCATTACCAAGAACTAGATCAAGTATTCTTTGATACTCATTGCTAATAAAATTGTATTGTTGGAGGTTACAAAATGCTAGCGCATCTAGAAGTAAATCGCTGATCACATTATTATTGGATAATGGTATAAGCTTAGAATCTTCTAAATCTAGTTGCCACTTTATGTCTCCGAAATTAAAGTCACCAATAATTAAATTTGAACGGCTATTTTTGAAATCTATGTTGTTTTGAATATTTTTTGTAATGTTATTGAACAAAGTATCAACGTATTCAAACGTGGTAGGAGGAGGAACATACACAGCACAAATATTAATAGTGTGGTTACATATTTTTATTGACACCCAGAGATCTTCGCAAATAGATTCCCAGATTAAACAGCATTAAGAGGTTAAACAGCTCTTCAGAACACTCGCTATAGTACAAACGATAAAATACGGTCAGTGTAGCAATATCTCTTCGCAACTGAAGCAGTTCAAGGTTATTAGTATTGTCTTCATCATTCACAATACGGACAACCCGTCGCTGCAACCTGTCTAGAGCATCAAAGATGTATTGGGTGGAACCATCCCAGAGATGCGAACAGTATTCCGTGCATTGCGTAACCGGGCGTGAAATACCTTCGCACTCTATTCAGGATACCAATATCTCTTAGATGTTGCAGAGATAACACTCCCAATGTGGTCCCGGAGGTTAAGGTCGCAGCGGATATTGATCCCTAGGATACTTAGGCTATCACGTTTTGTAAGCGAGTCATTCTGAAGAGTGAGAAGAGAAGAAAATGGAGATTTTGTACACGGGAACACGTAAACCTGTGCTTTCTTGGCATTGAACTCAACCAAGTTACTTGCACCCCATAGAGATACGGGTTCCGAGGATTGATTGAGCTCAGTGAGAGCATACAACACTTTATATTCTAAAAAATATACTCATCGAAAGAAATAAGTCAGATCTACATTAACTTGAGTCTTCTATATATTATCTTCTTCTTCTTCTTCTTCTTCTTACCCTTGTCCCACATAAGTAGGGTCGGTACAACATGTTTCTCATGTTGTGGTATATGATTTGGCTTAATTTTACGATCGGCCGCCTGCCTGACATCAACCCTCCTTGGGAGTACTTTGTTGTACCACTGTATTTATGATTATTATTATATAGTTACGAAGTCTGATGGGCTTTTTTAGCCTTACAATTGTTCGATCCGGTTAAAAACGAAGTTCTTGAAGATTGTGGTTTGCTTGTTATACTGCCATTTTTATGTAACGGAAAACTATCCAACTTTAGACTATTTCTGAGAACTGCATTTTCTGTTTTTTTTTACAGGGTTCGTGGTTTCAAAGTTTTCTCACTAATAGTAATACAATATTAGATATAATAAACCATTATAAAAATATAAAATAGGAAAACTATAATAGAAAAATAAAATGACAATGACAGAAATGTTGCATTTCTGTCATTATAAGAGACAAAAAACCTTTGTAACCCTTATAACATATTTGAGGAGTGTGAGATTTGGTGGCATAGTTACAGTTCATGTGACAACCAGTACAGAAAAATGAAATTTATACTAAAATATGTGTTCCAAATATATTAAATAAAATATTAATAGTTCATGTTCAAACACCGTAAAATTGCCAGAGCAAATGTCGGGTTAGTTTGGAATGAAGGCAGAGTAAATGATTTGTAATTGATTTAAGCCCACCGCAATGAAATCTACTCCAAGAGGGAGTTTGTTTAGCTTGTGGTCAAACAGTCGCACAGTGTAGATATTGTATAAATATTGTACAGAATCGGCTGTAGAAGAAGTATTGTATAATAGTTTAAATAATACCATTTCACAAGAGAAACTCTGTAACGTTCAAAGTTACAAATTTAACGAAATACCAAGGATTATAAATATTCCACTTGAATGAAGCGTTCATATTATTATATAAATACAACGAAAGACAAGGTCTTTTGAAAATGTAAGGCTAAATTTTTCTTTTTTTTCACTTAAACAATTTATGAAGTAGGAGGTACGCACGTCGTATTCTAAAGAAAGGCAACGATTTTTCATACTGTTGTTGTGAGCTGGAGTGTGAAGTTCCAGCATTATTAAGAGTCTAGCGTAGATATATTTTGGTTTATCGACTCCTTCACGCTGCCACCATTTACCATTATTTTTAAGATAGCCTTTCATGTTCACCAGTGTTACAAATGATACCTCGAGTTTATGGATTATTTGTTCATGAATTTAGAGAACTTTCTAGATATGTATGTATATAAGATACCAATATTATGCATTCCTCGCACGTTTCCAGTACCGTTCTTGGTAATAGTTTTGATTAAAATGTAAATTTCATTTTACTTATAAAAACCAACAAAAATTAAGCACAACTTTCTTATTTGACTAGTTAACCTCAATTTGAAACTTCTAAAATATGCTCAGCGTTAAAAGTATTCTAAACTGTTGTTAAAGTATGCGTTCAAAGTCAATAGTAATTTAGTAACTTTACAGTAGAACAATGAACTCTAATTCGAAGCCGTTCCCTATCAATCTAAACATAAAGTTATACACTCTATTATTTAATTTCTTTAGAAAAATATATTATATCAAGCAAGTTTTCTTATTTCCAACAAAGATAAAATCATAGAAATCGAATCGGTAATAAGATAAAGTGGTTATTTGTAATGTAAGTGAAAAATATATATTAGTTGTATTTTATTATATACTAGCGGGCCCGGCAGACGTTGTCCCGCCCTGATTGCCCTGACTATAAAAAAATCCTTCACAAATTATATACCAAAACATTCCTCGTGAATCCTCGTTATCCACTGGTGAAAACCACATAAAAATCCTTTCAGTAGTTTTGAGTTTATCGCGAACAGACAGACAAACAGACACGGTGTTTTAAACTATGTAATGATAATGATATTATGTTTACAGGTCCTTTTGAATTAGAATCCTCTAATACTAATAAGTACTCTTAAGGCAACATATAGAAACAATATGGATAGGTGGATGATTATTTTTGTCAAACTTTTTTTATTATCAAGAATGAGCAAACAAACATTATTGGATATGAAGTAATCACTTCAGACATAGAGTAACGAAGCTGCGAGTAGTCAGTGTAAGCGGTTTCATAATTCTATGACTCCACCTTATTATAGTTAAGTAGCACTGCCACTCTTTGATAAAAATACATGTGGCGGTGATAATCCATAAATGTATCTTCTATATATTCTCCCGCTCTCAAAAACATAACACGAGTCCATTTGTTAGGCTTTAACCACATCAAATCAAATGCAGTTTGTTCTAGGTACATTTTAAATCGCAGCCTCTGTGGCTTTAGGTCATGAGGGCCATTAATATAATAGAATATGTTCGTAACAACTTAATGTATTTGAAAATATTTAATATTGTAAACAATAACAGAAACATACCACAAAAATAACCGACTAGGATCATATAAATCGCGTTTTTTATGCTGTACCGAATAAAATTAATAAATAGCAAAGGGAAAGCTTTAAAAAAAAGAAGAAACAGAATCTAAAGATTTGCAATGTAATAAAATTACATGGTTATCCGCTTTATATAGAGAAAATCGTGTGTAACATAATATTTTTATCCAATAATAATATGTATATACAATTCGCGACAAATACTAAGGTATGAGAGTTACAATGTTTTTTTTATTTTGTTACAGCGTCGCGTATTCGATACGAGATCACGAGCGGGAACATAGGTGGAGCGTTTGCTGTCAAAAACATGACGGGCGCCATTTACGTCGCCGGCGCCCTCGACTACGAAACTAGGAAACGGGTAAGCCGAATCTACCATATTATATATATGATTTCAAAACTTCGAATTTAATCGTTTTCAATATGCTTCTATCAGGAATTTTATATGTCAATTGTTTTACCTACAGTAACAAACAACTTATTTAATATTACCAGATAAAATGTTTGTTAAAAGATACAGTTTAAAATCAGTGTACTTTTCCCAGCATTCACGAATCGAAACCTTTGATAGAATTAGAAAGTTTTCTTTTTAGTCCCTGTTTATGAACGGATCGAGGTTGGTTCTGTGGTTTATGTTATTGAAATGTATTTCATTCAAGAGTTTTTATTTTATTTATAGTAATGAAAATAAAAGTTGTGACGTTCCTGGATATTTATATAAACGTCGTTAAGAACTGTTGATTATATATAAAGTTCGATGAAGCTGTAAAGACCTGTCCATGACAACAGCGTTGACAGTTCGGAAAGAAAAACTGCCGATTATAATTTGATTGACAATAAGACCAATATTTAATAAGAAAATTTAGAACGATTAATCCATTTATTTATATCATACACAATGTTTTATCATTTTTTTATATTAAACAACAATTATTGTTGGATAAATTGTAATAAATTAACGCAATCGCAGAGATTAATAGAGATGAATGGTCCCTCGGGGAGGGTTGTTGCGAGTGTTCAACCATTGCGCTGTAAAGTTTGTTCTGAAACATATGTGAATACAAACAGAAACAATATAGAATAATCACATCGCAGTAAATATGTAATAAGTATAAATAATTATATGTGTATTTATTGTTGTTTGCAAGTGAACATTTCTATCAAATTATACGTAGTTAGAATACAGTTACAAACAAAAATTGTAGAAGAAGAATAATATATAATCGTGATTGTGACGTGACGAGTGATAAAAACTATCGGGCCCGGGGGATGTTGTCCTGTCCTGATGATAAAAAAATCTTAATAATTAATATACCTAACAGACAGACGTGGCAGAGGACTTTTTTATATATTATAGTTATGAATGATGACTTATTTTGTTTGAGACCTTTCCTGTAAAAAAAATGAAGTATTTATTTTAAGCCTCCTTTTGTTTTTATAACATAATCATTTTACCTGCGTATTTACTCGGTATATCTGTTTGTACATAATTATTGATCCCTATATTCAATAAGATTATATTAAATTTTATCTTTTGTGACTAAATATATGTAGTTCAATATCTTGTATACAATCATAAACTAGTTTACTGATATCGCATATCAATTTAAAAACAGCATACATATAAATTTACATGAGAAAAAGCAATGGATTATGTACACGATATTTCACGAAATTAGGAATTCCTTTGAATGAATGAATCTGCCCTTCAACAATAAGTAGTAAGGTCAAACCACTCGTGTACAGACTAAGTTCTCCATCAACAATTATGTCACGTCACACAAATCCCAAATTAAACAAATAGGATTAAACAGTAAGTCTACATAATTGAAGATGAACCACTTTGATAAACAAAGCTAAATGTATATTTTGTTAACGGACCCATTTATATCAGGCATTTTTGTTATATTAATCATTAAGGTCCATAAAGAACGTTAAAATAAAAATAAATAAGGCTTTGTTATTATCTCCTCGGTTGTCGTAATTATAATGAAAGTGAGTGAGATCAAAAGATAATTAATAGCTCTTTCAACATAATTTTGTATTAAAATAAACGGCGCTAAATGTTATAACAGTGTTTTACTCTCTTTGCCCCTTGACGAGTTTCAGTTTTAAACCATTTCTAAGGCGAGACTTTAGTGCTGCGCGCTGCTCAGAGGTACCCTCTTTGTTACGGTCTCGGCTAAGTTTCATCGAACTTTCCCGAAATAAATATTTTAATCTTTAATAGCCATTTAAACGAGCCGACGTCGTTGTTACTGAGGATATACAGTGCTATGAAGCTGCAGGTTCCCACGGAGTTTTTATTGAATGTAAACCAGTTCCCATTCAGCGTTTCCTTTTTCCGTTAAGTGCCCGGAGAGACTTCCCTTAATGTTCCGTTCGTACGTTTATTGTTATTTTTAGGTGTAAACAACAACGTTTCTATTTACAAGAAAACGGTATATCGCCAGAGAAAATTGTATTCTCCCAGCTTATTAAATCTTTTGTTCTTCTTACGTATTATACGACATTTCTGTTGACTCATATTGAACTTCTTTAGTTTCTTTTATAACTTTGTGTTTTCATTGCCTATAACAAAACTTTAACTCTTCAACCTCACAGATATAGATACTTACGCAGTCTGAGTCCCGGTGAATATCTATTGTTTCTTGAAAACTGGAAGCTAGGACTTTACTGGCTTTTAGCTGAACATGCTGGCCTACATACGCCCACCTGTGTCTACGTTAGCTAAGCTTATAATGGACTGCACGGACAATATTTTCGTATATGTAGGTTCCGCTAAATTCTATTAGAGTTACTTCGATTAAAGTTGAAAATGCGGTGTTGTGTACAAGAATGTAATGAAAATTGCAACAGTCAAACTTATATAATATGCGTAAGATGACTTTCGAAACAAACATTTCCCACTCGGGCGAGGAAATTACTTGGCGACACTGACAGATGACACCAATAACTCCCTCGGGTCACAGTTACGTTTCTTACTACGTTTTTGAAACACTTTACTTTTGTAATTCGATATACTTGTAGTCAATAATTAAACGGAACAAATAAATTGAATACTTTTTCATTTCTCGATTTATATTAAAGTCCTGGGAAATGAAATGTAAACTCAATCAACATTTGTCATGTTTCTTTTTCTTTATGTCCGTGTTAGCGTCGTATTGAAGAATTATTTTTTCTTTCTCTTATTTGTCTTATAATTTCTCTTATAATTGAATTTAGTTTCGCTTTCTTATTATAAAATAATAATAAAAAGCCTTTTATTGCTACATACTAATACTACTATTACATTTTTATTTTATCTTTTATTCAAGAACTATATAGCACTCGCCTCAGCGGCGTAGGCCTCCCCCAAATGTCTCCATTCTTCTTTTCTTGACGCTATTCTTGGCCATTTCCAACCACACCTTTCTTTAAAGACATCACTCCACCTCTTTTTGGGCCTTCCTTTTTTTCTTTTATGCCCCCATGGTATCCATACTGTCACTTTTTTGTCCATCGGCTTTCTTATTAATAATATGTTATTTAATTGAATGTTACTATCAAGCTAAGAATTTTAAAAACATCTCGAAAAGCACTTAGGGCTTTTTTTACCTAGTTATCTACCAAATGTTAAGTTGAAAATCTGGCACTAAGTAACTATTGATGAATTCCAGCAATTGTACTTCAGAGTCAGTTTGTTCTAGTCTCAATACATTACATTCGGCTGAACAACATAACATATAAAATTTTACTAACAACACCATGAATACAAATAAACTTCTTAGATAACCGGTTATTTTTATGTTAATGTTCGAATAAGTATTTTGAACAATATTAATATGTTCAATTACTAATACTTTTACCCTAATAATTAACACACACATATTAAAAGTATTCAGTAAAGTAAACATTCCAATTATAGGTATTAAAAATTTTAAACGCCAAGTAGGTAATTTATTGTTTTTTTTTCATGATAAATATTCATACGGTAAATATTACGAGAATATTTCCCGAGCGTCCAAATTTCACCAGTACGTGTTAGGAAAATTACACAACTACCGTTATATTATAACCATTTAAATTTTATTCTAAATTACCTACGTATTTTTTAGTATTCCCAACAGCTGGAGCAGTCGGCCGTCCCAAGTTTAATAATTTACGAACCTTCTTATATTTTATTTTTCCTTTAGAATAAAAATATACTTTTTTCGCTTCAGGTTATTATGAAGTTCAAGTTGATATTAATTGTTATAAGACTTCTTAATGACTTCGACTTTATATTACACCGTGTTTGTTACTGTCTTTTATGATTTCAAATTTGTATTATACAGATCCTGTGTATTTATTTACAATCACGTATAAATAGGTATTATTTTTTAATGTTTATAGGAAGTGATATCTGAAACCTGGAACTACTCCTCATCCGATATAAAAATTTCTCTCACTGACAAAAAGCTACATTCAGGCTGATTGTTATAGGTGTTTTTATTGTGGATAAATTTGTATTTTAATCAACATATACAAATTCTTAAATGTTTATATTAAATTATGGTTATAAACTGCGAGGTATTATTAAAAGATACAATTAAGCTCTTTGTGTATTTTCTGCAAATGGTTAACGTTGAACCGTTGTTAAGTATTTAATAAAGAACATTCTTAAAATATTAACATGAAACATAAATGAAAATCGAAAAATAAAATGTATTCCATGTAATTGAATGAGAGGGCATTGTCTAATCTAGGTGCATAGGGGTATTCATAATTGTCCGTTGATGTCTTAAAAATTACCGCCATGGTTTTGTAATATTTCCGTTGACGGCAGTACGAGTTGAAGCTGGCTGCGTCAGACAACCTGAAGGAGAACTACACCACGGTGGTGATCCACGTAAAAGACGTCAACGATAATCCTCCCGTATTTGAAAGACCCACCTACCGCACTCAGATCACCGAGGAAGATGACCGGAATTTGCCAAAACGCGTGCTCCAGGTCCGACTCGAAACGATTGAGTGAACTTAGCTAGTTCCTTCTTAATATTAAATTCATTATATCAATAAACCAAGAATGTGCAAAAAGGAACGAGCTAGGTTGTGATTTTTGACGCCCGAATTGTTTTCTTCGGATTCATTTGATAACGTTGCATGGCATGGGTGTTATTCGTTTTATGTCCCTGTTTACTTGTTGTAGCGCCAATTACATTGCTCCGTTGCTAGTTTTGTTTTTGATTTTGCTTATGTTTACATCCAACATGTTCGTGTTTACAAGTAAGTATTGAACTTTGACGACTTGACATTTAACAGGTGAAGATTTTATTTCTATAGCATTTATTTAAAAACAGTTATTTTCGAAGCAGCTTGTTCGTAATTATTTTTAAGTTTTAGATAGTGTTCATATAAACTGTTATCGCATTTGCAGTTTTTCTTTAAAAGCGAATTTAATACCATCAGGGAACTTTTATCTAATTAACCAGCAGTGGTGTTTAAAATACAGGACGGCTATAAATAGGTTTGAAGTCAGAAAGTAGAAGACTTATACTCGGTTAAACTACCAATAGTTATTGACTCAACAAAGTTATCCGTAAGATAAACTGTCAAATGGCATGTTGAGTTTTACTGACATTTATCGTATGACGGTGTGTTCATAAACGCAATTTAACAAGTTATCGAACTGATAACGTTATTTAACAGATAAACTACAATTAAAGTACCTCAGAAACCGGGCATAAGAGTATTTCAATAATATCATTAAATAATCATAATATAGACACCTATAATCTATACAAATACATACTGGCTTATAAAAAATTTAGTACTTTGTATATAATGTTGCGGTAGCAAGAAATTGTAATCTTAGTATTTATTTCAAAACATATAAGAAAATTTAATTAATTAGAGTCGTTAAATATCACTTTATAAAATATCTTGGAACTGAAAAGGCGACAACTTAGCTACAGCTAAGATATATTTCTTCAAGTTTCTCTGAACCATTAGTCTGTATTGAAATCATTCGAAGTAAATCTTTTCAGAACAGACAGAGTAAAAACAACTAAAGTTCAAGGGACGCAAACGTTGCGTTTACTACAGTATTATTCTTTAAACAACTACGTTATGGTTTTACAATTATAGTATCTCACTCAAATAATGTGTTATTCTATTTGTTATAACTTAAACTTAATTATTTTGCTATTTCATTATTATTTTATTAAGGCACAAGTTCCCTTTTTTTAAACACAAGAATATATAGATAGTATGCGCGGGTACTATAAATTCCTAATTAATAATAAAATTTATTACTCTACCATAGTAATTCCAAGAAATCTTAGTTTCCCAAATCCTAAGTGTGAGCATACCAAAGCTTATCTTATATAAAACGCCCCTTATGGAATTGGGTTGACAGTGATAAATTTTACCAATATTACCGCAACGCCTGCTATCATGAGACGGTATAAAAATACTACGCGAAAAAAGTTCATTCACTTACGACATAGATAAAGTAACTGCTGTATAAAATGGGGTTTCATTATCATTGAGGAGGTGCGATTGTAGTGCATGGGCATGTTGGTTGCTGTAATATGCGTTTATGCAGTATGAGCTGACACTGGTGGCGTCGGACGGACGGAACGAAAACTCAACCCGCGTGGTGATCCGCGTACTCGACGTGAACGATCTACCGCCAAAGTTTACTCGCAACGCGTACTGTACACAGGCTCTCGAAGAAACCGGACCCTTCCCACGATTCCTTATACAGGTTTTTTTGTTATAACCCTTTTTATTTTTTACTAACGCGCTTGTATCAAAACTTCTAACTAACCAATATTTATGTTATACACCCTGTTATATGAATTCCCGAATTTGTTAATTTTTAAAAAGATAAATCTTATTACATAAAAAGTCTAACATTAGATAAACTTTTTGATCCGAATTTTCTGAAATAAAAAATGATTAGAAATATCTGTGACAACGATCATATAATTTTACTTCAAAAGAATCCATTTATTCGATAAACGCGATGGTATTTCAAGAAATTGTATTTATAAGAACGATAAGATTTATATGCTGTGTAAAATACAACAAAGCCAACGTATTTGATACAACATTGTAAAATATATTCAATCACGGTCACTCTGAACAAAGTCTGTGATATAAATTTTCTATATTGAACACGTGACTTACAATACAAGTAGATATTGGATCCTTAAACCTATTTTTTATATTTATGTTCAAAATAAGGCAGATGAATATCTGATTTATATATATTTTGAATTGACCACTGAAATTATAATAGACAATTTCTTTCTTTCTTCATTTTCTTTCATTCTTTCTACAATTCTCCATTGAAATTTATATTCTTTAGATCAATAAATTGTGTTTAATGTAACAATATTAGTATTTACTTTGAGAAATAATATTATTTTTTCTTTTTAATACATGATTTACTTAACATGAATTGAAATATCAAATTATTTCAATATGAAATTTAAACTCTAAAATTTTTTTTAAGGAATACTTCTAAGTTACAATTATTAATCCGTTAATTTAATAAATGGTTAATAAAACTGTAAAGATATTGCATTAAAATAAATAAAAGTTAAATCCTATATAAAAAAGTCTAATTAATTAACTTACTTTATACAGCCTTCTGCAATAGGAAGTTTTCAATTCGATTTGTAGGTTCGCATATTTTCTGGCGTAACTCCGACAATTATGCATCACTTTAGAGTATTTTGTTGTTGTTTGAAAACATAAAAAACTTAGTGTATAAACTCCACAATGGGTAATATTTTAATGACCCAATCTTTAGATGATAAGAAGTTACAAAAATTACCTATTTACGTATCATTGAATTTGGAGACTATTTTTATTCCATTTAATATTTAATATTTTTTATATTATAGCTAAAGTTTAATTGATTCTTATTTTGTCATAAAAATAAAATATTAAACCAAAAAGGGAGTACTCCAATACATAAATTATTATACAAATCAAAGTTTATTTATAGCGTCTTCATCCGTGTGAAAACGTAATGACAAATGAAAAAACCGTAATGTAAAATAACAGTGAGTAATAAAATCTTCTGAATGTAGGAAATCCATTTACTTATCTAACTTTTGATAGAGTGAGTTAATGAAACCAAGACTAAATATTATTCGAGGATATGCTTTATGGTTTTCTTTGTGAGATTCTATCGTGAAAGCAGTGCTTTATCAGTGATGTGTGTTCATACAAACAGACGGACAGATATTTCTAAAAATTATTGAAATGTATTTTTTTTTATGTCATAGGTTGCTAACGAACAGGTGGGTCACCTGATGTTAAGTAATCACCACCGTCCATGGACACTAACAACATCAGAGTAGTCGCAAGTGCGTTGCCACGTTTGGGGTGAAGGGTTAGGGGAGGGAGAGGAATAGGAGAGGGGAGGGGAGGTGGGCTTCCGGCGCTCTCACTGACCGAACGAAACGCAACAATGCAAGCACTGTTACTTCACGTTGGTTTTCTATGAGAGGGTGGTACTACCCCGGACGAGCCGACCCATTCATTCTGAAACCAGTAATAGTTCCAGCGTGGCTCTACCACCATTAAAAATCTAATACCGTCTCTTATCAGAGTCATAAAATAAATTACTCTGAGATCTCTAGAACATAAAATATGTATTCGAGTTTGTGATGTCATTTTATTTTTTTTGTTTGAATGTAAGCTTAGCAAGCAATCCACGTAGGTGGGTGCCTTTTTAAAAAAAAAAAACATATATTTCATTGTGCTTATTCCAAGCAACAATTTTTTTCACAAAATCTAAAAAATACAGACTCGTTACCTTTATATTCTTATTCCACGTACAGGAGATGCAAAACTATCTATAGAAATAATTTATTATAAAAAATATTGAACATTTGGAATCGAACCCTTTTATGGACGTTCTATCCAACACTCAGTTTGAAATGTATACAGTAAACAAGTTTATTGTTACCTATAAATTGTTCTATCTACTTACATATTATGTTTATATCTTAAATAAACCTCGCCCTCTGGAGTAACCTTATTCCCACTATACATGTATGTTACACAATATTCAATGGATTCTGATTTTATTTTGTGGTTTAAATTAACATAACAAATAGTTTCTCAAATAAAACCGCTGTACTGGTTAATTGGTGAGTAATTATTGGCGTTGGCTTTCTCTGCACGGAATTTATTTTAGGCTTCAATTTAATAACGCAGTACTAATATTTTGTACGTGGTGCATGAGTTTTAGACTGATTTGTTTAATTTTAGCAGTAGTAGGTAGCTGTTTAGTAGCTATTGAATTATAATAAGTAAAAGAATTTTAGAATACTTTAAATGATATCAACTTTACGCTTAGGCTTTGTGCTGTTCATACTTAAAATTTAATCAATACAAAAATAGTTTATATAAATTGAAAAACATTTAGTGCAAAATATCTATACTATTGTAGTACATATTCTTAACTAGCGGCCCCGGCATACGCTGTCCCCTTCCTGACTACAAAAAAACCTTGACAAATTATATACTAAAACCTTCCTCATTAATCACTGTATCCACTGGTAAAAACCACATGAAAATCCGTTCAGTAGGTTTTGACTTTATCGCGAACAGACAGACAGACAGACGCGGTGTGTGGCTTTGTTTTATACTATTTAATGATTATACAAATAAAGGATAATCTTAACTTGCTACACCCATGAACCTATAAATACATTTAGATATATAATTGTGTATATTTACAATTTGATACGATAAACTTATCTAATATAATATCATAGTATTAACGTTATTTGATACTAAGTTATCGCCATTCATAGTTCTTTAGATAAATAATAGTTCTTTACTTTTTAATTAATGTAATAAATTTAATCTCTCGTACTTATTTGCTTAAAGTGTTATGTTAACTTCATATGAGAGTCAAATAAAAACAGGCTTATTTGATCAAATTACCTATCAGGGAAATGTTTGTTTAGCAAAACGGGAAGCCCTTATCCCAAGTCGTTTGTAGTGACAAGCTTTTTTTTTATAATTGGAGCGAGATTCGCAAATGATCCGAGTAATTACGCAAACGTCGACCCTCTTCATTTCTCTTGCTTCTTCCAGCCTTTTCGTAATTGGATATTCCACTTACCATAGATGCGTTTTTATAGTCATAAATTTCTCAATTTAACTGAGTTAAAAATAATGTAACTTTAGTTTTCTGATAGAATATAATTGGAGCGAGATTCGCAAATGATCCGAGTAATTACGCAAACGTCGACCCTCTTCATTTCTCTTGCTTCTTCCAGCCTTTTCGTAATTGGATATTCCACTTACCATAGATGCGTTACACGTTTTTATAGTCATCAATTTCTCAATTTAACGGAGTTAAAAATAATTTTACTTTAGTTTTCTGATAGATAAAGTCGATTGTAGTTCAGACTAGTTGGCATTTTTATCAATACCCCTTAAAAAGTTTTGATCCGATGTTATTCGTTTTTATTACAGACCTTTACAATTCTACCGGGACTCTTTGAATAGTGATAAAAGTTATACAACGGGGTATTCTTAGCGTAGATCTTTTACAAAAAGATTAAAGTTAGTGCAGCTTCCGGCAACCGACTGTTAGGTATACTTTACTTCCAATGAGCGCTGCAAACAATCTTGGGGAACTGTTATAAATTTAACGTAAACATCTGATGTTGGTAGAGCCACGCTGTAGCTATTACTAGTTTCAGCATGAACGGGTCGGCTCGCTCGGGGCAGTACCACCCACCCTCTCACAGAACACCGACGTGAAGTAACAGTGCTTGCATTGTTGCGTTTCGTTCGGTCAGTGAGAACGCTGGAGGCCTACCTCCTTTTCCTACCCCTCCCCCATACACAGGCTGGCAAGGCACTTGCGACTCCACTGGTGATGCTAGAGTATGGACGGTGGTGATCACTTAACATCAGGTGACCCACCTGTTCGTTTGCCTCCTTTTGACATTAAAAAAAATCTGAGAAAGCTTAATAAAAGTAACAAAGCAATGGTTGTTTAATATTTTGTATCTCAGTAATTATTTATATTTATTTATTTAATAAATATATAAATTAATAGTATTGTATTTATTGTATTAATAAGTAATATATTATAAAATATAATGATATATATTTTTACTTATCTTTTAAGAGACAGTATTGAACTCTCCGCGAATAAACATAAAACTAAGTGATCACCACCGTCCATAGATACTTGCAACATCAGAGGAGTCGCAAGTGCGTTGCCAGCCTGTGTTTGAGGGAGCAAGGAGTGGGGGGAGGTAGTTGGGCCTCCAAGCCTGCAAGCATTGTTGCTTCACGTCGGTTTTCTGTGAGAGGTGAGGGTGGTACTACTCCGGACGAGCCGACCCATTTATGCTGAAACCAATAATAGCTTCAGCGTGGCTTTACCACTTACCACTGCATAATCATTTCGCTGTATCGAGTGCTTGCTTAATGTTCCGTGAAGGCTTAGAAGCATTCGTTTCATCTTATTCGTCCTTAATCTTGCTTAGTAATAATGTATTGTTATAGTTATTTAGTGTGAATGTGATGCTGTAGTGTGAGTGTAGTGTAGTGGAGATGTGCGTTTATGTATACTGATAAGAATCCCTAAAAACCTACACTTGTATCCCAAGTCAGAAGCACTACTCCAATTTCCTCGTTCTACAAAACGATGGATCCGGAACGCATACGGAATCCTCCATCGCATCGAAGAATAATAAGTTCCTCTCTACGCTCTCTTTATAATTAACATTTATTAAATTATATGACTTTCATCCCTTCGCATAACAGGATATACAAATAATATTTCTATTATTGATGATTTCTTACTTTCTTTTATGCATTTATTCATAATTTAAATATTATTGTTTTGACATTTTAGGAAATTTCATTACAAATTTTATGAAGACCTCGAGTTTCAAAATAATAGAGACATATTAACAAATTTTCTGATAAAAACTAGGGATGCTTTTTTATTGTGCTTCCTTGTACTATTTTATACTAAATTAGCAATACCCGTGACTTCGTCTGCGTAAATCTTAACAGTATATTTTATGTACAGAGAAAAAACATAGATAATACATCCCTTGCCCCATTTCTCTAACAGCAGATCACTTAACATCAGGTGACCCAACTGTTCGTTTGTCTCCTTTTGACGTTAACAAAAAAAAGCTTAATAAAAGTATCAAAACAATGGTTGTTTAATATTTTGTATCTTAGTAATTATTTATATTTATTGATTTAATAAATATATAAATTAATAGTGTTGTATTTATTTTATTACAAGCATGACGTTAAAGATGAAACTTTGAACAATATATAACAAAATATATTGATATATATTTTTATGTTTGCCTCCTTTTGACATTAAAAAAAATCTGAGAAAGCTTAATAAAAGTAACAAAGCAATGGTTGTTTAATATTTTGTATCTCAGTAATTATTTATATTTATTTATTTAATAAATATATAAATTAATAGTATTGTATTTATTGTATTAATAAGTAATATATTATAAAATATAATGATATATATTTTTATTTATCTTTTAAGAGACAGTATTGAACTCTCCGCGAATAAATATAAAACCTACGTTGTTACTTATATTTCAAAAATAAAATACAAGCACAAAGCCTAAGTAACTTTAGCTAACTTTAAAATAAATTAATGTTTCCTATTTATGAATCAGTAATGCTTTATTTATTATTTTCCTTTTTTAAATCTTGTTTTCCTTTAAAAAAAATGGTCAATGTATACTTAGTTTATAATTCCATTGTGCTAAATATACATTATAATGTAAATTGTACAAATAGGTAACAGCGACCGATGGTGACAAGGACAGACAGCAAAATATCGTTTATTTCTTAACTGGACAAGGAATCGATCCCGATAACCCCGCAAACAGCAAATTCGATATCAACCGCACTACTGGGGAAATATTCGTACTTAAAGTGAGTATTCATTTTAGCATGATATGGCACGGTTTTGGCGTATAATTTTGTAAAACATAGTATATTTACAGAGTTTGTGGCGAATTTTACTTTCGGTACACATCCGTACTGAAATTGTTGATTGGTTTTAATTATCGTAGCGTAGCGTTACAAGGGTTGCCAATTCTGTCAGAATCGTAGGATTTTTTCGTAATTGATTACCATAAAAATCCCGACGGGTAGTAAATATGAAATTTTCAAAATTTGAATGGCACGTTTAACCGTAGTTAACGCAGCGGTCGATCGCAATAACGGCGGCTCGGTCCATTTCGTTTGATAAATGGTGCGCGGTCACTTACATATTTCACACCTCTCTCCACCAACTTCACTTGTTCGCTGCCAAACCTATTAACTGCTCTAAGATGTTAAAATAAAGTCATGCCAACTTTGATTAAAACTAAAACTGTTAAGTATTTTAATAAAAAAATAAATATGTTTGATAAATATGATAAAACATAATATCTCACGGGTATTCGATTTACAAAGCTAAAATAATATATTACTCAATAAAAATGTTTTAAAACATTCTACGATTTACTCCTGAAAGTTTCTTAGACATCCAAGATATGTCTCCTTTGAGGCTAAAGTATATGATGCAAAATATTTGAAACGTTATGTACTACAGTTATTAACACAGAAAATAGAAGTATGCTATTAATTTATAAATTTTGGGCTTAATAAATAATGCAACTGACCTATTATGAAATGTCGTAAGTGTACCATTACAATTTCCATAACACGAATATAGATATGTCTATAATGAAAAACTAGAAAGTATGCTGCATAGTAATTACATAGTTGAATGTATGCCACATTTCAAATTGCAAATACTTCAAAATAAAGTAATAAACTTTTTCTCCAGTACATAAATAACATTAAAAATTCAATACATCTCACTAGAATATAATAAAAATAACAATTTTGATTATATAAATATTAATACTAACAGTATAAATAACATGATTTCATTTTAAAGACATTCTTATGTAAATATTTAATTATCTTTAATTTATTACAGTCTTTAGATCGTGACCAACCAAATGGAAGACCACAGTGGAGATTTACTGTATTCGCACAAGATGAGGGAGGTGAAGGTCTGGTGGGATATGCAGATGTTCAAGTTAATCTTAAAGATATTAATGACAACGCTCCGATTTTCCCTCAGGGAGTATATTTTGGTAATGTAACGGAGAACGGTACAGCAGGAATGGTAGTTATGACTATGACTGCAATTGATTATGACGATCCAGCAGAAAGCAATAATGCAAAGCTTTGGTACTCCATTGAGAAAAATGTTATCGAAGAAGAAACAGGATCTCCTATATTTGAAATAGAACCAGAAACGGGCGTTATAAAAACTGCAGTTTGCTGTTTAGATAGGGAGAGAACACCAGATTATTCTATTCAAATAGTAGCTTCTGATGGAGGAGGTCTAAAAGGTACTGGAACAGCATCCATCAGAGTAAAAGATATAAACGATATGCCGCCACAATTCACCAAAGATGAATGGTTTACTGAAGTTGACGAAACAGATGGAACAAATTTACCAGAAATGCCTATTCTTACTGTGACTGTCCACGATGAAGATGAAACCAATAAATTTCAATATAAAGTTATCGAAAATAGCGGATATGGTGCTGATAAATTTACTATGGTTAGAAATAATGATGGCACTGGATCACTAAAAATAGTACAGCCTTTAGATTATGAAGACCAGCTGCAAAGTAATGGCTTTAGATTTAGAATACAAGTCAACGATAAGGGTGAAGACAATGACAACGACAAATATCATGTAGCTTATTCTTGGGTAGTAGTTAAACTTAGGGATATCAATGACAATAAACCACAATTTGAAAGAGCTAATATAGAAGTTTCGGTATATGAAAACGCAGAAGTTGGTAAAAGCTTAGAAACGTTTAAAGCTACTGATCCAGACCAAGGTGGAAAGAGTAAAGTTTCTTACGCAATTGATCGATCGTCTGATAGAAAACGACAGTTTTCTATAAACCAAGAGGGTACGGTCAGCATACAGAGATCATTAGATCGAGAAGATACACCTCGACATCAAGTTAAGATTTTAGCTATCGACGATGGTGTACCCCCTAGAACAGCGACAGCTACTCTCACTGTTATAGTACAAGATATAAATGATAATGCTCCAACATTCTTAAAAGATTATAGACCAGTTTTAACGGAACATATTACGCCTAAAAAAGTTGCTGAAATTTTAGCCACTGATGATGATGACCGATCTAAAAGTAATGGACCCCCATTTCAGTTTAGACTCGATCCTGGTGCAGATGACATAATAAGAGCATCTTTTAAAGTTGAGCAAGATCAAAAAGGTGCAAATGGAGATGGAATGGCCATAGTTTCCTCTTTGCGCTCTTTTGACAGAGAACAGCAAAAAGAATATCTTATTCCAATTATAATCAAAGATCATGGCAATCCAGCCATGACCGGTACCAGTACACTAACTGTAGTCATCGGAGATGTCAATGACAATAAAATGCAACCAGGATCCAAAGAAATACTCGTTTATAGCTATCAAGGCCAGTCACCGGATACTGAAGTGGGGCGAGTATATGTTTATGACCTAGATGATTGGGACTTGCCAGACAAAAAATTCTTTTGGGAAACTACAGAGCATCCAAACTTTACCCTTAACGAAGAAACTGGTATGATACAAATGAGGCATAAAACTAGAGAAGGTAGATATCACTTAAAATTCAAAGTCTATGATCGAAAACATACACAAACTGATGTACCTGCTAACGTTACAGTATACGTTAAAGAAATATCTCATGAAGCTATAATCAATTCTGGATCTATAAGAATATCCGGTATTTCGGATGAGGATTTCATAAGAGTCTGGAACTATAAGACTCTAAGTGTATCAAGAAGTAAATTAGATATATTTAAAGATAAATTAGCTGACCTACTTAATACTGAAAGGGAAAATATAGACATTTTCAGTGTGCAACTAAGGAAAAAACATCCTCCTGTAACGGATATTCGATTTTCTGCTCATGGTGCTCATTATTACAAACCAGTTAGATTAAATGGCATAGTTTTGATGCATAGAGAAGAAATCGAAAGAGCTGTCGGTATAAATATCACCATGGTCGGTATAGACGAATGTCTTTATGAAAATCAAATGTGTGAAGGTTCATGTACTAATGTTCTTGATATTAGTAATTTACCGTACATGGTAAATGCGAACAAAACAGCACTTGTTGGCGTACGAGTAGACGTAATTGCTGAATGCACTTGTGGCGCTAGAAACTTTACACAAGCTGAAACATGTCGTAATTCACCGTGCTACAATGGAGGCAGATGCATGGAAGGTAAATACGGTTTGGCATGCTCTTGCCCACCTGGATATACCGGACCAAGATGTCAGCAAACGTCAAGAAGCTTCAGGGGGACAGGATGGGCTTGGTATCCAGCTCTAGAAATGTGTGATAGTTCACACCTGAGCTTTGAATTTATTACCAGAAAGTCGGAAGGTGTATTATTATACAATGGACCTATTGTACCCCCTGAACAAGAAGAAATCATGGTATCAGATTTTATATCAGTTGAATTAGAAAGAGGTAACCCAAGACTCCTGATTGATTTTGGTTCAGGTACGTTAGAATTAAGGGTAAAAACAAAGAAATCACTAGATGATGGTGAATGGCATCGCATTGACATATTTTGGGATACTGAAAATGTAAGAATGGTTGTAGACTTTTGTAAGTCTGCTGATATACAAGAAATGGAAGATGGTACACCACCAGAATTTGATGATTCTACTTGTCAAGCCTCTGGAACAATTCCTCCATTCAATGAATATTTGAACGTCAACTCTCCTCTACAAATCGGTGGTCTTTATATAGAACACTTTGACCCTACTCATTATCATTGGCAGTATATGCCTATAGGTAAAGGATTTGATGGATGCATACGCAATTTAATTCATAATAGCAAATTATACGACTTGGCACATCCGGGACTTTCCAGAAATTCAGTAGCAGGGTGTCCTCAAACAGAGGAAGTTTGTAATCAAGCAGATACTACATCACGATGCTGGGAGCACGGAACGTGTGTTGGTAGTTTTTCTGAGGCCAGATGTCAATGCCAACCAGGATGGACAGGGCCATCGTGTAATTTACCAACTACACCTACCAGTTTTCGACCACAGAGCTATGTAAAATTTGCATTAAGTTTTGAACCTGACAGATTTAGTACTCAGATCCAGTTGCGATTCAGGACTCGTGAACCTCATGGCGAACTTTTTAGGGTTAGTGATCAACACAATCGAGAGTATGGTATTCTTGAAGTGAAAGATGCACGACTCCATTTCCGTTATAATCTTAATTCGCTACGTACAGAAGAGCGCGACGTCTGGCTTAATTCGGTTGCCGTTGATGATGGTCAGTGGCATATAGCAAGAGTTAGTAGATACGGAAGCGCGGCTACTCTTGAGATTGATGGGGGTGAAGGCAGAAGATACAACGAAACTTTCACATTTGAAGGGCATCAATGGCTATTGGTAGATAAACAAGAAGGCGTTTACGCTGGTGGTAAAGCTGAATACACCGGTGTAAGAACATTTGAAGTCTATGCTGATTTTCAAAAGGGTTGTTTAGATGATATAAGATTAGAAGGCAAGCATTTACCTCTTCCGCCCGCTATGAATGGTACACAATGGGGACAAGCAACGATGGCCAGGAATCTCGATCGTAATTGTCCTTCTAATAGTCCTTGTATTAATGTACACTGCACAGAACCGTTCGTCTGCGTCGATTTATGGAACGAATATGAATGCACGTAAGTTTATTTTCTTTATTATTAAAAAATTTAAATGTAAAATAACTACAAAATTTAAATTCCACTCTTTGTACTTGAATGAACAGATTTTAATATACTCTTATAATAAACACAAATTTATCTTCAGATTAATTTAATCAGTTATAATTAAATACTTCAAGATTTAATATAAGAAAATATGTTATCATAAATCTAATTTTCGATGTAATTTTAGCGCGCACTGGGTTCTAAATCTCATTTTAACTTCCTATTTTAATATTTTATTATGATGTATTATTTCATATTTTAATATAATTATAATTATTTCTACTAATGAACAGAACAGTACTTTATTCACATAATAATTATAATCTATAATATTATTATTATAAGTATATTTTTATATTTATGCTCTTATGTGTAATATTTATATTAATATATTTAAAATGACGTATAGTTGCGGTGAAGGCTTAGTATTATCTCCGGACGGCAAAGGTTGCATTGACAAGAATGAGTGTCTCTACTTTCCGTGCCGCAACGGGGGCTCCTGCGTGAACCGCGAGCCGGGCTACCGTTGTCACTGTCCCGAAGGTTTCTGGGGCGAAAACTGCGAACTCGTTCAAGAGGGTCGTACGCTCAAACTCAGCATGGGAGCGCTTGCTGCTATCCTCGTCTGTCTTCTCATTATAATGAGTGAGCACATAACTGGACGCATTCCGCGTGCCTTAGACTTTCTACGTTGCACCCTTACTAACACCATCATTCCTTCACCATTATCTATTATAGTTATTATTTATGTAATATAGTTGTTGTCTTAGTTGTTAGACATAATTTGTAGTGCATGTTTGTTACGAGGGGCTCAGTGCGCGTAGCAGCACACTCATTTGGAGGAATGAGAAATTAAGGCAACGATTGCGTAGGTGTCCTGATGGGTCGGTCCGCGCTGGTGGGACCTGCGTGAATGTGAACGAGTGCTTAGAGTGGCCGTGTCAAAACGGCGGCACATGTTTGGACCGTGATCCTTCACGGCGTTATGACTGTATTTGCGCTTTCGGTTACACTGGACACGACTGCGAACTGGAGCTCCTCGCCTCCGGAATCATCACTCCCTCAAGAGATTTCATTATAGCTATCATTGTTTGTTTATTCATGCTTTTAGGTGAGCACATTTATGTTATATCTGCATGCATTATTCATTTTACTACTATAAGAAATATCATTATTTTTATCGACATTAACCATAAATCGTAATTTAGTTTAAATTGTTATTTGTTTAAAATTTAATTGAAAATCGATTCAACCGTCTAATTGTGTATCACAACAGATTTCCATATTATCATAAAACCTGCATCCAGGTTGTAGTATGCTACTGTAAAACTTTATACTGTTTTCAATATCACGCTGTATCCGTAAATAGAATAGAATAAAAATAATAATATCGAATTACCCAAAGATGTGAATGATCAATTTCGTTCAATATTTGAAAAATGTAATAAATAACCAACAGCAGATAACACTGTTGAAATATAAGAAGAATTCTAAGGTCAATGGATATATGTTGTTATAAACATTAATAATAATTTATATTAGTTGCGTACAATGCAATTGTTCCATTCAATAGAACGTAATTGGAAGCCATATCGATATTCCTAGTGTCCTTCGAGACTTTTCTGCTATTTAATGAATTCCCAGAGAAAATTCAAACATAATTAAGACCAAATGAGTATTTAGATAAGATTAATTTGCAATAAGATTCTATGGTAGCTGCTCAAAGGATATTGATTATTTATTAATAGAAATCATATTAAACTGATAAACCCACTATCGGCTAGCACAAGCTACTAAATTATGTATGTATAATGAAGGGTGGATAGGTATAGAAAACGTTATGTTGAAACCTAGCATGCTGGTAGGCCTTTTCGAATACCTGCCTGGATATCTACCACCCTCGAGTAGAAACTTTTAATTTAAAAAATTGCTGTAATCACTGTACTACGGACTGGAATACTGTAAGCATTGTACTAAGTTGTTTTGTTTGAGCGACCTATACCTACTTTGTGGGGGGGGCTGGGTTAAATCCCAACTATGCCCACCTCTGTATACGTGCCTATCTCTAGCTGGTGCACGTGATATCAATCCTGTAACGTATTACGGTCTTATCACATCGTCATGTAGTCCGGTGAAGCTTAATGTCTTGGCGAATAGAGAAGTCAGTTCGAAAAAAAAACATCGTTATTTAATTTCAAGTGAGATAAAAAAAACACAAATTATTTAAAAAAAATCTTCAACTTGTCAATATTATTCGCAAAGTTCATGAAATCACTATACTCGTTCCAAATTAATTTCTCGTATAAAATTTTTAGAAAAATGTTATCTGGAATACTTATTTTCAATGTACATTCACTTATAAACAGTACATCAATTAAATTAGTATCGAATTACTGCACAAATCAGAAAAAAGCGCATGCAGATCAGTCATAAAGATTCAAATAAAAAAAGAATAGATTCAAGTTTGCGATGTCATCAGTAGAAATTTAACATAACATAACATTATATAGGTATATCTTACAAAACCCCTAACTATTAACAGTTTAGAAAAAGCATTAATAATTTAATTACTTACAATATAAATTATGAATGACAGATTTTTCCTCATGACATTGCAAACTCGAATCTATTTTTTTCTATGTTGTTTTTCTACTTTTCATAACGTGTCGTGGGTGTTACATACCAGATGGCAATGAGAATGAATAAAATAAGTTACTATAGAATAGTTGTCGGGACATAATTTGTCTAATTTCTGAGAAACCTTTATGAACTCCTCGCGCACCGGTTTAGGAAAGTATTATAGTTTAATAAAGTGTATTTAAATTAACAACGAAGCCACATTGTAACATGAAACATGGTTTACCAGTTCTGGTGCTGGTTTTCGTCGTTTACAATCGCCGCCGCGAGGCTCACATCAAGTATCCAGGGCCGGATGACGACGTCCGCGAAAATATCATCAATTATGACGACGAGGGTGGCGGTGAGGACGACATGACAGCATTCGACATCACACCGCTGCAGATCCCCATTGGTGGACCGCTCCCTGACCATGCTCCGAATAAACTACCGTGTAAGTTGCCTTAATTAAGTACATATCGAGCGTGGAAGGGTTAATTGACCAACGAGCCATGGAGTGATTTTGTACGTTAGTCGGTTTACTTCTACCTTAGTGTATACCATACTGTCTGTCCGCAAATTCATTCGCGTGAAAGTGATTTTATTATTTCATATGAAAAACATATTTTATCCGGTATTCTTTTTTAAAACTTATTTTGTCAATACTGCTTAATTGCTATATGAACCTTTCATTGATTTTAAGTTACCTTTCTTAAATTATACCATTAATTTAACCCCAATAAAAACATAATAATATGTAGCCTATTAATATAATAGCCTAATAATATGTATACTCTGGAAAAATATTTCTGTGTCAGTAAAAATCTCATCCTTATTAGATCAGTCAATTCGGAGTCTAGCCCGGACAAAGAGCAGTCACTTAAATTTTATGTATATAGACGTAGATAATTACTCCTAATGACTTTTTAATGAGCTCATTCGTGTTATATGACACATCTGTGTTATAGTTCGATCGTAAATGACTCTATTAAACCTAACTAGACTCTACTAAATTATGCTATGATTTCATAACAATTTCATTGGTTTACTTCAACGAAAGATCTTATTCATTATAGAATTTGACCCTATTCCTCTCAACACCGAATTCAAGCACACTTCGTTTAAGTTATCATCGCTCTATATAACAAAAAAAAATTAAAAATAACTGAGTTAAAAAACTTTGAAATAAATGCTTTTGTATTTTTTTCGGGTACTTACGTGTTAACGCCACCGCAGTACCGCTGTCTTTGTTTCACAAGTCTTTTTTTTGACACGGGGAAATCCCTTATGAATATACCACCTTCCCGGAAGAGAGGGTGGGCTATGTCCGTCTTGCACGGATTCAAACCCCATGGTATACCGACAGACCGTAATTGTTGGGGCGGCAAGGGATCGTACTATGCTACTTTACCTTGTAGAGCCGCCCCAATGGTCCGCCCGACGGAAAGTGACCGCTGGGCTCCTACCTATAGAGAGGCAGACTGAGTATATATCAGCTGCCTCCCCTCGTCCGCCGGACCTGTGCAATGAGGATATGGGTCCCCTGGCCCATCCCCTCAGGTCCGGCTATGGTGGCGGGAAGAGTTGGGCAAAGTGCCGCCAGCTCCGGCCGCTCCTCCGTTGGCGGAGAGGTCCAATTAGAGAGTCTACCTCGTGGGCCTTCTTTCGAGCATGGCCAAAACCACACTCGGCAGCGCCAAATCCACTCCTACCGCCGCCGCCAGAATGCGGCGCTGTCTGAGTGTGCTGCGCAGTATCTTCGTCAGCGCTGCACTCGTGACAGGCTGCGGTCGGCTCCCTGCGAGCGATCCGTTGCAGGTACCACCTGAAATAACCGTGTCCGGTGAGTACCGGCACCAGTTGGAACGTCAGGGAGCCGCACTTCCTCACTATCCAATCCCGCAGGACCGGGCAGACGGCGTCTACCGTATACGTCTCGAAACGCGCGTCCGCCAGATCCTGCATCCATATCTCGACGGCGTCTACGGCGTCTACGGCGTCTTCCCTCAGACGCCGTCTCTCCCCCTCTACCTCCCTGGGAGCCGGAGGCTCCCCACTTCGTTTCCTCGCCACCGTGAATTCGTACACGGCGATAAGAACTCCAGGGCAGGGAGCCGGCGAGCGTGAAGGCCGCCGCCGGTGTCTCACAAGTCTGACCTAACCTAACTGAACTGAGACGGACGATATCAATCTCATTGCCCCGAATGAATTAGATACTAACACCACCACAACTGAAGTTGGTCAAGTGCAGACAATCTACGTCTGGGCCATGTGATTGTATTCTTGCCGTGTATATAAATAGGTGGACTATTTATTTTTCTCAATTTTTCCCTCTTGGTATGGTTAGGTTAGAAATAAAGACAGCGCACTGCGGTGGCGTTAATACGTAAGTATATTTTTTTTATATTATTCAAGTAGGTAACATAGAAAGATTGATGGATCGATCATGCGCTAAAATTTAAAAGAAATATATTATCCTAAAACAGATCCGTTGATGGGCGTGGGTCTGGGAGTAGGGCCGTTGGGTGTGGGAGTTGGCGTGCCACCCGGAGTCGGAGTGCCAATGCCGGGTGAGACCAACGTTGGGCTATTCATCGAGGACCATAAACGACGCGCTGATAGTGATCCCAATGCACCTCCATTTGATGACTTGCGCAACTATGCTTATGAAGGGGGTGGTAGCACTGCTGGATCGTTGTCTTCATTGGCGTCGGGTAAGAGAGCTATTTACATAACAATAAGTCATCTTATAATATTTTTACCCTGCTTAATCATCTACCTATTTGATACCGAACGCTTCCAATTAAATCAATTTTAAAGTAAAGTGTCTGGAGTAAATTTTATGTGTATAGTGTAATAAAGGATTTATATTCTATTACTTAATCTAACTAGACTACTCATTTTGAAAGCAAATTCAGTAATTGCTACAATTAACACGATTGTTATTAAGATATCAAATCATGTATAATTATGAAACAAAATTTAAAGGAAATATGATGCTTGTAGAGGTATTCTAATTAAACTGAATTGTCATGTAGGGTTAGCGAATATAAATACACTGAAAAGAAGAGGCGGTGTCCCTGTTGGGTCGCCCAATATTTTACTAGACCTATGATAATATTATATATTTTATATCAAACAATACTTCTCTGAAAGGACTTAACATAAAACACAATGATGTTAAACATTATTTTGAAAATATACGAATTATTTAATTAATACGTGTCCATCCATCAGGTACCGATGACGAAGTGCATGAATATGATTACCTCGGTGCATGGGGACCGCGGTTCGACAAACTGGCCGACCTATACGGACCAGACATGGACGAGCAACTGTAGACTTCCCATTCTCCTACCGATATAAGCGCACCTATATGCGCATCTTAGTCAATTGTCTCCCAATAACGTACCCTATAAGCCATACTATACTCTCTCGGAAACCGGGAGATGTACTCCTTTCTTCATCCTCGGAGTTTCATTTTGTAACTAAGCGAGCCCTCGTAAATGCGTCGAGTTTCGACGGTAGGCTCTGCTGTGATTCGTAATTCTTATCAATTTTATACGACTTTATTTTCAGCAAACATAGCTTAAGTAATCGTTTAAGGTACCTAATTTAATCTCATCAGTTTTATAAATTTTAAACGTACATTCGTCACCAAATATTTGATATAAGTTTGTATTCGAGTTAGCCATATAGTTATGAGGGTCAGTTTTTATTTAGAGTTACGATAGTAAGCTTTTTCTACGGTGGGGTCATACGTGAATCAGGATTGAGGGTGTTTGTAGATAGTGTGCTATAAATGTGAATAATTTATACGAGTATTTGTAAGTCCACAGCTTTACAGTGATATCACTAAGTATTATGGCCCTTCCGTAAGAGAATACAATTAGTGTAAAGGTATATCTTATATTTTATTATAATGATAATATTAGATAGTTATTTTACGAGTCTACGATGCTCGTTCGAACGTTTCAAACTGGTTTTGTAAATACAGTATACACGTTAAAACACATCTTATCACTGATTTTAATCGATATAACGATGATAATCTAGTCTATAAGTAAACTGTACAGTGACTGGTGTTCCTCTCCTAATGTCTCCATGTAGTATTAGCTTAATTTACTCATACAGTAGGAAATTAAATAATATTAATAGTTCATAAGAAGATACGGTACGCATGATAGGAAGGATGTATTTATCTGCGTGTTAGTAGCATACAATATGAACGTGCATTAGACTATACGTATATGTGGATGTCGGTATAAGATTGTGTGAGTGAGTCGATGTGCGTTCGGCGCCGCGCCTCGTTCATTCCGAGCGAATCACTGATGATTGGGACAGTGCCAATTTCTTAGCATCATCGATGCAGCTAATGATGGTAGAGTTAAACGTTTGCACTTTATTTACTCGTACGGTTATAACAAGATAAATTTAGTCGCACCTAGGAAAATATCAATAACTTATTAAGAGTGTTGTGCTAGAAAGTATTATATCGATTTTGACGTGAGACACTCGTTTAGATCTGTAGTAGTCATTAATTTATAAAATAATTATTAATAAGTATTTATAGTAAAATTAAATAATCAAAAAGTATCTAAACGTTGTCTCATGTCGACATCGAGTTACGGTCAGTGTATATTTTTTAGGAATATTGCGTTAAAATGACTGATTTTATTATGCGTTCGAAGCCTAAGACGTTTAGAGTGGGTTTAATTAGAATTTTAATAACATATAAGTTCACACTATAGTTTGCACTGATAACAATTAATTATTATTCAATTAACTACAAGAACGTTCGAGCAAAACTTGTTTGTTATTCATTAAAGTGTAAGTTAACTTCATAGATGTTATAATTTATTTTAATATCATTACACTGCCAGTATCGTACATATTGACGAATTACTATAGTGTTTTTGGGATCCGATTTTATATTTCTGTCGTATACAACGTTATATTGTAAGTATTTTATAATGTATTTTATTTTCTCGTCTTATCGTCGTAATCCGGGACGAGTTGATTTTCCATAGTTAAAATCTTTCGTTAAGCTCTGCGGTCAACAAATCTAAGTTTTAAGTATATGCAATGGCATATGCGAATCAAACGATGATTTCATATTTTCATTTTACTCCCTCATCGTTGAAATCTCATATACCTAAATTGTTTTGTAAACCCCGCGGTGATATAGTTTTTTTGGTACTTGTGTATTAAATGCATTATTTTTTTCGCAAGTCTAACCTAACTAAACTAAAACAAAAGTGCAAGGAGTCGGGAAAAAAAAGGAAATTCTATCATAAACTCTATATTAATTCATTTTCCACCTAAATCTTATTGAATACTTTGTTTTCAAATAAAGCCTTATGGAATCTAAAAGTGTTTTAAAGGGCTGCATTTGAAATTCGCATTTTTATAATTTTATTTTTATATATTTTGATATAAAGATTGAAGGGGATGGGAGCAACGGGGAAAAGGGGTGATTTCCTCTCCCCGCGGAAAGTCATAGTTACCAAGATATTTATGATCAAAGTTTTGAGGTTATGTGTCATTTCCGAACAATCATTGGTAATGTTGATTACCAACTAGATGATTTTTAAGTTAGAACAAAACATTTTCGTCTCGGTTTAGTTAGGTTAGGTTAGACTTGCGAAAAAATAACGCGAGCTGGCCGCGGCAGCGGTAGCCGAGCGCGGTGCATTTAATACACAAGTACCTTTTTTTTTCTTCAAAATACTTTCATATAGATTTTAAATACCTCTTGTTTAATACTTAAATAATTTTTATTATTTATTTCCATTAAAAATAACTATTTGGAGAGGTTTTGTGCGCCACTCAAAAGCAGTTGATTCACAATGTTAATTAATAATTCTGCTTGATTTTCATTGTATTCTAACACAGTCACTAATGTACACTAAATGTAGACAGCAGAGCACTCACTCCCGCTACACAGGACGAAAGGTGCGAATGCCTTAACGTCACGTATATACACCAAATGCTTATTTTATTTAAGAAATGTATTTCATTTGTATCAACACGGATATTTACGTTTTCAACTGTGATTATTTAGTTGTACAACTCTGATGATGATTACACAAAAAATAAATAAAATATAATAAAAAAATATTGTAGTTTTATTTCAGATGCATAACGTATTATTTTATAAAAAAATCATTTAGAATATTTTTCTTACTCAAAGTTTAGTTATTCTTCTCGTTAAAGTTCCATAATGTATCCAAACTTGTAGGTGGTAGAGCTACGCTGAAGCTATTATTGGTTTCAGCATGAATGAGTCGACTCGTCCGGGGTAGTACTACACCCTCTCACAGAAAACCGACGTAAAGTAATAGTGCTTGCATTGTTGCGTTTCGTTCGGTCAGTGAGAGCGCCGGAGAACACAGGTTGGCAACACACTTGCGACTCCCATGGTGTTGCTAGTGTCTATGGACGGCGGTGATCACTTACCCTGATGGTATGGTGACCCGCCTGTTCGTTTGTCTCTTATAATAAAAAAAACGTCCAAACTTTATTTTAATAGTGTACTAGCTATGCCTGCGACTCCGTCCACGTGGAACGTAATTTAAAAAACAATGACTAATAAAATCATATCAATAATATCAAGCAATAAAATCCATTTACTTATCTACCTTTCTCACGTACTTAAGTCGCATCGTCATTAAAATTACAATATTTTTGATAAAGAGAACCGATTTAATAAAAAACCAAGGCTAATTGTTACTCGAAAATATGCTCTATGATTTACTTGAAAGAGAGACAGTCAGACATTTCTAAAATTGATTGAATATATTTTATTCCTAGACACTTGCAACAATGTTATTCCCAAAAATTTTAAAAGTACAGACACGTTAGATTCTTATTATAAACTAGCGGGCCCGGCAGACGCTGTCCCGCCCTGACTTAAAAAAAAAACAAATTATATACTAAAACCTTCCTCATGAATCACTGTATCCACTGGTAAAATCCGCATGAAAATCCGTTCAGTACTTTTTGAGTTTATCGCGAACAGACAGACAGACAGACGAGGTGGGGGACTTTGTTTTATACTATGTAATGATAATAATATTGTTTACAGTCTTGTTGAATTAGAACCTTCTAATACTAATAAGTACTCTTAAGGCAATATATAGAAACAATATGGATAGGTGGATGATTATTTTTGTCAAACTTTTTTTATTGTTATGTATGAGCAAACAAACATTATTGGATATGAAGTAATCACTTCAATACACAATCTATATTGTACGTTAGAATACTCTGTGAATACTCTTTTACAGAAAAAAGAGGGAGATACATAAAAACAGAAGATTTTTTTAATACAGATCCTTGTAGGTACCGTTAAATGGAATTTTACAATAAACGACATGTTCCATGTTCAGTCAGTCGTATCGTGCGGTACTTTTACATGATTAAAATTGTGAGAAGTATTGAGGACAATCAGAGGTATCAAAGATACAGGATTCGGAATTTATTTAATATTATTCAACCGTTATAATTGGGTACGGAAGAATTTTAACCTCGACCTAGATTTATTAAAAGAAACATAAAATTGAATAGTAGACAGACAGCATTTTACAAGTAAAATTGTACATTAAAAATCTACGTGTTAATCAACCAGCTACAGGCTAGTCGACTTCCTACCGCATTAATTACGATTTAGTTAGCCATGGATTGGGAAGAGTTTGATTTTAGTTTTAACGCTATTGGCCTAGCAAGGCCTTAATAGCTTCACCGGAATACGAATTGGTAAGACAGATCTATTTAGCTATTCGGTATCAAAAATAAAATATAAATATTTTTTTATAACTAAAATTGCAGCAAAACCTGAGTTTTACAAAATATTATAGTGGACGTATTTTATGTATATTCCAGGTGGAAGGGCAAAGCAAAGTCCACTATTATATTTCATAATAGATTACCGCAAAGTAACGCCTTCTTCGATCAAATATCTGAGTTTTAGAAATAAAACCTCTTAGTGTTTTTTTATGTTAAAAATAAAAAAAAATTTACTTGCAAGAATGTAAAAGTAAAACTTATATGCTAGTCTATACTCCGGAAGAGTTTAACTTTGGAAAAACATATTTCTTTCCACACAAAATCTAATATTAATTCTACATTCATACCCGCTTCTGCCATGACGTCCTGAAGCCACATGCTCTATTTTCTTTACTCCAATAATGTACACTATTATTATATTTATTTCACTTTTATTTATTTTTCTTATTATCAAACAGTGCCGTAATGTACAAAATTTGAATTGTCGTTATAATTCTATGCATATATATAATTATATTTTTGAAGTGAAAACTTAATTAGGCTCGTTGATCGGTATATTTGGAAGGAGAAAAATTAATAACATCGTGTCATGTCATGTTACGTAGGCATGACCGACCGTATTGCGCATGCGCGGTTGCTTCACACTAGGAACGCGTAGTATAGAGGCCAATGTACATGTAATATTGATATTTTGCAGCTTTTTGATACGTTTGACTGATTAATAGACTTTCTAAAAATGTATATAATTATTGCTCCGAGTGCCAGTATACATGTAAACCATACGAATCTTAATAATTTCAATAAACAAATTCTAAAATTTAAATGTTCTAATTCACTCCATAATTAATATGAGCATTCAAAAGAGAACACATTATTTCATTGTTTTGAGTGTTCACTTCTCGCGGTAGTCCTTATGACTGCCTCGATTTTTTAAATTATTGTACATATTCCGACAAACGTTATTCTCGACATGAAAATTAATAGACTAAGTCCTTAAATTTATCATTAATTTCGATCCCGAGCACTAAAACTGACACTAGGTGAATAAATTTTGTTAAAGTTATGTTACAAAGAACTAGTTTTAGTAAACTCTTACCCATAGCGATTGCATCGCTTATATAAATAATTCAATAGGACATTAAGAAAACAAATTCAGCTTATATTCGCTTTTGTTTTTATTTATTAAAACTTTGTGGAAATCTTGTACGAAGTTTCAAAGATGACGCTCCGCGTCTTATTTTATCTACAGGAAATAAAGCTTACAGGAAAAAAATATATCTTTCAGTTTTATGAGTTAACTAAGCCATGGATACCAAACGACAAAATATTCAATTTTGTCTAATGCAAATTGTACAAGCAACAAAATCGATTGTTATTAATTTTTAGTTTTGGCTATTACAAACTGATACAAAGGTCACCATCCAGATACATTTAACTGAGTTGTGAGAAATCTCTCCTATATTAGACTAAAAATTGTTCAGAATTTTCAATTTTTTTTTTTAAATTGTAACTCGGCTTATTGGCCACACTGTGCCTGATGGTAAGCACAGTACAATCCAAAAACAACGGCGACCACCGAGTGACACTCCATCGCCGGTCGTCGCTGTCATGCCTGCGAAAAGCTATGCACAGGCTGATTCCGAAACGCGAACCGCAGAAGCGAATCACTATGACAGGCTTTTTCGTCATGTACATGGTGGTTGCGACCCAGTCGGGCTGTAAAACCCTACCACCCCGCTTTCCCCATTGCCTCGTTCGTTATTCATCAGTGTGCATCACGTGCAGGTGAGGTTGGTTTGGACGTCTCAAGGCTTAGATATTATTCGACACCCTTTGCACCCTAAACTGTTATTTCTGCTAAGTAAAGTCTGCATAAAAACTCTGCCCTAAAACAGGCCTCCACATACAATAATATTTACACTAATAAATATAAATCTAATTATTTTTGAAAAAAAAAACAGTACTATATCATCAGCTGTGACATACAACTAATCTACTATTAACAAATTTTGTTAAGAGATATTACGAGATAGAGAACTATCGATATATTAATTGTTACCAAACCAAATAACAAAAACAATTACATATAATTTAAGAAGAGCTGACTGAATAATAAATTATTACCCGGATGGCCCAACCTAGCTAGGTTCTTAAAATAGGCAATTTTTATTGCGCTGGTGAACAAGCAAATCGTTTTCCGGAAAGTTTATTAAAAACTGCATAAACCTCGTTACAGCCTGAAATGTTAAACCATCTACGATCAGCTTGATTTGGAAGTCTAAATAAAAGCTTTACGTATGGTGCGGGTAACTCTTGGGCAGAAGTTAGCCGTTTCATTTCGTCTTTTACGTCTCGCATCATTATATATACCTGTTTATAACTATTTTGCTTTTTATTATACTCTATAGGTTTTTGTGTTTGACCACAAGCTCATCTAATGTAAAATTACCACTTGGTCTAAGGTTTTAAACACGCCAAACTTGATCTCAAGTATTGCTACCGGAACACACAAACAGCTTCTTAGTGACAGACTTTCAACTCGAGGGTGGTACCTAGCCTGGTGCACGTAGAACAAACATTACCACCATGCTATGGTTTCATCACGAAATCTTTCTACACTGGAAGTTCTGATTTGGTTGTTAGGATTCGAACCTACGTCCATCAACGTTGAGTTCGAACACGCTAACAACTAAGTCATTATCGCTTTGAATGATGTACTCAGGTAACTTCGTCATTCAAATCAAATCAAAATATCCTTTATTCAATTTAGGCCCTGAGAAGGCGCTTATGATGTCAAAGCTACCACCGGTTCGGAAAACAAACCGGTCATCGAGAAGAACCGGCAAGAAACTCGATCTGGTTTATCTTTTCGCGTTATATGTTTTTACAAAACATAAATAGTTACATTTGTTATTAATGGATGCACAGAGAGGGGCGTCATTTCCAGACGTCACAATCGTTCACATATTGATCCACCCTATAATAAATAGCCTTTAGATAATAAAATCCGCTTGACATGGTTCTTGAACTCACTATCCGGCAAATCGGTAATGTGTTTTGAGACTTTGAGGTAGTACTTCCAGAATTAACCCGTATCGACTCGCTCCATTCAAATTCTACGAAATACGTACCTAGTGTATTTATTATATACAAAAATAAATATTGAAAGATCGGAATCAATAAATGCTAACACCGTTTAATCGAAGGCCATAGAAAGTAGCAAACCAGAGTGTTTTTTTATGAAAAAGGTGTCAGAGTTATCCATTTTACTATAACTCGTCATGTGGAAGTACTAGAATATATTTTTAGGTATATTATAATTTAACGTGAGCGATTATTCATTTACAGTGTACAATACTATTAACTGAAACGGACATTTGCAAATAGAAGCATCAAATAAATAAATTATTAATTATTCCAAATTTATTACTTAGGACCTACTCTAAATACTATTTTGTATTTGACACTTTCAATTGAACTGTACTTTTACTGTGTAACTTTGCATTATTGAGTTTCAATGAAAAGATCTTACCGACGATATACAAGATAACCTCAAAAGCCTTTGTTATAAAGTGCTGAATCACAAACCTCTTCGTATATAAAATACTGATTCAACGAGCAATTTTAAAATAAATTTTAAGAGTAATAATTATTTACATATTCAAAATAAAAGTAGCTTTACACGCCTCAGCATTTATTAATTCTCTGTTAACGTATTTTATCTTTGAGGTTGTTTATGACGTGAATATAGAAGAAAATAAATAGTATCCTTATTAATATTATAAATGCGATAGTGAAATTGTTTCTTTGTTATGCTTTTATCCCTTAAATACTCAACCTATCATTATGAAACTTTGGGTACTCGTTGTCAGGGCTAAGGAAAAAGATACACGACATCTTTTATCTAAAAAATAAGTAATAAAATATAGTAATATACTGAAAAACTGGTAAATAATAACATAATAAATAAAAAAATATTTAAGTTTCATCAAAACAAATAGTATAACAATTATGTTTTTCATTTTACAGCATTTGAGATTTGTCGGAAGCAAAATATAAGTTATTATAATAATGGATATTTTTATTTATGCATATAAATTCTTTGTGTACATTACGATGGACAAATAAGCATTGTTAACTCGGGAAATAAACTTGAAATTGGGGGCATTTTACGACTTCACTGGTTTACTGTTCATTTTATAGGCTATATTCAACTGATACTTAATCTAGGTTCCTTTGTTGTTTAGATAAACTATTTATATAAACCCTACTGAATGTATACCCTGGTCAACTCGGGACAGTGGTTAAAGGTATGTAAATAAAACTGAAATGCTTTTTCACTCTAACATCAGGCTAATAATCTATCGGCAAAGGCTATATAAGTGTGTTCCGAAAACACTTGAAAGTCATTTAGGTCATTTTTTACCTGGGAAAATCCCTTATGGATACACCACCCTCTCGGGGGAGAGGGTGGGTTATGTCCGTCTCGCACGGACTAAAGCCCCACGGTGTACGTCTACCACTAAGTTGGGGTGGCACGAGATCTCTATAGACTTCATCGTGCCGACCCAGCGGTTGGCCCAGCAGCGATATAGCTGCCGCCGGGCCTCGTCCTGTTAGGAGACAGCCGGGTACATACCGGCCGTCTCCTCCGTCCACCGGACCTGTGCACTAGGACGATGGGCCCCCCGACCCATCTTCCCTAGGTCTGGCTACGGTGGGAGGAGGCGGTCAAACTGGCGCCTCCTCCTGCCTGTCCTCCGTTGGAATCGCCCTTTACGCCTACCATTTACCATGTCTTAGATCACATGATGTACTAGTATCAGGTGAGATTGTGATCAAACATAAGAACCAATAAAGAATTAAAAAATACAATTTATTATTGTTGAATATTGCTATATAATGGATATTCCAATAGAGACTGCTTAAGATACGATTCAAATCAAATCAAATCAAAATACTCTTTCAAATTGTAAACAATAAACCGATAATTATTTCTCTTATTAAAAATAAAGAATGTGTTGAAATCTTGCTAAATTTCATGCAGACAAAGTCGCGGGTAACAGCTAGTCTAAAATAGAATAACCACACTTACTTTTTATTAGGTTCGCTATCTACCAGTGAAAGCCCCGTAAAAATCGATTTAACTGTTTTGGTGATAGCATTGTGGGCGACACCACGGTTAACAGCTAGTATAAACTAAAATTGCTTAAATTAGTTTTTATAAGATCAGCTATCTGCCAGTGAACATTATCTGAAGATCGATCGAATCGTTTTCGATTACGATGTACGTAGATTATTTTTATATCATTGTGATTACAAGGTTACATACTCTAAGATTAAAATTAGGTTAGGTTACTCTAAAGTGGATTCCGTGAAAATTATAGCTTAAAATCGATTTAATAATAATTCATAACATAGATTTCGATAGCTTGTATCCAAAAATCAGTGTCGATTTATAACTAAACATTAATGCAAAAAGTAAATTATTCCAATGAATATGAAATACGAATTATAGAAGCGTACAAGAAAGGGAAAATGAATAATTTAATTTATCATTTCAAGGGTCAAAGTAAATTCATCCTTATATTAGGGTTAACACTCGTGACAATACGATATTTACATATACTCGAAATTATTGTCTCCATCTCGTCAGTAGTAACATAAAGCTGGGAATTTATGTAGTAATTAGTAAATCTGAAACCCCTAAAGGCTTTCTTAATAAATCTATGCAATGGAGTAAACCCAGCATTGTTCCTGTAATTACACTATACAATACATAGCTTAATTTACATTTGTACTTAAATTCCAAGGATTTTGTGAAATTTCGCTATCCATCTAGAAATAGTCAAGTAACACAGTTGGGTTAACACAGTTTAAGTACCTATTTCATTAATTATAAATTCAAGTTCTAGATAATAATCAATATCAATAAGGATGTAATGTGAAAGTATAAGTAATGTTAATAAATCGAAAATAACTTAGTGATATAGAAGTAAAAGTGTTTCAACATAGAAATTTATTGGATTGAAGAAGGCGTTACTTTGCCCTTCCGCCTGAAATAGGTCGGCCGCTACCACGTCTTACTGAAACAAAAAATAGCAATAAAAAGAATTGAAAACGCGTTACTTCGTTGATTTTTTAACCGACTTCGAAAAAGGAGGAGGTTGCTACGTTCGGTTGTATGTTTTTTTTTAATGTATGTAAATCGATATCTCCGTCAATTATGAACCGATTCTAATGATTCTTTTTTTATTTAAATTGGTTATATTCAGAGGTAGTCTCATATAAATTTGAAGAAAATATTCAACCCCTAAGAGGGTTAAATATCGTTTATCTGATTTCGGCCACTTCGTCTCTACATATTTTAATGAAAATGGAACTGATTTATTATACTCATTACAAGCCAGATATATTTATGGGCACTAAAAATGGAGAAATATTTTTTTTTTACAAAAAAAACCACCTTCGATGTGAAAAACTAATAAGGCACTAAAAAGCGAAAAATAACTGAATTATTAAATTAACCAAATTAAATAAAAAATGTTGATATTTGCACTACCTAATAATATATTTGAAGTCGATGCCAACCTATATTTCAAATATGTTGCATGTAATAAAATATGTATACTATACAGATATACATCATGGGACATGAGAGTGGACCAAAACTTTGTATGTAGATGATATGAATTTAGGTTGGCATCGACTTCAAATATATTATTAGGTAGTGCAAATATCAATATTTTTTATTTAATTTGGTTAATTTAAATAGTCAGTTATTTTTCGCTTTTTAGTGTCTTATTAGCTTTTCACATCGAAGGCGGTTAATTTTTTTTGTAAAAAAAAAAAAATTTCTCCATTTTTAGTTACTAATGTTTCGATCTCTCTATATTACTAGTTTCAGGTGTAACTTTTTAAGGCACACTCGGACAAATAAAATCAATCGTTTTTTGTTGCAATAAGAAGTGGTAGCGGCCGATTTATTCCAGGCGGAAGTGGAAGTACAAAGTAACGCCCATTATAATACAGAGATTTAAGTAACACATGAAATTAAAAATGAACTTATTTCAGTTCTCTTTAAATTCGAGCTAAATTGATTAACAAAGCCTTTTTTTATCGATAATTAGAACAATAATTAGACAATAAGAAGCTGTCTCCTAAAGGGCCGGGGCCCGGCGGCGGCGCTTTCGCTGCTGGGCCAACCGCTGGGGCGGCACGATGAAGTCTATAGAGATCTCATGCCGCCCCAACTATAGCGGCAGACGTACACCGTGGGGTTTTAGTCCGTGCGAGTCGGACATAACCCACTCTCTGCCCAAGCGCCTGTTAGTGTTCCAACATCTGCACTTGAGTCCCAGCCCTCTCTAGATTTGGCGTGTTTACCATCTCGCACCATGTCGTCATTCAACATGAGATGAGATTGTAATCAAACGTGTGTTTAGTCCTATAAGGCATATAAAAAAGTAGCAACGAAATGTAGTAGCAAATTATATCTTTTCTTATACTCAGTTCTAGGTTTTTTACAATTTATTTTAACAACTGTTATGGTTAAATAAACATAACACTCAAGATATAAGTTAGACATTATACAAGAAAAAAATACGTATTAATTTTTTCATCACATTAACAATATTTTTAATATTTAGCAGTACTTTTGAAGTGAACCTTCTTATGGAAAGGCTTTGAAATTCTGAACCGCAATTTGTGTGACAAAAAGTAGTGGGGGTAAACACTGTGTCGCGTAAAATGGGAGCGTCGCGCTTACGTTTGGGTATTGGTATAAAGTGAGACATATGGTCTTATCGCTTTCTTTTGAAGGTTTCACTTCTACCGCTTGCGAACTACACACATTTTTATTAAACTACTAGCTGTACCCGCAACTCCGCACTCATTTTTTAAAATCGTATTAAAGAATTATAGAATTGTGAGACTATGTAAAATTACAGAAACGCTCTTTAAAGACATTTGTAAGTACGACGCGCACGCCACTAAAAGTAACATGTAACGTGTACATTAGATATATAAATACAAAGAGCGTGCCAAATGAGGTTTGTCATCAGCATAATATTTGGAACCATAACCAACCATATAACTACCTCAGTGCTCACTTACACTGTATAACGAACTAACGAAGCAATAACTTAAAATCTATTAAGATTTACATTATATTTAATATACATTGCCATTATTATAATTAAGATTT
>MU159324.1:0-27259 GCA_015888305.1 Antheraea pernyi | reverse complement strand
GCGCTCTCACTGACCGAACGAAACGCAACAATGCAAGCACTGTTACTTCACATCGGTGTTCTGTGAGAGGGTGGTACTACCCCGGGCGAGCCGACCCATTTATGCTGAAACTAGTAATAGCTACAGCGTGGCTCTACCACCTTCTAAAAATGTAAAACGTAAAAAAAGGCGTGTCTACATAAAACTCTTCAAATCAATAAAATACACTTTATAGTATAACAATTTTACGACGTGATCGTGTCATTATAACATTGAAACCATATATTAGGTACTTATTATACATTATTTGAGCTGTCATATGTTTCAATGCACAGGAGAACTGTAGACCTTTTTTATATTTATGCCTTTGGTAAGATCATTTTCAGGAAATTCGTACACGTAGTAAGGTAATCCGTACTTACAGGTGTCGTGACTAGAATATGCGCTCTATCTGGAAGACACACGACAGTTTATGTGTTCCGGTAAAGCTTGAACAGAACGTCTTGTTACCGGAATTAAACTTACCTAAGTATGTTTTATAAGTGTCTATATATAAGTAGGATTTTAGCTAGGTTTGTACTATACATATAGAGCGTCTTATCATGTCGATATAATCACTAGCTGATTTCAAAACGGAAGTTATAATACACCAAATCAGATACAAGGGCCTTATGACGTTACTATTTCTTATTTTGTTATCGGCTTCAAAAGGCGGCAAACGAACAGGTGAGTCACCTGATGTTAAGTGATCACCACCGTCCATAGCCACTAGCAACACCAGGAGAGTCGCAAGTGCGTTGCCAGCCTGTGTATGGGGGAGGGTAAAGAAAGGAGAAAGGGGGAAAGGAGGTGGGCCTCCGGCGTTCTCACTGGCCGAACGAAACGCAACAATGCAAGCATAGAACGCCTACACCAAGATTCGGCCACTGTGGAATAATTGTGCTTGTTGCCAATTCAACTGGCTACCTTGAGTGACTGAGTAGTGTGTAGTCAGGGTCAATGCTTTATTCTCCGAGGTGACCACGGATCGTCATTATGTGTATATCGGATGTTATTTGAACACACGTTTAGAAAATATAGCAGTGGGCACAAACTTAGAAAACTGGGCAACAATGTTATTATAAGTAAAATAGTAAGTGCAAAGGTTTCACTAGTAATATCTTTGGACGATTTTGTAGGTAGTAGAGCCACGCTGAAGCTATTACCAGACTAGGCCCCCCTCGGCAGCGGCCCAACCCTAGGTCCGTTCCCTCGACGTGGAGTCCTTGAGTACGCTGCTCGCACGATACAGCGTCACAAAATCTTACAACACTGCAACAACATTACACATATCACCTCCACACACGTGCATGCATACATGCTACACATGATAGTGGAAGGGTTTTTATTTTTGTTTTTCCCTTATGTAACTGAAACAGTTTAGAAAAATTAACCAACACAAAATACATATAAGAGTTGTTGAGGTATGTATACTTGGTACATATATATGTTATCACTGTTAATGATAAAATTGAATAAATATTCCAATTAAATGAAATATAAAGTTTAAAATTAAGCTGCTAACTTAATTTTTAGTGGTTTAATTCCATTAATATTTCTTATTTATATAGTTTAATAAAAACATTACATTTTCATTGTAAAAATAAAATATTTTTTTTTATAAATAATTAATTATTTATTTAAAAATTAAAATAATTTCCTTAATATCTTCAATATTATGCTCTGTATTCTATAAGCTATTTAAATAAATAAATAATAAAATTATTAATATAATAAATATTCATAAAATAAATCTAAATAAATAAATCTTTAAATTATTTATTTGAAAAATATTATAGAAAATAGAATAATTTTTTATAATATCTACTATTCCTTGACCTCTATATATTTCTCTTCAACCTAAATCAATATTTTTTATTAAATTTTGCCCTAAATTTAAAAAATAAAATGTTACCCCATAAGTCGACAAACTTGGTATAAATCACATTAAACAAAAAAAATTTCTTAATTTATAAGTTAATAAAAATTTATTTATTCTATAAATATTTATATTTCTAATAAAATAACCAAACAAAGCACCTATAAATCTTACATAAATTACTATTATTTTTATATTAAAAGGTAAATAAATTATATAAGGATAAGAAAAAATTATTCATCTTAAAAATCTCCCTCTAATTACTCTTATAAATAATAAAACTATTATTCTCTTTAATATAATAAAATCTTCATCATATAAATTATAAATCACTATTAAATTAAAATCTATAATTATAGTATATAAAATTAAACGAAAAGTATAAAATATAGTTAAACCCGTAGAAATATAATAAAAAAAAAAAACTAAAAAATTTAAATTTCTAAATCTTACTATTTCTAAAATTAAATCTTTTGAATAAAATCCAGCTAAAAAAGGAATTCCACATAAAGCTATATTAGAAATATTTAAACATAAAGAAGTTATTGGAATAAATATTCTAATTCCACCTATATAACGAATATCTTGAATATCATTTATTATATGAATTACTACCCCAGCACATATAAATAATATTGCCTTAAATATAGCATGAGTTAATAAATGAAAAAAAGCTAAATCTGGGAATCCTATTCTTAAAATTCTTATTATTAACCCTAATTGACTTAAAGTTGATAAAGCAATAATCTTCTTTAAATCAAATTCATAATTAGCAGAAATTCCAGCCATAAATATAGTTAAAATAGATAATAATAATAAAATTTTAAAAAAAAATATATCAATTAATAATATATTAAATCGAATTAATAAATAAACCCCAGCAGTTACTAAAGTAGAGGAATGAACTAAAGCAGAAACAGGTGTAGGAGCAGCTATAGCCGCTGGTAACCAAGAACTAAATGGAATTTGAGCTCTTTTAGTTATAGCAGCTAAAATAATTATAACTCCAATAACTTCTATTATAAAATCATTTTTTATAAATTCCAAATAAAAAATATAATTTCATCTTCCATAATTTAATATTCAAGAAATTACTATTAAAATAAATACATCCCCAATACGATTTGTCAAAGCTGTTAATATTCCAGCATTATATGATTTTAAATTTTGATAATAAATTACTAAACAATAAGAAACTAACCCTAAACCATCTCATCCTAATAAAATTCTTACTATGTTGGGACTAATAATTAATAAAATTATTGAAAAAACAAATAATAAAACTAAAATCGGCGCCGAAATCTAAAAATAGACATAACAAAAATTATTATTATTGAACGGTCGTTTTTAGGGGAAGATAGACGTAAATACGCGATTTACTCTATCTTATATGAGTTATTTATTTTGAACGGCTGTCCGAGCGAGCCGTTGTAGTGTAGCCGCGATGGCTGGAAATCTATGAATTGCCGTAACGGAACCTAGAAGAGGATTTCGGGCGGTTTCTTCGTACGCCGATATCTCCGAGATCTCGTGGAAAATAAGTAATTGACCTGCGTAGTCAATACTCGATAGGGAGAAGGAATAGGCGGGGTGATCCTGTGAAGGATTAGCCGCCGGCGGTTTGGGAATGGGCTGGGACGCGGGCTTAGGAGCGGGGGGGCGCGCTAGTCGCGGGTACGGACGCTGCCGGTGCACGCGATGTGCTCGGCAGGCTCGGAAAGGAAAGGCCTCTCGAGACATGAGAGGCGGAGGTCGGGGGCGAGCGGGGGCGGCGGCCGTCTTAGACGGCGACGTCTGCCTAGGGCAGCGAGGGCGCTTTGTGCGCGGGGCGCGGGGACATCCGTGATAATTCGCGGTATGACCCACGCCGCGGCACAGAACACAGCTCGGGGGATCGGGGGAGTCTTTCGAGCGAGAACACTCCTTGGTGGAGTGGTCGCCGAGGCACTTAACGCACCTGGGTTTCAGGAGACAGTTTCGTGCGGAGTGTCCGTACACCTGACAGTTGTGACACTGCGAGGGCACAGACGTTTTGCGCGGCGGCTCGACGATAACGCCGGAGAGGCCGCAGAGGGATGTGAGATTGAAGATCGCTTTCCCTTGAGGGGTGCGATCGAGGACAACGAGAACCATATCATATGGAGCCCTGGTGCGCGGAGAGCGCATACGATGAACCTCGCGAACAGGAATCTTCTGTTCTTTGAGGTCGTCGGAAATGTCGTAAGTCGAGAGTTCTGAAGGAACCCTACGGATCACAACCCGTAGTTTACGCTCCTCTTCGAGAGAGTGCGTGAAATAACCCCACTGGTTGTCCCGAAGGAAACGAGTGAGGTTACGATGGGCGGTGGACGTAGCTACCTTCACCTGAATACCTACAGCGGTATTCACAGCGGAGGTGTAAGGGATGCTTGCCGTTTCCAGCAAGCTAGAGATCTCGACCCAAGACGCTTTGTCTTGGATCGTAACGGGGGGCGGTGGGCGGGGCTTTTTGCCCGAAACTGCGGAACCCGCAGTTTTAGGCGAAGCGGGTCTAGAGGGCGCTGGTGTCGTCTTTGGCACTTTCGCGCCATCGACATTGACTATTTTTTTGGAGGGCAAACTGCCTTCCGGATCTGATGAGGAGTTGGAGCGCTTCTTGCGCGGTTTGCGGTGCGTGACGGTGGTGAAGCCATCGTCCGCAGGAGGGGCTTGCTCAGCAGGAGGATCTTGCTGAGCAGGAGGGGCTTGCTCCGTATCGGAGCCAGAATCGGAATCGCTATCGCTATCGTCACTATCGTGAACGGGTGGGATGGGAAAATTGTTGTCTGCCTCGATCTTGGCATAGATCGAGGGAGCGGGCTTGGAGGAGTGGGGAAAATCGACGCGACGCTTCGCAGCGTACGCGTCGTAGTCGTCTACGAGACGAGGTCAGTTACACATTATGATTCATAATTACTTTAAAACACTTTTGAGTTTGACGGCAAAAGCGGTTTTAGTTCAAAATAGCTTTTTCATGCCGAATATTTCATTTCTCAACACCCGTGTTATTTTAGAATACTATCATGTAATGAAAACTCGATTCCAATTTTTGCTCGTCACGTGCCAGTGACTAAAACTAATTATTCGGTTATGGAATGATTCTTTGACGTCCACAGTTTGATGGGTTTTTCTCGCAATTCTATATTTTTTCGTATTCGTCATAATTGGGATTCATCAAAGCTCGGATTGTGGTTTATATAACTTGTGGTAAAATATACATTCGACATGATAGTTATGATTTAAAATGAATATTTTTTTATTAAAACTTCAGAAAATCGCACAAAAATAGAACTTAACGAATTTCAATATTAATAGGTCCCTAATGTACATAGTTATGGATGACCTCATTTTAATACATATATATCTTTATATATAAATTTATTCTGTACGTGTGTATGTCACTGATATTGCTCCGTGACTTGCACTGGGTTCCAGCTGAAAATCAGCGCTAAGTGTTTCTTAACACTTTAGCATATGCTGAGCTGGATTCCATTTTGTAATGCTGCGCCGTGCATATTTTATCCACTCTTGTATATTTTGTAAATAATGCATTATGAATAAAATATTTCTTTCTTTCTTTTTTTCTTTCACTGAACTCCTCCTAAACGGTTGGACCGATTTTGACGAAATTTTGTGTGCGTGTTCCAGTGGATTCGAGAATGGTTTAGATTCACAATTGGACCCGGTAGGTGGCGCAGCGGTTAACTTTTAGGATTATCAAGGCAGGACAATGTATATCGGGCCCGCTAGTATATATAGATATATAGACTAAACTCATAAATTACGTAACAACTAACGCTATATTTTAAGATTTACGCCCTTAATTTGTCCTAACGCCCGAAGAGTCTAAATGACTGCACTACTGAAAAATATATTACAAATATAAATACAATGAAGCAATCGACGACACTCATTTCTGTACTTTAGTATTAAACACCTTGAAAACAAAAACAAATTATAAACATGAAGCAAGCCAGCATTTTGCATTCGTAAAGAACAAGAATTAAACCGCGTTTTATCGTACGTTGAATTTATATTCCGATTTTTATATAAGCCAAAAATAATTAAAAAATCGGATCGGTGGTTACCGAGATCAATGAATGTAAAAATACAAAGAAACAGCCCTAGGTAATCTTAATCCTTACTAATATTATAAATGTGAAAATGAGTTTATTTTTACGCTTTCACGCCTTACTACTTACCCGATAAAATTTTGCATACACGTCTTAAAAACACAGTAAAGGACGTAGAAGTATATTACATCTACATTAACACGAGTGAAGCTAAAAGCAAAAGCTAGTATCTACAAAAATAAAAGAAGAGATACGACTATATCATTATGTCTCTCTACAAAACACTATGAAGCGATTTTACAACACTGACATAGATAGATTTTATTTAGTCGATCACATTAAATACGTCGATATATTACGTATAATATACCTATTTATTGCATAGATACAAACTGCGATAAAATGTACCGGATGCAATTATGGCTCGAGCAGATTTAATCTTGCCAACAGACTAGCTTATCCGTAGTAAGAAAGTGATTACTGCAACATATATAACGATTATATTGTATGTTTTTTTATTCATTTGTAAATTTGGCCAATGCAATACGATCCCTGTAAGTGTGATTTTTACATATTTAATATATATCTACCTCAATTGCTCTGCTATTTAGAAACACGGTTGAACAAAAAATGACAACTTCCTATGGACGAATCAATAAAAACGGATTATTTGAAATTTTATACTCCTCTTTCTCTCTTCTTTGAGATTATTAAATAATATAATTATCATCAACCCTAAAGTACTTATTTATTTGTTTATAAAACTATATAAACACCGTACTAAATTTCATATCCTGATTATAAAATTTCGTGTGCAAAAGTTCATTTTGTTTAGAGGTTATTTTTTTAAAGTTTTTATTAGAGTTCTTCTTATACACAAAATGAACTTTATATACAGGCTTCATATTCACAACTTTAATTATTTCAACTCTTCTTTTATCTACTGCTATGCAATATGAATGTAAAACGTTAACTAGTAAAAATCCTACAATATCTTTTTAGCTTCAGCTATCAACGTCTCCACCGAGCAGAGTTATCTTTTCGATACTTCGGCGAGTTTTGGTTAACACATACCGCTGTCCATACAAATTTTCCCGTATATCCACAACAAGTACTTAACTTCTTTTAAAATATATCATAACTAGTAACTGTCGGCTTGCTCAGCAGGAGGATCTTATATATCCCATCCCATATATCATAACTAGTAACTGTTCAAGACTTCGTCCGCATTAAATTACAATACAAAACTTAATAACAACAAATGGCAACGTAACATATGAAAATATCATGCACTTTAATGAGGACTGGTCGAACGGGGTTCGAATCAATCTATACCAAAATTCATGTTTATATGCATAAATTGTAACCTCTTCCGTTAGTCTGAGTTTAGGTGTTTCGATGTATTGTCTTTAGTTGTGTGAGCCCGGTTGGACTATCGAATAAAAGTCAATATTTTAACGATTACGAGTTTATTCTTCTTTCACAATCTTTGCATATTATTCACTAATGAGTTAACGTAAAACACGTATTTATTATACACGTCTGATTACATTTATCTCTACAACCGGACTGCGGTATAGCTTATATTATATTGTATAGTATTATATTGTGACGGGAAAACGGTGAGTGGACTTTGACCCCTGCATATCCATAGTATGCATTCTATAGATATGCAAGTGTGCGTCCCTACACTGAGGATGGATAGATTCTTATAGCAGTAATTCTTTCAAAATTTAAGACCTAATTCTCTTGAATTTTCTTGAATATATAAAATGATCAGGCTTATAGTTTTTCGTATTAAAGATAATATTAATTTACCAAGTATCCATATATACGATTTCATTTCCAAATAATGTAGTCCTTTTTTTACAAATTGTATACGAGATAGGTATAATGAAAAAGTGTATTATTGTCATTAGTATCATTGCATATGTGCTATACTTCCGAGTATACTGAAAGGAAATTAATATGTAAATAATATTTGATTTAATAAGAAAAATAGTCGCGTGTACTTATTTATTAAGATTAGCTATTTAGTTAAAAAATGAACCTACTCGTAAGCTCGGGGACAATAATAATTCTTTGAATTAGATGACTTATATCGATTATCTTATAGATAAAAATATATGTTTGCATATTCGTCTACAACGAGTGTCGTTCTGATTGGAATTTCATGTGAAAGTTCCACGTATGGTACGCATGAGTGTGTTTCATACAATTTTCGCTTCTTAGTATTTGGTTGTCAGTTTAATATAGGATCAAACCCCAGAAGGGATCTAGACATTTCATTATGGTCTTTTGTATGAACTAAGTAGCAATAAAAAGTATAATTACAATATAAAATACAGTTCACATGTTAGCATGCAACAACAAAAACTAAACTTTCCAGTACCTACAAGTATTAGAAAAATGTCTAACCATAAATAAACTAATATTCCAGACGCAATAATAAGTACTTGTTATATCGACGACAGACATTTGTTTCCTGTTGACGATTGAAGTGCGTCAGTTCCAGTGAAATTCAGCCAGACTCATAACAATCACAATAGCGTTTTGAACGCAGTGAACCGAACAGCCGGCACGTTTGTCTATCTAGATACATCTGTATATATATTCTATTATGTGCATACTGCCTGTACAACAATTTGAAGTATATGACAATTGTTTCCTATCGACAAAAGATATTTCAATAATACTCAACTATTGTTTCGTACGTATTCTTACATGAGAAAAGTTTTATATCAATTCTCTTCGATAATTTTAACTGTATACATTTTTTATTTTATTCACATGTATGCATTATAGTGAGTTATTATTTGAAACTTGAACTAGTCATTCACAGACAAGCGATCTGTTGTTTAATAGCCGCCTTTACACGACAAACTATTTCCCGCGGGAAAGCATTACGCGTGTGAAGACAAACAATAACAATCATCTTTGAATTCGCGTACACGCTTTCTCGGGTTCAGTCGTGCACACTCCAAACACGCGTGAAAGAGCGTGTGGTATAAAACGCCCCATTCATTTTCAAGGCAATATTAATAATTTTGTAGTTTTGTTGGTATATTTACTTTAGGTGTGTATAAATAAATAAAAGTCAAAGTTCATATCAATTTTGTGTTTGCATTATTAATTTACACATTTACACATCACAGTAATATCTTATTTATTTATTTATTTAATAGGTTTACAATAATTGTTACATCGGCTTATTCTAAACACAAAATTATTACTTTAATCATTAACTACGATGTACAATTTCTTAACTAAACACAACTTGCATAGTACACATTAATTAAAAGTGAAGATATTTTCATGCTATAACATAGACTGAATTAAAACGAAAAATTATGTATGTTAGCAATTCTTATACCTGATTAAATATTTAAATTTTGATAATGTTATGCCAAATATATCTAAGTTGTTGTATTTATTATATAAGTTACTTATTCTGGACACTGGAGAATTTTTACCTAAAACAGTTTTTCTAAAGGAGAATTGAAAAGGTTAATAGAATGACGAGGATATCTAGAAGGAATGCGGAATCCAAACATGCTCAGTAATTCAGGGCTATCTATATAGTTGTTAAAGAGCTTAAACAAAAAAACTAAATATCAATTAAGCTATTTAGATATCGACAGAGATCTTCTTATAGTGTATGTACGTTCGATCGCATGTCTACAGCCGGACTGTAGAACATTATTGTGGAACGGAAAACTATGAATGACCTTAGAAATCTACATATCCATAGCGTGCACCTATAGACATGTATATGTGTGTGATCTCAAAATTCCCTTGATCAGTATTTTTGTACATGGAAGGTCTAAGGAGAATATATATAATACCGAATTTATCTAATTTTACGAATGCTTTTAGAAGATACTAAATATAAGCAAAAACAATATAGCGGGTCAACATAATTATCTACTTCACAAAAACGCTTTTGGATCCGTAATCACAATAAGTCTTTTAATAGACTATTGTATAAAATTCAATAAAGAGCTTATTTTTCTTCAAATATAATCATTAGGTCCGACTATATTGTACATCGGATTAAATTGATCTTTCCTGGAACAGAGATGTTTACTTTGATAGACTTGTTATAATTTCTACAGAACTGATTATTATGTAGTCTCTTATTACGCCAGGATATCAGTTTCTAAAAAATAAAATCTTACCTAATTCCTGTGATGTTTCCCTATTGCAAGGTAAATATAAAATGAAATGATATATATTTATTTAGTGTTAGCACCCACCTCCGGTGCCGCTGCATCACATTCAAGAGACGGGACTACAACACGACCGGAACATTGATATTAGCGCCACCATATTATAAATATATATCTACACTAGCGCCAACATATTAGAGATACACATTGATACTAGCGCCACCATATTCGAGAGACACATTAACACTAGCGCCACCATATTAAAGATACATAAATAAGAATTATTAATATTATATAGATTTTAATAGGACTTAAATAAGAATGGATATCATTATATAGAATTGAATCATTAGTTTGATCATTATTAATAATAGTATATTCTTTGACTTCATAGTTCGGCCATGAAAGGCAAGATGTCGCTGATCTACATGTCGAAACAGATTAGTAAACATATTAGAGATACATAAATAAGGATAATTATATAAAATCGTTCTATAGCTTAAATAACATTAATTTGTTCATACTTTATTATTTATGTGTTACTTAAACTATTTTGCGGAATTATGTATAAATAGTAATCGCTTTGACTTATATAGATGGGCCTTTAAAAGGCAAGATGTCTGTGATATCTACGCACTTCTTATATAACAAGTATTGTAAGGCGAAGCTCTGGTCAAATAAATAGTAACAGTATCTACGGAGTATTTATTGCCATTCCTGACTGCATCGACTCTATACGTGATAAGTGTAACATTAGTTATACAGAGTGAAAGTTTAGACAGTAGCAATATTTATGGAGGATACTCTGCATTCGGTACTCGTTCTAAATCAATAAAAAAATAGGTGCTTAATATTTGACCTATATCTAGAAAAATACAAAAATTATACGCAATCCACTACGCGTCTATGTTAAAGCACAGTGTCAATGATCGTCGGGTTCAATTCCCTTGAGATAAAATATTAATTTCAGTCTATTGTGGGGGCTTATGCAAAGAAATAGAATATGTAGCAACAGACACTGATTTCAGTTACGATTGTATCATTGGGTGTAACGTAGTAGAATATCCTAACGTAGCTTTTGTATTAGCTGCTATAGGCAATAAATTAGTAAAAATGATGAATCTCCATTAACGATGGCGTCACAACGATACGAGAACCGATCATTCATTTAAAAAAAACTTCATGAAGTCTGTCAAATGGATAAAGTGAACGTGGGAACGGCATGAACAAAACTAAAGGGCGTATTTGTTATTATCCGTTTTATTATCGAAATGTATTAATTCCGGGTCGCCCCTTATAGCTACATTCATTGCACCTAGGTTTATTACGTTTGTTTTTATACTTTTGAAAGTCTTAGAACAAACTTTAACTTAGGTTATCTTTGTTGTTTATTGGTATTTGTTTTGATATTATTATTTTATAACATATAAAATGTGACCATGAACTATCATCTCTTAGAATACTGTAAGCGAATAACCTAACCACTAATATAATAATATAACTACTATTGGTTTAATGTTATTTGTAATCTTATAGTGCGTCTCACATATACTTAATTATAATATTTTTCTTTATTTCGAATGAAAATAGTTTTCTAATAATACCTTATTTCTAAGAGCACGATAATGTTACTGAACTGTATGTCCCAGAAAGCACAGTGATATGATAAAACAAAGATGAACGCCCAGAAGTCCACAATTCGTCGGGACTTTTTACTATCATGTTAGCCTGCAAGACTTTTGGTAACCAGAGATACACTGACCGAATTCGAAAAGTGTCAAAATCAAATAAAGTCAACGGGATTAAAACCAAGTAGCGATCAAGTCGGGTACAGACAATACTACTCCACTTGAATTATTGATATATAGTTAGAACAAACTGATCCCAGAACACGACAAAACCACCCCACTTGAATTATTGATATATTAACTTTTACCCGCGGCCCGCACGCGTCTTTTACAATTGTACGTACTCACTCACGCATTTACAGTAAAGAACATATTTTTACTAAATTCCACGTGGACCAAGTCGCGAGCAACAAATTAAAATATTACAGCCTATTAGTTACTTCTTATAACTTCAGTTATCTGCCAATGACAGTTCTATGAAAATCGGATCAACCGTTTTGGAGTTAGCATTACGGACGAAGTCGCGGATAATAGCTAGTCTAAAATAAAATAGCCTACATTACTTCTTAGATCAACTATCCGCTAGTGAAATTCCCGTCAAAATCGGTCTAGCCGTTTCGGAGATTACTCGGAACAAACAGATAGACTGACAAAAATATGTAAAATTACATTTTTGTTATCAGTAGAGTGTACACTTTCATATTCAATCAGTAAAAGGCTATTTTAATATTACATACAGACACTTCATTTTTATTATATGTATAGATATAGTTAGGTACACGCTGATCGCACGAACACACTACGATTAAGCGTGCCACCACCTGATTATAAGGGTTATTCTACTTTATATATGTTGGTTGCGATTTCGTCGGACACGATCGTCAGTCATACTGTACCAACCGGCGGAATTTGTAAAATTGAAAGATATAGCAATAACAATATTTTGTCACCAACCATAAAAAACCATATATAAAATATCTAATACTAAGTTGAAGATTTATTGGTTTACATGACCGCTGGCACCACAGAATACGTTATATTATTACGCTGCCACCTAAACTGGACAATTCTCACCTGTTAATTAAAACATTAGACAACTGGGGTGGATATATTATTTTGAAATACTTTATACAAAACCAAAAGCATATTATCAGCTATCTAAATATTCTTAAATTTAAAAAAGTAGTCTTTGAAATATTTTGTAATTAGTTTATGATAAAGGTTTTCTCGTTCTACGAAAATTAATCATTTATTGACTAGACGAGTTTCATGGAAGCATTTAATACGTATTCAGAATCATATTATTTGAAAGGTAAAACAACATACAGTACGTTAAAATGAAGATAAATTTGTTAAATCTGAATACTAATTTTAGTATCAGTATTACATGACCATTATTGCTTTTTGGAATGTAAGATAAGTGTACTAGCTAATATGTGTATAAGCTAGCATTTTCAAATGTTTTTTTTAATTAACTCATAGACAATAAGTAATGGTGTTATTTTGGATATATGTGATATATGGATTATATGTTCGTTAATATAGGTAGATAGGTACATCTAACTTTTATTTACATAATTTTTAATACAATAAATAAACCGGGAATAATCCTATCGATCCCTATACAATCGACTTGAGTTATTATTTATTATATTATAATTCAATTTATGATGAGTCCAAACACTAAAGATAATGAGGTTAGACGTGAACCAAACTAAAACATCAATGTGTAATAAAAGCGAGTAGATCTAATTTTCTAGCTGTTACTAAAGAATAATATTTGATATAATAGTACAACATTGACTAACCGTATAAACAAGAACATCATTAAGATAGTGGAAAATAAATTTCAAATATTAGAGTTTTTGACACGTTTTATTTTATATTGCCACTAGGTCCACAAATTACAAATTTTATCTGACTGCGATATTACACACTAACATTTCACATACAGTTATTTTATATTTTTTTTATAAAATTCGTATTACTTTATAAACAAAATTATGAATACACGGTATACCAAAGTTAAATGATACAAATTGTCATTATGTTTATTTAGGTAGAAAATAATATCTTTGAATTAATGGAAATGAATTCAATCGGGGCGTTTCTGTTCTATAATCGTAACGTATAATAATATACTTTGTTATAACTTCATTACACTTTATCGCTAAATTTCAACATGTTATCATAATTTTGTACCCGAAAGGTCTAACTTAAGAATAATTAGTTACGTGAATTAGGCTCCTTCACAATATCTTTCTTAAATATACATTTTTACATAGAGTAACGAACCTGCGCGTTGTAAGTGTAAGCGGTTTCATAATTCTATGCATTTTTATTATGAACTAGCTGAATCCGCACGCGTTTTTTTTTAAATGTATTAAAGATATATAAAATTGTGAGCCATGTACAATTATAAAAATGCTCTTTAAAAACAATTGAAAGTACGACACGCACGCCACCTACAGTAATATGTAACGTATACAGTAGATATATAAAGACTAACAGTGTGTCAAATGAGGTTTATCATCAGCAACATATTTAGAACCTTAACCCACCATATAACAACCTCAGTGCTCATTTACACTGTATAAGGAACTGATGAAAAAGTGATTTAAAGATAACTAATGATATAATATGATCATATTGTCAATAAGTAATACGTATGATCTAATATCATATTAGAAAAACCCCTTCTATCTTCACAATTAATATTAATAATTATACTCTTGAATTGTAAACAATGAATGAGCCGACGTCTTGAAATCTTGAATAAATATAAATCAAGATATAAAACTTTATAACTGTGTAAGCAGTTTTTAATATTTGACAATTTAAATAGTGCTCATTGTAGTCAATACAATATTCTTATACGTTACTATGGTTACTGAGTTATGTAGACGAAAGCGCGGTAAATAAAATAAAATGGCCGCCAAAATTACCAAAAAGACAATATAATTCAGAATACATTTATACATATATATGAATATCAATTATATTTAGTGTTGGAGTCCAGTACAACGTACGTCTTACGCAAATGTTTACAGTGAACGCACATGTTTTGCTAAATTTCATGCGGACGAAGTCGCGGTTAACAGCTAATCTAAAATAGAATAACCTGGATTACTTCTTATACGGTCAGCTATTTGGAAGTGAAAGTCCCGTGGAAATCGGTTCAACCGTTTTGGAGATAGCACTGCAGACGAAGCCGCGGTTAACAGCTAGTCTAAATTAGAGTAGCCTAAGTAACCCGCTGTAATTTCAACTGTCTCTCAGTGAAATTCCCGTCAAAATCGATCCAGCTGTTTCAGAGATTACCCGGAACAAACAGACAGACAGAACGACAATAATTTTAAAAATTGCATTTTTCTTACCACTAGCGTTTCTATAATAACTTTATAATTCGTTATAAGTATAATACATAGATGCCTATTAGCATTTCGCGAATTCTCAAAGCAGTAAATCATAAGACTTTCGGATGCTGGAATGTAAAAGATGACCTCATTGCATATTAATGCTATATTTACTATAAAAATATATTTTTGATCTATGACATCGAAACTTTTATTTTTGCGGAAAGACAAACAAATTATTCGACAAAGTTTCTGGTATTACTTTGTGCTCACAAACATATAAATTATACCTTCACACCGATTTCTCTACTCGCGAGATCGTAATTTATTTCAATTTTAATAAATCATTTTATTTTAAACGAACTGAGAAATTTCTTGACACGTATTGTTACTAATAAGATATAGTATTCTGGCATTTTTTAAAAAGAACATAAAAAAGTAAGCCTATGAGAGTGAAAAATGGCATCAACGTACTGCCTGCCTTTGAAAACAGCGCTGGTTTTCAGCCAGAACTTAAATTTCCATCTAAAATACAAGTAACCATTAAGTAATGGTTTGGCGCCCAAATCGTAAACATAAACTTAAAATACTCATCTATTGCTATACATATACATAATTAAGAGACCCGACCAAAACTGAAGTAACGAGAGAGAAAAGAAATATCGTTGCAATATGAAATTATATGATATTATGAATAATGCGTGAAATCTATTGACGAAATTTAAAATTTTAATAGATTACTAACGTCCAAATTTGCTAAGGGTCTACTTATAATGAATTAGTTACATATATCCAAATATTTTATACGATATATAGTAAGCTTTTGCTCGGTTATCGGACGATAGATAGCCTATGTTATTTTTCTGTACTCCTGACGATTTGTATGTAAAATTTAATGACCGGTTGAGAAGTTGAGGAGTGAAAGCGTAGCAAACAAATTCACATTTAGGGTATTAGCAAATATTTTATTGGAATTAAAACCTTAAAAAATCATTATATCTCATTGTAACCGCTAGGCGTACAAGTAGTAAAACAACGAAACACAAAAATGAAACAAAATCGGAAGCACTGTGCCAACTCTCTATGTGCTCGAGTCCTCCAGCACCCATAAGAGGTAAATAATGTATACGGAACACATGTTCATAGACCTGAAAACTGACCAGTTAGTAATCAGCTTGAACGATATCACTAGAAGCTCACCCAACAAGCGGTAAGATGAATACTACTTACGTAGATTGTGTAATTAAGAGCTCTTAAGGGTGCAAAGATGGTGTAGGATTAACTCGCCATTCCTACATTCACATAATATTTTTCTGTCTCACGGTAAATATGTTTGTTTATAAGTATTATATCATTATTACCTATTTACGTGCAATTTTCAGAGTTATTTATTCCTCGATCGCTGTTATTTTTCATCTATCTTCGTAATTTCTTTGAAAGGTTAATCAATAGGGATAAACGCCTACGGGGTTCGCTGAAAACCTGGGCCTTGTGTTAAAATTATAGACATTTATTAGATTTTTTTACTGAACGGTATATTAGGGTTAGAGGTTTAATTCCATTTATTATTATAAGCATTAGCTGTAATTAATATATTATTATCCTGCATTTTAGTTGCACACGTCGACACAAAGTTTTAATACAATAATGTTGAAAACCTACGGAACAAACATAATGAGAATTGCAGTCAGACGGCGCTTGCAGGATAGTTTTCACACGAAAGTTTGCAGCATTTCTAGAAAGGAGCTGCTAAGTTTCCATTTAAATCATATTTAGTGCGACAACGAGCAACCGAGAATTTTGGTGCAACGTTGCGGGACTTAACGAAGCCAGTGACACGTCGGCCACGGCTGGCTGTAGATAGATTTCAAATTTATCACAAGACTTTGTGGCGTAATTAATAATAACCTATCAACAAGACTTACGTAGGTGAACTGTCTTCATCATTTATTACCCCATCTTATTTAATCGTTCAATTGACAAAGAATGATCGGACATTATTAGTAAAAAAAAATATCTTAAGTTTTGCAGATATTGAAATAAAACTCTATCTCCTAGCGAGATGTACTATGCTCTAACAATCGGCCAGCCTGTAAGGTATCCAGTAAATAGTAAAAAGTTAAAGTACGAACATTATGCCATTACTGCAAACACTATGTGAAAAATACGACCACAGTGTACACGCAATACACATTGAAAATCTACATATAACCATTCAAAACTTTTATAAACACAAACTTCTATTATTCTAAAACTGAAAATACAATACCCACCATAATCTCTCAAGGAACACTTTTAATCTTAGACTTACGTTTTTTCCTATACTAATGCATTGTTTATTTATAAATCTTGTGATTAACCAACGTAGACCAAATTGATAAACATTAGTTTTATATGGTGCTAAAAGAAACCGAATCGAATCCAATGACTACTTCAGGCAACTCATCAAATGTACTTTGAATTTCATTAAACGTTTAAAAATTTGAGATGAAATGAAATCAGCAAAAACAATTACTGTATTTCTAAGAAAATCAGTTTTCATATCCGATATATCGCAAACGGCGTACCCACAATACTGTCAACTCCACATCTGGACATTCAGAGTGTCTCGGCTAACGTGCATGAAATTGCACAATCTCACGATTTCCGAGCGCTTCCTGAGTCAGATTAAAATCAATTGAAACGGCATAGATACAGCACAATGAAATATATGTTTTTTTTTTTAAAGGCACCCACCTACGTGGATTGCTTGCTAAGCTTACATTCAAACAAACAAAATGACATCACAAACTCGAATACATATTTTATGTTCTAGAGATCTCAGAGTAATTTATTTTATGGCTCTGATAAGAGATGGTATTAGATTTTTAATGGTGGTAGAGCCACGCTGGAACTATTACTGATTTCAGCATGAATGGGTCGGCTCGTCCGGGGTAGTACCACCCTCTCATAGAAAACCGACGTGAAGTAATAGTGCTTGCATTGTTGCGTTTCGTTCGGTCAGTGAAAGCGCCGGAGGCCCACCTCCCCTCCCCTCTTCTCTCTCCTCTCCCTCTCCCTCCGCTAACCCTTCCCCCCAAAGGGTGGCAATGCACCTGCGACTCCTCTGGTGTTGTTGGTGTCCATGGCCGGTGGTGATCACTTAACATCAGGTGACCCACCTGTTCGTTTGCCAGCTATGACATATATAATATGATTTTTTTTAAAAAATAATATGTAGCATACCGTATAGTATGATAGCATACATTTTATGGAGATTATTAGCGTCTAAAGTTGCGATTTATTAATAATAAATTATCCCGCCCGGCTTCGCATGGGTACAGTGTAGGCTTGGTTTCCTACTAAAGCCAAGTGTAAATGATCTCGACCTATATGTAACGGTTTGGTCTTTACAGTTCACCTAAGTATTGTAATAGAATCTACATAAGAATGTTCATAAATTATAATTTTAGTTAAACATAAATTTAAATCTGTGATAACTTCTAAGATATTCATTGGAATGGTAATTTGTAATGGCTATAAACGGTAATTTTGATCTATACGAGATGCTCATCGTATCCTAATTATTTTATAATCTTATCCAGCATTTATACTATGTTGGTAGGAATAATGTCGCAAATAACCAATTATTTCTTAATAATGAGTAAAAGATATTAATAGTGATTGTGGTTTATCCTTAGGAGACACACATGTAGGCTTTTCTGTAGGCATTTTGAAGATGTAGCATTTTATTTTGATGTATCTCATAATGTTTTAGCCAACGTTGCCAATGTAAGCGCCCCAAAACTCCATACTTCATTAGAATACACCCGTTTTTTTATACTCATATAAATATAATATACATATACTGGGTATTAGGAGACCGCTTCCGAAAACGAAGACAGACGATAGTACTATTATACCTTTGATGATGGGAAGGAAAAAAATCAATCCTGATTTTTAAAAAAAAACATATTTTTAAAACGTTTTATTAGCATTATTTACGCTCCATCATGTTAAGACAGCTAAATCAAACGACAGTTTCATAAAAAATCATTAAACTACTAAAAAAAGAGCAATGTAACAAAAAATCAAAAACAGCTGATACTCGGGTCATCCAACGCCCACGCGCGGAACGGCCGCGCCGCGCCGTCAACTAGCGATCGTTCAAATACTTATTTACAACATTTGTCTAAATAACTGACTTATCTACTTTGCCACTATGCCAGTCTCTATCTAGCCGCTTTCACCGATCAGAGTACCAGATTCGATTTCCCGCTAGTGAAAAAAATACTTAAATAAAGTTTTAACATGGGTAGATTCATGCTTTTTAATCCGTCGTATGTATTAATGTATGTATGTATTAAGTTTAATTACTGTCTACATTTTATTATTATATTTATTACTTTTCACTCATAGTTAAGTCGCGTCGTCATTAAAATTATAATAACTTTTGAAAGTCCAAACCGATTTTAATGAAACAAAGACTAAATGTTATTCGAAGATATGTTTTATGTTTTTTTAATGTTCTTGAAAACAGACAGACATTTCTAAAATTGATTGAAATGTATTTTATTCCTAGACACCTGCAACCTTTTTTTTACAAAATCTCATAGGTACAGACACGCTAGATTTACATATATTACATTATATAATAAATATGTATAGATGTATATGCGTTAGTTTCGTTTATTTCATATTCGTTTCAATTTTAATGAATGGTAGGTACGTTATGAAAATTTCATAGCAACTCGTACTTACTTCAGTATCAAAGTTTTAATGAAAAACACTGTATCGTGTTTATGACAAATTTAGGTCACATATCTGTTTACAAATTGTAATAAGAACTGTAAAAACGAGATATCTATGAATGTGTAATCACATAAATCATGTTTATTTCGAAATTTACATATGAAGACATCTCGAAAATACTAATTTATTAACCTATCATGAATTTTCGAACTATAAAATTCCGAATACGTAGGTACCACCTACCCTTTTTATGAATAAAATATGAATTATTGTTTCGAAGTAAAATAATCATTTCATATAAGTAAGGGTATATACATATAATACTAGCGGTCCCGGCGGACATTGTCCTGCCTTGATAATAATAAAAATCTAAAATTCAACTGCAGCGCCACTACCGGGTCCTATTGTAAATCTAAACTATTCTTCACACGCACTCAAAATTTCATAAAAATCGGTCCAGCCATTTAGGCTCATCCTAAAGTGACATACACACGAACAAAAGAAATTTATAATAAGTCTTTACCTATGAAATTGCCGTTCTGTATACAGTACTGGCCATTTCAAATCAAAATAATTTTTGTTTGGCTAAGAATTGTAATTTCAAATTAATTTTATTTTAAAAATATGGAATTCTTTTTTCAAAAGTAGTCATTTGTTTATTGATTAGTGTTACATTTTCATCGATTTCAATTTTTTTTTGTCATCATGGATACGTTAAAAATTCGAGTAATTATGGAATATGAGTACCGTCGTGGCAGCAACGCGGCACAAGCGGCACGCAACATCAACAACGTTTACGGAGCTAACACTGCAAACCAACGCACCACCTGTTATTGGTTTGCTCGCTTCCGTTCTGGGAATTTAGACCTGAAAAATGAACCTCGCGGTCGTCCGAAGACTTTGGTCGACAATGACGAATTAAAGGCGATTGTGGAAGCTGATGATACACAATCTACGGCTGAATTAGCAGCAGCTTTCGAGCTTAGCGTCAAAACAATATTAAATCATTTGCGTCAAATTGGCGAGGTAAAAAAGTTTGACTAATGGGTACCCCCACAAACTCAGTGATCGCCAGCATGAAGTACGCGTCGAGACGTGCCTTGCAATGCTTAACAGACACACAAATTAAGGAATTTTGAACCGCATTGTTACCTGCGATGAAAAATGGATTCTGTTTGATAACCGCAAGCGCTCAGCAAGTTGGTTGGATCCTGGTTCAGCACCTAAACAATGCCCTAAACGAAAACTTACCCCTAGAAAAGTGATGGTCACTGTTTGGTGGTTTAGCGCCGGTGTGATTCATCACAGCTTCTTACCAAACGGGGTGAGCATTACTGCAGATGTGTACTGTGAAGAACTGAACACAATGATGGAGAAGCTGGCACATCTCCAACCAGCATTGGTCAATCGCTCGTCTCCGCTGCTCCTGCACGACAACGCGCGACCTCATACTGCACAGCAGACGGTCTCCAAGTTGCAAGAACTGGGGTTGGAAGTTCTCCGTCATCCGCCCTACTCACCAGACCTTGCGCCTACAGACTACTACTTTTTCCAGAATTTGGATAACTCCTTGGCGGGAAAAAAATTCAATACCTGAGAGGCAGTACAAAATGCCTTTGAAGAATTTGTTGCCTCCCGTCCAGCTGATTTCTTTAAGAAGGGCATCAATAAACTGCCACTGCGTTGGCAAAGATGCATTGATATCATGGGTTATTACTTCGATTAATACAAATAAAAAATACATGAAAAAAATTCGTTTAAATTTTTTCATACAAAACGGCAATTTCATAGGTAAAGACCTAATATATAAAGATATCTATAGTATGAATATATATATTTTTATTTACATATATATTTAAATAATCTAAGATAACGATAATTCCTTTCGATGATTAATTAATAAAACAGTACTAAGTAAAGAACGTTTATCAAACAGTTGCGACCAGTCTGTAGTTTAATTAAATTTTTAATTTATTGTGGAGATGGCCGCGTGTGGCGCTGCAGGGCTCTCTCGCAATTTGCTCTCTATCTTTCATCTAAATGTTTACTCGTAGCCACACTTAACTTTTATTTCGTTACACTCTTATTACACTTTATCGAGATCACATTTATTGGAAAAATATGGGAAAATCATCTTGTAGAGAATCTAATTAAAATTCCGTTTTAATTAAAAGGAATATAGGAGTCTCCGAAATTGTACAATATTGAACGTATCTTTTATAAAGGTTGTGTATTTGAATTCAAAAACATACCTATAACAATACAATTAGATATATTATTAGATATATCATAAACTATTAATTTAATGAGCATCAGTGTTCAGAGGATTCCATTGTAAGTATGGTCCAACATAATTTGTAGTTATTATATATACCGAGTAAGAACAAAATCACTTCGTTACCGTCAAAATTTTTAGACTAGGCTAATTTTAAATACATTGCGCAGTGGTTTAACAGTCGCCTCAGCACTTCTAATTGTGGATTCGAATCCCACATAAGATAATTATTTGTGTGGTCCACAAATGATTTTTTCTGAGCCTAGGAGTGCTTTGCATCCATTAAGTTATTATTTATCAATTTATATATGTAGATATATCGATATACAGATCATTAGTGCTGAAGTTGTCTTTTAACGAAGGGCAAAAGCAATTAATTAGTCCTCGAAATAAATTACAGTGAACTTAGTGTGAAAAGGAAAACTATTTTTTAAAGTCGAATAACAAATATAACTAATAAGAAGTATAAATATAAATATAAATGATAAGAAATAAAGAAACTATAAAAAAGATTACATATTGTAATAAATCAAATATAAATGATAAGAAATAAAGAAACTAGTATTTAAAAATCAAAGTAACCTTTATTCAATTTAGACCCCGAGAGGGCGCTTATGCTACAGCTACCACCAGTTCGGAAAACAACCCAGTCATCAAGAAGAACCGGCAAGAAACTCGATCTGGTTTATCTTTTCATGTTATATATTTGTACAAAACATAAGTAGTTGTAGTACTTGTAACATAAGTAGTACAAAACATAAACATAAATGTAGTTACATTCATTATTAGTGGATGCACAGAGAGGGACGTCATTTCCAGACGTCACAACCGTTCACATATTGATCCACCCTATAATAAGCCTTTAGATATCAAAACCCGCTTGACATGGTTCTTGAACTCACTATCCGGAAAATCGGTAATGTGTTTTGGGACTTTGTTATAATATAAAACCTAACCTATTACCTAAAAAAATTTTTTTGGACTTAGTGAGCCTGAAGCATGGAATGACCAATTTGTTGCTATTTCTAGTATTTATATTATGCTGGTCTTTTAGTAGATCCAGCATATCTAAGTTTTTGCGGACGTACATCAAATTCTCAAGAATATATTGGGAGGGCAGAGTTAAAATACCGAATTCCTGAAACTTAGCCTTTAATTTATATTGGTGGGTCATGATAACCCGGTGTTCGTCTAATCCATATACCAGATGTGCCTCACGTTCTGGGATTAGTCGATATAAGTAGATCCATTGGTTAAGCGAAGTGGTAGGCTTCTGTACCTACCCGACTGAATCGCTACCAGCCCCAAGCACATGGTAATAAACCTGCCACAATAATTCTATTTATCTCTTATTACACTTTATCGAGATCACATTTATTGGAAAGATATGGGAAAATCATCTTGTAGAGAATCTAATTAAAATTCCGTTTTAATTAAAAGGAATATAGGAGTCTCCGAAATTGTACAATATTGAACGTATCTTTTATAAAGGTTGTGTATTTGAATTCAAAAACATACCTATAACAATACAATTAGATATATTATTAGATATATCATAAACTATTAATTTAATGAGCATCAGTGTTCAGAGGATTCCATTGTAAGTATGGTCCAACATAATTTGTAGTTATTATATATACCGAGTAAGAACAAAATCACTTCGTTACCGTCAAAATTTTTAGACTAGGCTAATTTTAAATACATTGCGCAGTGGTTTAACAGTCGCCTCAGCACTTCTAATTGTGGATTCGAATCCCACATAAGATAATTATTTGTGTGGTCCACAAATGATTTTTTCTGAGCCTAGGAGTGCTTTGCATCCATTAAGTTATTATTTATCAATTTATATATGTAGATATATCGATATACAGATCATTAGTGCTGAAGTTGTCTTTTAACGAAGGGCAAAAGCAATTAATTAGTCCTCGAAATAAATTACAGTGAACTTAGTGTGAAAAGGAAAACTATTTTTTAAAGTCGAATAACAAATATAACTAATAAGAAGTATAAATATAAATATAAATGATAAGAAATAAAGAAACTATAAAAAAGATTACATATTGTAATAAATATAGTATTTCAAAACCAAAATAACCTATATTCAATTAAGGCCCTGAGAAGGCGCTTATGAACGTCAAAGTTACCACCGGTTCGGAAAACAACCCAGTCATCAAGAAGAACCGGCAAGAAACTCGATCTGGTTTATCTTTTCATGTGATATATTTTTACACAACATAAATAGTTACATTTGTTATTAGTGGATGCACAGAGAGGGGCGTCATTTCCAGACGTCACAATCGTTCACATATTGATCCACCCTATAATAGCCTTTAGATATTAAAGCTCGCTTGACATGGTTCTTGAACTCACTATCAGGCAAATCGGTAATGTGTTTTGGGACTTTGTTATAAAACCTAATACTATTACCTAAAAAGCTGTTTTTGGATTTAGTGAGCCTGAAGCATGGAATGACCGATTTGTTACTGTTTCTAGGCCCGTCCAGGGTGAGGCCCAGATATTTCATCTGGGCCCGCACCCTGATCCGGGCGCCCTCCATCATAATATGGGCCCCAGGTGGTGGCCCTCGCCGAGGCCAGTGGAAGAGTAGGGCCTCGGTCTTCTCGAGGGCCACCCTGAGGCCCAACCTCCTTATGCGCCTGACCACGAGGGTTGTGGCCATCGTGACCAGGCGCACCATTTCCCGCCAATCTCCCCCCCGGGCTACGACTAGGCTTTTGTACCTACCCGACTGAATCGCTACCAGCACCAAGCACATGGTAATAAACCTGTCACAATAATTCTATTTATTTTCGTCACGTTTCGAGACTAACCCGTGTATATTCAGCTGCCAATAAGTCTACAAGCCAGCATAACAACGGTGCTTGCGAATGAATGGTAGTTCTCCCGCATTTAATTTTGGTTTGCACTGCACCTACTCGCCATCGAATACAGTGCCATCACTTTGTCTGTCCTTTAATGCGATATGAATGAAGATCACTTTTAATTTTTAACTTTGCAATGTAGTACCTTGACTATTACCGCATCACGCGGTTCCACTCATTTACATTTTTAACAGTTTAACAGAATAGAACTAGAAAATAAATAATAGCAAATATTATTTTTTTTTGGCAACCATCTTCTAGTAGATTATTACTGCCATTGTCGAGTAGGTAATGATATTATAAGCTTCAATTTTCTTGGTAGAACTTTCCAGTTAGTTTTGTGGCAAGTCAGAATCTATGTTCCGTGGTATTATTTCCGATCCACTTCACTTGCGCACAATAACCAAACGATACTATTTAAAACACCACTGACATTACACAATCTTGAGCCAAATAACACAAGATCAGAAATATAAAATATAAAGACCACTACATGACATTCCAAGATCCCGCCAAAAACTCGAGATTATTTATTTTGATATCTTTTAAACAGTCCACTGTACAGTTTGTTTAAAAAATAACAAAGTTGCCAACTGTACACGGAACGTCAATAATTAGAAACAGGAAAAAATACTTTATTCAAAAGAAAGAACTCCCGAAAGTTGCCGAGTTTTTTCTATTTATTAGGTAGGTAAATTGAATGATAAAGTTTATACATCAAAGATGTTATATCAAAATCAACTTACCTTGTCCCTAAGAGTTATCCCAAGTTTAGTCCATTTTAGAAAACGTAGGTTTATGATTTACACTGCACAGGCCCATGTGGTGGAGGCGCATTGTACCGATGCGACTTCCACAGTTCGTCAGGGGGTCTAACACTCACTCCCCCTTTGAGGGGTCTACCATCTCTGACCCCTCAGACCGCAGTCAGGGCCTCTTGAGGGGTTTAAACCTGTCGGGGGAGCAGACACAGTGCCAGCCGGCAGTCCCTGCTCCCCACCTAAAATGATATATGAAGGCACCATTAGGTTTTAGTCCGTGCAAATCGGACATAGCCCATCCTCAGCTGCCAGCCGGGATGGGAATCTGTTAGGGATCTCGCCATGTATATAAAAAAAGTTTATGATTATTATTGATTGATTATTATTATTAGATGATTATTATTAGGTTTTAAGATTTGAAATACATCTTTTTTATACAGAAATAGCAATTTTCCGCGGCTTTATTTTATACCTAAAAGAGTAATTAACTGACAGAAAAATTACGGATTTTGACACAAACCTTTCACCACCTTGGTAAGAGTTGTAAGTGTTGAATTTCTAAAACTCCTTCCTCAGTGATCTACAGTGTAATAAGAATCCGGTATGCTAATTGTCATGGCCTTGGCCCTAGTACTTAGTTTGTTCGTTGATATGTCAGTTAGTCGGTTGTATAGATCTTACATGTATAGATATGCAAAATGACAGTAGTTTAACCGATGGTAAGTGCATTACATAGCGACATAACTGACAAGGACGACCTCCCACATCCAAATAGGTGTTAATTGACATTCGACGCAAAAATGACAGTAGTTTAACCGATGGTAAGTGCATTGCATAGCGACATAACTGACAACGACGACCTCCCACATCCAAATAGGTGTTAATTGACATTCGACGCAATTGTACAGGTTTGCAAAGCAAACGGTAAAAGTTTTAAGAAATGTAACCGAATAAGAATCATGGTCCCGAAAAATTCCAAAGGTATCCTACAGTAATTGCTTGAGATGTTGTTCAAAAACTTTTACAATATAATCACATATTTCATATTTTGTTTAATATTGTTGTCTGCAAAATATAAAATGTGCAAATAACGTGCTTATATGTAGGTACATACTCGTACCTACATACGGTATGCCATTTTATGTCCATACCATTCTGTACAAAATTATTAATAGGCTCTTTCCAAGTATTAGAAAAAAAAAACAAAGTTATAATAGAACTAGAAACGTGTTCAGTAACTTAACAAAAGATATGATTTAAGTCCCGAAGTTTTTACTATACAGCGAAACTAATACATACCAATAAAAATATTGTTCCACACCATTTTATTAATAAAATATTATTATATTACTGAAATGATATTAGTGAAATTTACCTTATTCGTTTTTTTATTATCAGTATTAGTAGTATTAGTATTAGTAGTATTTATTACACTAATCCCGTATAGTGGCGATGCAGTCAGGAATGGC